>CM057153.1:23882540-24034040 GCA_029962745.1 Echinometra lucunter | reverse complement strand
CATTGCCCATAGCTTACCATAATTGATGTGAACTGTTGGAGATGTTCCATCATGCTTTATGCTTGTCTTCAGAACACATTTTGGGTTGGAATTCCTCACTTTGCTGTTGCCAATGTAACTAAGAAATTGTCTGAAAAAAAAAGAAGAAGCAGAAAATAAGAAAAAATGGTAACGAGAAAATTAACAAGAAAATTAATCACAATTTATCACAAAATCAATTCTGCCA
This sequence comes from Echinometra lucunter, assembly GCA_029962745.1. Taxonomy (NCBI): domain Eukaryota; kingdom Metazoa; phylum Echinodermata; class Echinoidea; order Camarodonta; family Echinometridae; genus Echinometra; species Echinometra lucunter. Next base: position 24,033,814 of record CM057153.1, on the reverse strand, counting down.
TTTCACAGAGATTTTCAAAACAGATTTTCAGAATGAAATTATTTCAAGAAGAACAAATTTACATGCACTAGCTCTGTGATGGACAGAAGATCAACACAGGAAAAAGCATGATCACTGGGTAGCATGTACTGTTACCACTCACAGAAGAAGTTTCTTTCAAAATACATACAAAGCCGCCTTTTTGACAACATCATCCTGCCAATGTCCACCTTTAATTTCATACTGTTAGTGGCTGACCCCAGTCAGAGTCCGGGAGCAGCACCAGTGGCAGCGGTACAATGAGAATCAAGATTAGCACTGTTAATTCATTGCTTATCATGTTTACTGAAAAGGTCTAATCAATAATTCATCATCAACATCAGAACTTTCTAGTAGAGATATAGTAGTAGCATGACTAGAATTATTGTACAATATATTGGTTTTGTTATTATCATAATAAATACTATCATTACAATTTGTCATTATTAGATCTCTGCTGAAATCATTTTTAATTTTTTTTATTATTATGATTATTTTAATTATTATCAAGATTATCATTACTCCTATCACCATCATCATCATCATCATCATCATCATCATCATCATCATCATCATCATCATCATCACTACTACCATCTAAGATCCCTGTAATGCCAGTCGACATGCTGGTTATGTTACAACTAACATAATTCACCATGTATGGGACAATACATCACACACAGTTTTCACAGGGCATTCAAAGCAGCCCTTTATTCCAAACAAAATACCACGGCATCACAAGGGGATTATCATATGTAATTGATATATACCTGATAGACTGCACATTTCTTTCCCAAGGGCAGAATTCAACAGTTATTTGTTTCACAAATCGCAGAGTAATAAGTTCACCTATGGGCGCTGCCATCTTGAGTTATCGTTGAATCTTGAGAGAGGGCGCGAATGTAGAACAAGCACTGTAGGTCGCACGCCTGTAAATATTTCCCCATAGGCCCCTGTGTTAAAAATGGAATTTGATAAATTCATGAAAAAAAAATGTTTATAATGACACCATTGAAACTTTTGTCTGTAAGAGTTCATACATTATTCTTTAATTGCTGAAAATATGAAGGGGGGTTTTCAGCATTTTTTTGCAGTAGAGGGGCTGAATCTCAGACTAACAAAAACTTAGTCAAAGCTCCAGTAGTTGTAAGGCTTTTTGCCACACTAATATAGTCCCCTTAGAATCCACCTGGGACCAACTGCTGCTCTCTCATGGGACTGATCTAAACCAGTAATTATCCCTCTCTATGCACATATGAAATACAGTGTTCAACTATGTATCTCTGATTTTATATGAATATTTTTTCAACTATGATGTCGTGCGGCCTGTAGGTGACCGATGTTGTCGACGTGTATGTGGGAGATAGTTTAAATCATCTTAGAATTGATAACATGTTGCTATAAATCCTATAATACAATCTTTTTTATGTTTTAAGAAGTAGTAATTCCAATATTTTCTTTATCTAACTCGTAGTATAAAGTTTGTATTATTTGCTCTTCTCTGCTATTGCTGGACTAGCGCCATGAGCTTCCTCGGACGGTGTGTGTGTGCTCTATTAATTTTCCTAATATTCTTTTTCTCTCATTCCCCCCCACGCCCCCGCTCCTCCTCCGAACACCTCCATCCTCATCACTCCTCCTCATCCTCCTCATCCACCTCCTCCTCCTACTCCTCCTCCCTCCTCCCTCCTCCTCTCCTTCTTCTTCTTCTTCTTCTCTTTCTTCTTCTTCTTCTTCTTCTTCTTTTCTTCTTCTTCTTCTTCTTCTTCTTCTTTTTCTTTTTCTTCTTCTTCTCCCTCTCTTTTTTCTTCTTCTTCTTTTTCTTCTTGTTCTTCCTCTCTTTTTTCTTCTTCTTTTGCCATCAACGCATGTTTCCACGTTTCCCCACAGTAGCATTATATACCCAATTTTCTCATTTGGAATACAGTGATCGCCTTTGCCAACCACCTTGCGTACTTCCAGATACCAAAACTTCCTCTCTAAAGCACACACCCTAACACTTGTGTAAGATACCACCTATTTTTATCTGTACTTCATTCTCACCGCGTACCGTATGTACCGCAATGATACCTGCAAATCTATATTGGTGTACTTTCAGATTGTACTGTTATCCCCCCCCCCCCTCCATTTCCCCTATTTCCCCTATCTCTCCATTCCTCTCTCTCTCTCTCTCTCTTTCTGTTTTTATCTTTTCTCCTAATTCTATACCGTCTACGGGGAATTCGCAGGTTCTCTGTCATGTCAAACATTTAGCAATATTGCATTCATTGCATGTACCTGATTCTCACTTTTAACACAATAATGTGAGTGCTGTATGTTTGTATTTGTTTATTTTCTTACTGTGCTCGCTAGTACCCCCCCCCCCCTTCTCTCTCTCTCTCTTTCCCTCCTCCCTCTCTCTCTCTCTCTCTGCGCTCTCCTTTATTTCCTTCTTGTTCTGCTATTTCTCCTTTCAAGTTCTCATAATTTATGAGTAGCTTAACATATTAAATTAATATTACATTATGTAATGCTGTTTTATGTTATTCTTCATTTTATTGTTTATCTTTGTTTACATTCATCTATGTCAAGTGATTTTAATTTAATTTGTACCTCTATATCATTTTAATTTGTGATTTTGATTTGTACACAAGACAGGTGTCGGTCTTCGGACTGTCTGTTCTTTAGTATAATTTTTACTTCAATAAATCCTAATTCACATATGTCTGCCACTTCTTCTTCTTCTCATTATAAATCATCATGACAATCCTACGTTACTTGTCCATCTGCATAATGAAATAACGATGTGTATAAACTAATGAAATGCAAGCAGGCAAGCGAAACTATGAAATTGAAAAGGCTTCACATTGCGTCTGCACATACATAAAGGCATTCTTTGTCAGTCTGTGTTCGTTTTTTTTTTCACACAAAAGGAATACCAATTCTCTAATCGGTGGTGAATTAGGGGAAAAATAATCATGGAGTTTGTGTGATTCATTATCACTTTTCCGACATGCAAAAAACCGGATAAGACCATTCAAAAATTAATATACTTCTGTGTGAGTATGACAAATAATATAAGCAATTCTTGAACAAAAGCAACACGAATCAAACATCTGGTGAAACAGTAATGAATGCATATACGTTTTAAAGCTCATTCAAGGATCCGTATTTTGATCGTTATGTGAGTGAACTTACCATGCACTGATATACGATTTCATAATGTACCCAAAGCAAGTATACGAACATACATTAAACATGCTAAAGGCAATCCGTCATTCCCGGAGGAAGGGGAAAGGGGAAAGGCGCACAGCGCCTGCCGTCACATTTTCAATCACGGCCTAAATTCCCTTTTCACCTATACAAATTACACCTCTTGAAGTGTCCCTTTATCTCCTCTGTCATGTCAATGGTACTATTTTCTCGTCTAAGAGATACCCCTTTTTAAATAAGTGCGTTTTTTTTTCTTTTTAACCCCCCTTTCCAACTTTCTCATATGCAATTCCCAGCTGCATATAACCCCCTTTTACCTTTTATAAGTGCACCTTTTTAATTTGGGTAGGTGGATAAAATAACAACGATATGCACTCTGGGGTTGCTATTGTCATCTGTCTAGTGTAATTGATGCAAAACCAGTGAGCATTACATAAAAAATGAAATTTTGCTAGCTCATAAATGAATAATCAGACGATTATGACAACTACAAAGTAGTCATGATTCATGACCATATAAAAATAGAACTGATAGGTAAAGAAAAATAGCATCAAGAGTGTGTTGAATAGAATAATCATAGGGGTATATCTAAAAAAAAATTCTTTTTATGTTCATCCTAACAGTAAGACCCCTTTTTATGTGATGCCACCCCTACGCACCACATGCACACATTTTCGAAAGACGCTCTGCCGTTTCTGCATGTATGTACTAAAATTTTCAAAGACAAAAGTTCCGACGAGATGCAGAGTTAAAACATCAGAAAAACATACACGATTCACAACAATGTAAGCACAGTCCCTTCACCTGGAAAGCATTGAATCGACAGGGTATTTGCAGTACACCAATGATATTATCATTCTAATTACAGTTCATTTAGAGAAGGAGTATTCGAATACACTATGGATCACAGGCGTATAATCCGTTTCGAGGAGTGGGGGACGATCGAAATGTTTTGCCCAAATTTCTAGCGTAATGGACATGGACAGTGATTTTGCTAAAAAAAAGTCGGAATTATCGAGACCTTCTAATCATATCTCTGGTTTTTAAAAGCACTTTAAATAGAAATGTTACTACTATAACCATGATAACCGTTGTTTGTGATAAATTTATCAAAAACTTCAGCAACTAATTGAATAAAACATTATTTCTTGTTAGAAAAGAGGAGGGGGATATAGTGCACCCCTCCCCGGGATTTACGCCAATTCATGGAACATAAACTATCATCTGTTATGTATCCCTCGTTATTTGTGATAGATCTATGTTTTTGATAGATTTATCAAAAACTTCAGCAACTAATTGAATAAAACATTATTTCTTGTTAGAAAAGAGGAGGGGGATATCAAGTACCCCATCCCCGGGATTTACGCCAATTCATGGAACATAAAATATCATCTGTTATGTATCCCTCGTTATTCGACAAGGCCGATAAATTCGGCACGAAATATGAACCAAAAAAAAAGAGAGAAATATATGTAATTATACGTAGCTCGTTCATTAAAAACCACTCTTTAATAGCGGCTTTTGTTTTATGTTTTATAGGAACTGAGAGGAATAAAAATCTGAAGCATACAAGTCGATCATTTCCCAGTGGTTAACCCTCAACGAACAGGCACTGTCTCATGTCAAAGCACTGGCGTACTGGTGGGGGTTGGGGTGTGCTGCTGTCCCGCATTTTTTCACGACCACCGGTCTTTATTGGACCATTTTTTCCTGTCATTCTTCATTTTCCTTCAAGACTTTTTTTTTTTTTTTGCTTGTCAAAAGCTGGACCCTTTTTATTTTCTATGGCTTTACTATCGTCATTACTATCATCATCATCATCACTATTATTATTATTTTTATTATCATTATTATTATTATTATTATTATCATTATTATTATTATGTTCTTTTTTTTGGGGGGGGGGGTTAAAAAGTGTGTGGCTCTATGCGCCACTGTGCAAAAGTACTCAGCCTTCCTGCATGGATCAGCAACCTAGGCCAGTAAAGTATCGTACATGAGAAACATAAGAAATAACGATCTTACCCTACATACAAAAAAAAAATTCATCATTGAAATTTTGAAATGACATAGGCCTACATCAATAACATGTGCAAGAACAAAAAATAGCGGTTATGCGATGACAAAATACTTAAAATAGGGTTAACAAGTGGCTGACACTCGCGTGTAGTGAAGGGGAGTAAAGCAAGCTTCATGTCACTGGCACAGTTCCGAAATATTTGTTACATGCACAAAAAGAGTTTTTCAATTTTTCAGCAGCCTTTTGAAATTTTGAAAGAGGACACCTTTAATTGGGCGGCTTTGCCCTCACTCCAAGTCCGCCAGTGGCTGCAATGAAAAGGGTACAATGCAGGCATTACGATCCTAGCCGACTGTTGAGTTCTGGGTGTTGGTACTCTTCGTGTTGCCCTGACTGCTGGATGTCGCCTCCTTGCGTTTGATACCTAGTTTCTCCCTCCAGAGGGCAGTTACACGCCTGTTGAGACCAAAGGCGAAGAGGATGAACACACCCTGGAGAGAGTTGACCGCAGTGAAGATGTACCAGAGCTCTGGAACGTCGGTATACTCGCAGATGAAAGCAAATATCCATGTAAAACCCATCACGCAAGACAGCTACAAATATCAACACATAGGATAATGATTTTTAAAAGGTTAAACAGTAATTCATGGAAGCTTATAAATTCTACCGTTTCCGACATGTCATTTTGCTAATTCATTTCCAAGCCCACCCATCCCGTCAAAAGAGAAATGCCCTCACTCCCCTCATAAAAGTTCGTGGTACATAATCTTCCAACGATATTGTTGGTTGGATATTACATGTTTTCAAATTACTTGCAAGAAAATATTCTCTTTGTGGTGACTGAATTTGTAGAAATATTCCTCGAGTCCCCTTCCTAATATGGTCCAAGATCCCCCCCCCCCCCGATCTTGTCGATAAATTAAGGAGAATAGAACGCACAGTCCATCAAGAAGGAAGAGGGGGAAAATAAAGCAGACAAGACGAAAAACATTCTTATGTGGGACAATAATGCACAGTAGATTTCTTCTAAACATGCTAAAGGAAAAGAAATTACCTTGATATACAATGAAAGTTCTTCCTTTGCCCTAGCCAGAGCTGGTCTTTCTTTAACGGCCTTTTCCGATGCCTTCTTTGTGAGTCTTATTCCCACCACAGTGTCGCTGAACAGGATTATATTCAGAAACAGCAGTGCAGCCAGAGGTACACCAAAACCGTAGAGATTAGCGTCTCCCCTTGAGAGCCAGCACAATCCGTCGCTGCCATACTCGAACCTAAGTGTTGTGCAGTCACAAAGGTCGATGATCAAGCAAGCACCTACGATGAGAGCTGGGGTGCCCCAAGCGTACAGGGAGTACCAGACGTAGAAGATCTGTGACTTGCTGCCAACGCGAATCTTGGCACGAGATCCGAAGGTTCTATTCAGATCTATGGCCAGTGCGTTCATCCAGAAGAAAATAGAGAGCCAGAAGAAATGAATGGCGGCTGCCATGGCCTTGCAGAAGTTCTTACTGCTGCTGCTGACTGCTGCTAAACTCATCAGGAGAAATGTAATCAGTAGGGCCACGGACAGAGCTAGGACTGACTTGCCTGCCATGTTCCTCAACTTTGAGAAAACCGTGTAGGTGACAATAACGACCAGTACAGATATAACGGAAAGAATGGTTCCTACCAGGGTCATGATATCCAACCCTCTAGGTAGGCGGCCACTCTGCTCAATTTCGTCAAGACAGTACAGCACTGAACCATTAGACATGACCTGAAATTTTTCCTCAGTGAGTACAGTGCCGTCACTTCCTAAACGTATGGTGTCTTCAGAATCATCCGTCACTACACTCTCAAAATTTTCCGGATCTACAATAGCATATCTTTTACAAGTCAGTGTGAGATTATCACGGCAAATGTATTCCCCGCTTAAAACATTCATCTCATACTCCCCTGCCTCTCTGAGCATTTCAACCTTGAATGGTGTTAGAAGAGTGTCATTGGTATGTCCTGAGAAGAAACTACTGTATGAATCGCATGTCCAGTCTGCTGGAACATCAATCACCATCTGCGATACAAACATGTTTCCGAATGAAGGTGTGAAATAACAAGATGTGTCATTGAATGAGAAACTTGTGTTGACACCGTGGTTTATATTGGATGCTATTAAGGAAGTGAAATTCATTTCTACTTTAAAGCAAGTTTGGCATGCTATTGTCTCGTTTTGCTCATAGCAGCGTTCGTCATCGTAGGAATCGTTTTCGGACAGTTTGCATGATATCTGAGGTAGCTCTACCACCATTTTGGAGGCCAACATATCATATGGAGACGAGATGATCAGAGAGTTCATCGCTCCTGTAAGGTATTCTACATCAGACAATGTAATATTCACCTCCGTTTTTCCATTTGACTGCGAATAGAAAGACAAACATACTCGTCCTACTTCATCTACAGGTAAACGCTCACATCTTCCTGTCGTACCGTTGTACGCAAATCCAGAGAGACAGTAAACCACCTGACATGCTCTAGTGATCGGGTCAAAGGCCTCATTGAAAGCACAAGAACTGGCGGCCGATTGATCACTGCTTGGATTGAAGGCAAAGAACTCTGCCAGAGACGGAAATTCATCATTGTCTACGATTCCATAAACAGGCATCGAATTACACAATCCGATATGATCTCTACACACGTCTATACCGTTACAGTAAGCACAAGCTAAGTTCTTATACACAGTTCCATCGAATTTTACAGGTGCTTGATAAGAAGGGCATCTCATTTGGGTGTTTGAATCGGCAGAATACGTAGGGGAGCACATGGTCACGTCAACGTCGGGAAAACATCGCCGTGGGGTAATGTTGTCAGGTATATTGAATGGAGGTTCTAGCGAACGCGAACATTCTTTTACACTGATCAAAAATTGTTCGGAGTAAGTCGGCTCATAATCATCTGATGAAGCAACATCTAGGTCAAGAACATTTTTGCATCGCCATTTCCACACCCAGGGCTTGATCATTTCGATGCCGACTCCATGACACATAGCGCAGTAAAAGTTCTTGAAGTGGCCAATTCTTTCTACAGTCATAGGCGTGACGAATATGCCATCAGATGTTGGAGGCTCCTCACAATAAAGGCGTATTTTGCTGCCACTTGAAACGTACTCGGGACATCTTCCAATTAAGAAGAAATACTGAGAATATGTTATGTTGTCTCTATAATATTGTTCGTACCATGTGGTTTCACAGGTCATGTAAGGTACAAACCTGTCCTCCCAAGCCATCTTGTCTGGGAGAGCTTTAGGATGGGGGTATATGAGTGATGCATTTAATTCCATCTCGTTCACATCAGGGCAGCACTCGTCAAAAAGAGCACAATCGTCATCACACTTACAGGCTGGACGTGTTTTCCAGCCTATCGAGCAAGAATAGGGCTGATCTCTTACCGGACACGTCTGGTCCGGGAAGGGGTGGTTTTCGCCATCTTCCATACATGTTAATGGACCTGCAGATAAGGGAATGTATGACAGTTTTACAGGGATTTCATTGAGGCATTCCATGAAATTTTCATGACACTGGTATGAATTGTATGTCAAATATATACATTAAATGTTATTATCCATAATTCCTTGTACCCTTTATGTTTTAAGAAAACACTGAAGGTTTCTTTCTTAGGGAAACAGGGTTTACGCGTCCAGCATTAGTAGACAAGAGCAAATAATAATAATAATAATAATAATGATAAATTTCTGATTGACTCGTTTGCAATCCTTATTACGCCCATTGTAGACTATAGGGCCATTTGCCCAACGCAGACTTCGTCAGTCATTATGACCTATGATTGTGACTTTCGAGGTCTTTGACGCGCCAAGTAATGGTAACAACGGAGTACAAAGATTGCAAAATGTTTTGCGTGAACGATGGTTATACAGGCAAATTGGCAAATTGTTGTCTTCAAAAGGCATAATTGGTATGCACTGGGCATATAAAAGTAATCGACTAATATGTCCCTACGTCGACTTACCTGAAAACTCGACGATCTCTCCATTGACAAGTGCACATTTCGGGGTCTTGGACAGTGCCAAGAGAAGAAGAACAAGAAGAACATATTTCAAATGGCAATGCATCTTGAAATATTCAATTCCACGAACATGAGAAGTCGACAGACTATTCGGTCCTCATAAAACAAATTCACCAAAATAACTTTGTAGAGTAAGTGTCTACTAGTTAAAAAAAACCCACATCAAGCAAGTACTGTGGGTCTCTTAAAACCGATAAGACAAAAGTAAGTACTTTGGGTGTCTTAAAACCTTTTAAGACAGCACTGTAGTCAGTAGTACAATCAATCCTATTTCGGGAATGCGGCTATGCATGTACTAAATCTTGACATTAACGAAAAATTCGTAAGACCGCTTCAGTAAATGAATGAAATATGACTTTGGTAGATCAGCTTGCAACTCATTCTCATCTGAATATGAACAAATACTACATGCATTTTCTTCCCCGCAACGGATCGAGAAAACGAATTGTTATACATGTTATATGTTCATTTATAAGCGTAACGATTGGCGTTGGTCTGTTGGTTGATGACGCAGTCTACATGATCTACTGGCATCCTTGCCAATCCAACAACAACAACAACAACATCATCAACAACAACAACAAAGACATAGATATAATGTCCGAGTTGTATGCACTACCGAAGGGAAATTTTCCATAAATTTTCTTCCGGCAATTTTCTTTCCAATGCAGCATTAGAGATTTTGTCATTTGCAATGCACAGTTTGACGAAATAGAAAAGGATGCAGGCAAAGCTTGAGACACTCTTGAATTCCAGAATGCATATCGATGACACGATTTCCAAATATCTCTCTAATCAAATGTTATTTGCTGCTCATGGTAACAGAGAATACAGGCTAATGTTTCTGGATTAAATATCGACTGAACCGACGAACTCCCCTTCTACAATGTCCTTCTCTCTCCAATATGCGGTGTCCTAAATGGGAAACAGACAATTTTAATATCCAGCTTGCTCGTCGATTCGACAGTGACTGAATTTAATTCGATTCAAAGCTCACAATTGGAAACGTTGAATATGTTCAAACGGAGAAGGTCGAGATAAATTGTAATGAAACTGGGAGGGTGAGATTTCCCCACTCTGAGGTGGAAGGAAAATGAACCTGAGCGTCGATGCTTCACTATGCAACCATCCTTGGTCACATTGTCGCATCCAATGAAACTAGCGGCAGGTTTAATGAAGTATGGAACTTAAAGGAGCGAGGAGACGGATACGCAATAGTGCAAAGTGCAGTATTGTAGATCTTTATATCAAATGTTCATTAGAAAGCTGAAACGGACAGGTAGCTTACATCTGTAGAAATTAATCGATTGTGTGCAGTTTTTATGACATCCCTTGCTATTCCGCTCTTTTATGCCGCACCTTTTTCAAATCAGGCGAATAAGTTTGGATTGCTATATCTGTGAATTAAAGTGGCATAATCGATTAGTGAGCGTACCAGCAAAGCTGCGTTTAATTGGACAGACTTTATCGACGTCATCATTGCGTAAATATCGGAACTCACGTATAATTGGTTAAAACATCATACCTTAGGCACCATTACTGCTTGAGTTTCAAAACATCCCTTCCATTGGATAGAATATTTATACGTCATCAGTCGTTAAGTCATACCCCACATTAAATGGGGGTTTCAAATTTTGAAACATTTAATTGTTTCGTGGTTGTTCTTGTTAAAATTATGATTGGTGCTGCGTTTTCACCGCACAAGCAGAAATTTATGGGATGGATACTCCAGTTTTCAAAAAGTCGAGTTCTTATCGGAGCATGCATAAATCTTATTTTGATCAAAGATATTGCTTGTGAAAACTATTTTTTGTCGTTTAACTAATAAGACGCGGGGAAAGCATCTACAGTAAAAATAATCTAAAGAGCATCAGTACTCAAAGCAGGGTTTAGAAATAAGCTGGGTTCTAAATAACGATAATAATGATATGTGAAAGTTACATCTTCAAGCCCATGCGCAAGAACATAACTCAGTAGCCATTTCCAATTCATGAAGATTGGTACTGAAATGTATTCTATCCACTTTTGGCAGTGATTAAGCGCATCCCGTCATCCAGTGGCGTAACAGCCGGGGGGGGGGGGGGGGGCAGGGGGGCAGAGTGCCCCCTGAAGGATTTCAGCGGGAAAATCCACCAAACCACCGGGAAAAAATGAAAAGGAGGGAAAGGAAGGGAGAAAGGGAAAGGAAGAAGAAGAAAGGGAAAGAAAGAAGAAGAAAGGAAAAGAAAGAAGGAGAAAGGGAAAGAAAGGAGAAAGGGAAAGAAAGAAGAAGAAAGGGAAAGGAAGAAGGAGAAAGGGGAGAAAGAAGAAGAGAGAGAGGGAAAAGAGGGAAAGGGGGGAAAAAAGAAGAAAGCAAAGGGAAACAAAAGAAATGAGGGAAAATTTAGTACCAAACCCCGGAGTTTCTGGGTGCTCCACTCCCTGGACCCCCGCAGTGGCTTTCCCTGTAGACCCCCATCAGGGTCCCTTAGCCAGAACCATTGGCCCCACGCGCTAAAGGCTTCGCAACAAGCAACTCGCGGTGCGAGCTTATCTCCGCATATTCTATTTCTAGACTTAGTTACCGGGAAATTTTCGGCTCTGCCCCCCCCCCCCCCCCCGATAACAGGCAGAGAATGTATGAGCCCAGGAACAGACAACAAACAATTCAAAGAAACGTAAAAGCTTCCGCGCTTCGCGCGGGAGGGGAAAATCACCATCCCTGCACCCTTCCCCTAGGATGCCTAGGGAGCGCGCTTTGCACTATCGTTCTCCTAAAAGAAAATCCTAGCTACACCACTGATTCTAAACTTAATTACCGGGAAATTTTTGGCTATGCGTATGCCCCCTCCCCCCCCCCCCCCCCGATAACAGGCAGAGAGCGTAAGAAGAGCGGGAACTGACAGCGAAAACACGTCGGAGCTTCCGCGCTTTGCGCTGGAGGGGGGAAACTCCCCCCTCCCTGCACCCTCCCTCCTAGGGAGCACTAGGTCCTCCTAAAATGAAATCCTAGTTGCGCCGCAGAAGATAGACTTAATTACCGACAACTAACAATGCAAAGAAACGTCGGAGCTTCTGCGCTTCGCGCGGGAGGGGAGAAACTCCCCCCTTCCCTGCACCCTCCCCTCTTGGTGTAAATTCCGGGGGGATCTATCACCCCCACCTGGGGGAGAGAGGGGATGGTGTGTACAAATTTCCCGCCATGCAGACACACTTTTTAAAGAAGAAAATATATTTTAATTAATCAGTTAGTAAAAATTCTGAATATATAGCTGTCATAAACAATCATCATATTTTAGAATTTCTATTTGAAAATGCTACTGAAAACAAAAAAGTGGTTATTTTTGGCTCGCTCGCTCCGCTCGCTCGTTAAAATCTTAGGATTTCCATCCAAAAATTTGATTAAAATCGAGAAAAGTGGTTATTTTTGGCTCGCTCGCATCGCTCTTTCGTCATATTTTTGAATTTTTATTCGAAAATGCTATTCAAAAGCGAAAAAGTGATTATTTTCGGCTCGCTCGCTCGCAAAATAGATATCGAAATGTGTGTGAGAGGGAAAAAAATCGTTAAAAAAAGTTTTTCATCCCCCACTCCTCAAATTGGATTTTCGCCGGTGGAGCACTACCGTCCTCCTAAAATGCAGTCCTAGCTACGCCACAGATTGTAGACACAGACTAGTTACCGGGAAATTTTGGGCTCTGCCCCCCCCCCCCTGATAACAGGTACCTGTTACGCCCCTGCCGTCATCGGTTTAAATTTTGCCAAGTGCTTCTGCTGTATGTTATGTCCTTTTTTGTAATTTGTTAATCCTCTTAACATACTTGATTTTATCATGTGATTATAAAATGTAATAATACATAATTATTCAGTTGTATGTAATAGCTGTTAAAAATTTATGGTGGCCCTAAAGTACGCTCGACGACAGGACATGTTGCCGTGAATTTCGCGTCAAAAATCGTCAACTTTGCGGCCAAGTCGCAAAGTTCTCGTCCAAAGTCGTCAACTTTTCGACCAAGTGGCGACTTTCACGACTTGGCCGCGAAATTCACGGCGCACGTGACCTGTCGCCGAGCGTACTTCAGGGCCACCATAGTCGGCTATAGTCAAGGTGAGTGACAAGGAGCAAAATATTCTAGACATGGAGAAACCACATGAGAACAGTTTGCAGTAAAATTCCCTTCATTATGCATGGCCTTGAAGCTTTTTTAAAGCAACTGTTAAACAACCAGTGATATTTTATGTACATCATGTGCCACTATATAGTTTTCTTACTGCAACACAGAGTGGTTTAAATTATCCTTTTATTAATATCTCATAATATAATGATAATAATAATCATAATAATGTATAGTTTTTGTATAGCGCATAATTATCATATTACATCTGTATGTCCCTACGCTTTATAAAGAAAAAGAGAAAAGAAAGAATTATAAGATAGGTTACCGAGCTTACTTCGTTGAACTAAGATACGTTTTGAATAAGTGTTTTTTCAGGGCAGATTTAAACTTATCTAATGTGTCTATGTTTCTTAGAGAGTTTGGGAGACTATTCCATAAAACTGGGGTGCCGTTGCATAAAACTTGTTATTATAGTAACTTTGCCATCAACGGTAACTTTCATGGAATAATGGATTTTAATTGGCTGTTGAGCAACGTTATGGTAGTTACCATTGATGGCAAAGTTACTATAATAGCCAGTTTTTATGCAACGACATTATGGAATAGCCTCCCAAACTCTCTGAATTGGGCTTTGAAACTGGGCTGAATTGCGTAATATTGTTTCATAAACCGTGCCCTCTCTATCATAACAATACTTCCTTGTTATTCGTCTGAAATTCTGAATTGGGTAATATTGTTTGATAAACCGTGCCCTCTCTATCATAATGAGTTCAATAAGTTTATCTCGTATGTATCTCGTGACAACTGATTTTGCTTCCTTATATCTTTCCTTCCTCACTGTCACTCCCATAATATCCCGCCTCTTTACTCAATCTCCCTTCTATATTCTATTCACCTCAACCATGCTGTTTTCTAATGATTCTAATGATGATAATAAATGATAATAATGATAATAATGATAATAATAATCATAATGATAATAATTATTATTATTATAAAATAATAACAACAGCAATGATATTATTATGTTCTTTCCTTTAAATGATTTGATCACTACTGTATTGTATATTTTGTATATCTTCATATCATGTTTTTGAAATTTTGTATATACATGTATTACTATGACTGTTTTTTTTTTTTAATTGTAAATCACAGACAATTCAGTCTTCGAGCTGCCATGTGCTGATCATAATAAACCGATTTCAACTCAATTCAATTCACCCTTTCTCGTGCTTCATAGCCATCATAGTTTTTAATAGTGGAAGTTGTCTCCTGAGAATGACAGATTTCTAATTATGAATCATTATTTGAATTGATCACAGGCTTATGTAGCCTTTCGTGTAAAGTTTAATTGCTATAGCATGTCACTCAAGAATGAGAAAATACCACTTTAAAAAAGGCACAAATAACTGGCAGGTTCTATTTATTCACGATATTTTTGTTTATTTTTTAAAATTAAAGAGGATCTTTCTCTCTCTCGGCTTTTGAAAGTGTCATACTGCAAAAGCGCTGAACTGAAAAAGTAGATTGTTAAAGTTGTAAGTAAAAGAAATAAGATTGACACATTTCCATTTATTTATAATTATGTACACTGATCGTTGGCTGGCTTGTGATGCCTTACATGAGAATGCCAAGTTCTTAAACTTGTCACTGGAGAATAAGAAAATAACATACAAAAGAAAGGAAATGTAAACGACAGATTTTATTCAGTCACGAATATTCGTATCAAGTGGACTTAAAGAAAAGCTCGAGTTCTCGGAGGAGGAGGAGGAGAAAGATAATTTGTAAGCTTTTTCTATCGTTTGATATCAGTTTGGAAGAATATTATAGTGGGAATGTTTCCTGTAAAGGACTGCTCTCCAAAGGCCCTCATATATGAAATATGACATCAAACAGCTCGAGTATTTGACCAGGACATTTGTGTGTAGGCCCGCATGTCCATTTCTGTGTGCGCTGCATGTGCTTTTCAAAAGGACTGAGTTGATTTCTCATCTTTGTAACGATATCAAACCCCAGGGTATACACCAAATTTTATTGACTACTAACAGTGGCGTACGCAGGTACTAATCGGGGGAGGGGTGAATGATTCCCCCAAGTCCACATGAAAGCGCCTTTCAGAATGGGGCACTTTTGGGGGGGAAAAAGAGGGAACTTACAAATGATAAACACAAGAATGAAAAAGTGTTTGGGGCGTTGATATACTATTCTATTCTATTTAAAACACTTTAAAGGGATAATTTTCAATACTTTTTTCTAATTTTTACACAGTAATTAACTAACTTCTGCCCTGATTACTCATTTGCAATAGAACGAAGCGAGCGAGCAAAAATGCTAAGCATTTTTTTTTTCTTCTGAACACCGTGGTATTTCCATTATTTCCAGTGACTTGATGATAAAAATGTCGCAAATGTATTTGAGGGCTCTTCCCTATCATCATTACTTTCATCCGTTAACCTGGGGGTGTTTCGCAAAGAATGAGATTGACTAAAACCGCACTTAACTAAGGCTGGCCATTCATGCCACTGTTTGCTTTCACCATGGATCTCTCAAAGGATTTGCAAATCATGGTCACAAATCTGCAAAATTGACAGTTTCTTTATAGTTCACTGATAAAGAAAACCAAAAATGTAAATTCTTCAAATTTGTGACAATGATTTACGCATCCCTTGAGAGACCGGTGGCGAGAGTAAACAGTGGCATGAATGGTCTGCCATAGTTAAGAGCGATTTGAGTCAATCTTAGTTTTTGTGAAACATCCCCCTGGTAGTTTTTCTTATTGACCAAGCTGAAATTTTCGATTCATGTTTATAGGTCTCATCACGACCAATAGTTTATAAAAGCAAAAAGTCAAACTGCTAAGGGATTTCAAATTTTAAGCACATTCTCGACATGATTAGGAGAATAGACTTTATGGTGACAACACACTTGATATGCCATGCCTGAGATATAGTGTATCCAAGAATTATTTGTACATAAACCACACTATAAAAGGAGGTGAACCATGCTTGTAGTAAAAAGTCTTAAATGATAAGATACTATAAAATCTACTTAATTTTAAATCAAATTAAAGAGAGAAGAATATCCTTTGCTTGCATGTAATTACAAATTGCGATCATTCATGCATGAAAGGTTACGATTCATTACACGCAGTAACGATCGTTTTCAGACCTTTCTGTGATCATTGAAGCATAATTGTAATGCTAATTCGATGACCATGACTTGTTCATTAATTTTCCAGAAGATGACGTTATATCCTTCAATGTGATATACAATTAATAGCATTTCTATTAGCGTCACTAATTTTGAAAACATTTCTTTGATGAATGAATCCTAGCAAATATTGCCAACAGTGACTTTATACAGAGGTTATCAATGAGATTCATAATTCATATTTCAACCAACTGAAATGCCATGAATTTTTATATTAAACTGAAGGATATTATCTCATCCCTCGCAAAAAAGGAACAAACAAGCCAGGATCGTTGAAACATTACAAGTTATGCTTCAGTGAACACAGAAAGGTCTGAAAATGATGATTAGTGCGTGGAATGAGGTCACAATAAATTTTGCATGAATGATCACAATTTGTAACTACAGGCAAATCAAATACTTTTTTTTTTCTCTCTCTCTCTCTCTTTCATTTGATATACATCTTTGTAGGTTTTATGATAACTTATTTAGGATTTTTCTTTTTACTTCAGGCATGGATCACCTTCTCCTTTTATAGTGTGGTCTATATATGTGCAGTGTAGAAAAAGTCCTTGGATACACTGTAGTAGGTAAGTACGAGCGAGGCGTAGAGAGCACCCCTTTTTTTTCAAAGAGAGAAATATCCTCATTGCTTCAATTATTTAGGGGCACCGTTCATTCTTTTTTAAAGTTTTTGGCGTTGTACCCCTAGCTCTTGCCTTCTGCTCCACTGCCTCACAAGATATGTCCATGAAAAGAGAATCTGTTATTATATGAAACTTCTCTGATTCTTTGGAGCAAGGTATATGGCTGTTCTGAGACTTAAAGTCACTTACCAGAAGTGAAAAGGGAAAATCAAAAGAGGGGAAGAAAATAGGCGCTAATCAGACGTAAGTTGGGTATGCATCAAATTTGAAAGGGGCACTGAGCAATGAGGATTGTCGGAAAGAGAATTGCAATAGGGGCACTGTAAAGGGGCACTTCTCATAATCAGACTGGAGGCTCATTATAAGTGAAAATGGCATTGATCATATTCGAGGGGTGGGGGGACTTATAAGAAGAAATGGCACTTATTAGAAATCAAATGGGTGCGTATCAAATTTGAAAAGGGGCACATGCCAGAATGAAAAGTGGACGCTTATCAGAAAAGAAAAGGACGCTTATGGCACTTATAGCACGTTAACAGTAGGAGAAATGGGACATATCAGAAAGGAAAATGGACATTCATCTGAAGTAAATTGAGGCATGTATCAAATTTCAAGTGGGGCACTCGGCAGAAGGGCATTTGCCAACTGCACAATCAGAACCGAAAATCGGCAGTCACAAGGGACACATCACATTTCAGTATAAAGGGTCATTCATCTGTTCATTAGAAATGCACTAAGGGAGCATTTCTCAGAAGGGAAAAGGGCGCTATGAAAAAAAAGATAGGGTACACTAATCTGGTGTAACGGGGTAGATTTAAAAAGGGCGACTTATCTAGAGCAAAAAGGGAAATTAGTAAAAGGTGAAAAGGCACTTGTTAAAAGAGAAAATTGACCCTTGTAAGAAAAAACGAGGCATTGAAAAGGTTTGAAAAGGTGCATTTTTCATATTTGAAAGAGGAACTTTGGGGGTGCTTTGAAAATTGCCCCCCCCCCCCACCCAGAACCCGGCTCCGCCACCCCTGCAATCATGACATTACACATACATGAACGATATGCCAGTTACTATTTGTCATGTCGACTTTCCCAGAATCATAACTGTTCTTTTCAATGCTGTCCGATTTACCTCAAAACAATTACTGTTTTTCTGATTTTCCGCCGGCTTCCACTCAAAATGAACTTGCGAATAAGGTTGGATTTCCCTAAAAGAGAAAAAAAAAGAAATAAATAAAACCCAACCCCTCCAAAAACCCCTACCAAACATACAGGCGTAATGTATTATTGTTAATAAAATTATTCTTCGAAAAAAGTAGCTTCCATTCTTAATTAAATGAATTTCACTTCTAGCAGTATAGGAATACATCGGGAGGGAATAAAGAAGCGATGACAGAATTGTAGATGAATATAATTCCCCCCCCCCCCCCGTTTTTCCCCTGAAAGCTGGTGGGATGATAATTGTACACACCTTCCCCCACCCTCCAAAGCTGGGGATGTATTTACCCCTGTCTACGCCCCGGATTACTAATAACAACCTTTCCAAATTGTTTTAAACAGTTTCTTTCATATTGTACATGTTAAACCGCATGACCAGAAATCAAATTTATCTTTGATTAATGTTAAATGAAAACGCCAAATGACAGAAGCAGGTCACTCGAAAAATGAAACTAAAGCGAAAAGAATGACAGATTTGTGTTCATTCTCGCGTGCTTAACGAGTAGAGATTTTTTACCCTATTTGATTGGCAACCCGACATTATGCCAAGTAACTTATCGATTTCATGCTCCCAATTTCCACCTTAATAATAGTTGAGCCAGCTCGACTATAAGGGTATTAAGGTTGGCATGTAGGGCTTTATTACTATTGACATCATTACCATCATGACGATGGAAGTTAGAATAATCATTTATAATGTTTATACCTTTTCAGGGTGCTCGAACGGCATTCAGACTGACGTCTAAATAAAGAGCATTGAGATTCACATTCTACCATACTCATTTCCTTTTCATAATCAAGCAGGTAAAGGAAAAAAAATGAACTGACATTGACAAACAGGATGGTAGGAGTCGAGGTTCCCTAGAAGCACGCTTGTGTTGAGGTCACTCTTACAACGCATTTTTATATAGGTGGAATATTGATTTTCACTGAGCTATGAAGCTGAGTTTAACCCTTGACTAAGGGAACCGGGTAGCCTCTGTATTAAGCCTATAAAGAAATGAGATAAAGCAGTGGCCAGCGGATTAATATCCGTAAAGCCTGGATTCTGGTGCCAGTGAGCTATTAAACTTCTTGCATGTTTTGCTAAATTATATACGGTGGCAAAGAAATTTCGGTCTTCTGCACCAGTAACTCGTCCTAAAGAGAAATATTGACCTCTGCGTACGACTTCAGTAGCTGCAGCAGCCTGTCAAATAAGGTAACTGGATACTCGAAGTTCTTTGTCAAAGAAGTGAATTCGTGACGTTTGAGTTCGGGCGTCGATTTCCGCACGGTACTTACCTTTTCTGACATCGGGGAATGGTTCTTTCAGACAGAAAGCGTTTTAATTTCCTGAATGATAAGGTTAATGAGACAGACGACGGTAACTCTAAGAAAAAAAACAAGAAAGAAAAGAAATGGGAGAGAATCAAGATATATTTCTCCAAACTTTTCATTCTTTGAGAAAAATACTTTCTTTTCCTTACTTTCCTTTTTCTTTCTTGAGGAATCCACGTCACTTCAAGCATTGCTTTTTTGTGGATTTCTCTTTTCCAATATCATTTTTTTTCCTTTTAATACACTATGTCAAGCAGACATTTAATTTATTTTCATGTTAATAAGAGGGAAAATGTTGTATGTTGATTTACGATATTTCTTTTTTAAAAAAGAAAAAAATATATAATGTCTTGTGTTTTATTGGAAATAAAACCCGAACTTGAACACTTGAAAAAAGAGGAATATTCTATCCCATTTCCATGAAGAAACATATCGAAAACAATGCATAGAAATGTGTCAAACGAATTACTGAATCACTTCATAATAATTACGTTTCATAATCACAGAAATGCATCTTAGGTTATGTACGGTTGGCACTGGCCTACTGATGGGGGTTTGGCGGGCAGATCCCCCCCCCCCCCAAAAAAAAAAGAAATCACGACCAGGGCTTTTTTTTAAATCATTTTTTTTATCTCTTCAACATTATTGTCATTGCATCGAATTTTCTTGAATATCTAGCCGATTGGACCCTTTTTATTCTGTTTTTTTTTTCTTGAGGACCCCCCTTTTTTTTCTTCCCAGCAGCTGCCCCCTTTTATATCGTAGCCTCCTAAATATTTGGCTCATTACGCCACTGTCGTTTGGTAGGTAATTATTGTACATCACTATTATTTCTTCGGTTTATAATAAGAGTGTAAAAGCGCGTCTCTACGTTTATAAAGTAAATAATCCAAGTTGATCAAACTTGGAAATATTGATTTTGATTTTGATTTGAACCACGGTAGGCATGGTAGGAATATCATTAATATCAAAGTTACCACAATAGTGATTTGAAAGGGGTTCCACATCAATCACCTTTTTATCCGATAGTGCATGACATCATGAGACGCTGTTGAAATTATTCCGGAATCAGTGTGAAGAAAGATATTGCATGAATTTTAATAAACGGGATACCGGTAGAAAAGAATGATGTGCATTATTATCTCATTAACATTTTTTAAGTAACAGTTTGAAAATCGTTGAACAATGGGGTGCTGACGATAATCACTCTTAACAGAAAAAATGTGCTGATCAGAACCTTTTTTCGTCACACATTTGGAACCTTGAAAGATTCTTTAACAGTTTAAAGAACAGTTGAGGCTAATTTCCATAAAACTCTATCAAGAGTAATAAAAACTCTCGTTGAGCGTTCTATCTTTGCATGCGTACATGTTTCCTATGATTAAAATTACTCGTAAATATCATCCACCGGAGACTAAGATTAATTTTTAATAATCAGAAAGACCGGTTGTTCAGGTGCTTCGATGGCTTTAAACTCTGCTTGAGAGTCCGTCAGTTTAATTATGCGCGTTTGATTGACATCTGTTGACAAAGGAGGGCGCCCCGTGGTTGTGTTCAGTCCTGAAGTGGACATTCATATCGTTGCCTGTTTGCAGACGGAAAGGTAGTGCGTGCTCAATTTCCCCATGTTGAATTAGTGACTATCGCAAGCTAAATATCCATCATGCCAACTGGGAATGAAAATCTTTTTGATATATATAAAATATTGCACATCAGACATGTTTACATTTGAGATGTCAGAACTGGTAAACGCACATAAAACCGCTCTGATGAAATGTGGGTTTGCTTTAAATTCTTGAGTGCAGTTTTTTAAAAATTTGTCATCATTTGGAAGCCTGATTTTTTTTTTTTCAGGGGGGGGGGGGGGTAATCACTCTTTTTCTCCTTTCCCCTAGTTATCGTAGAAGTTTAGACAAAAGTGTGTTTGCTTCATTTTGCAACAATGAAGTGTGATTCTTTTATCGAACTCACACCCAAAATGAGGAAACAAGGAAATTTGGGAAGTGGCAACACCGACAAGTAGATGAAGGAAGTGACAAGTGAGAGCAGTTGACCCACAGGTGAGTTAATTAACGTTTTAATTGAACAAATAGGGCTATAATATAGTTGCGAGACCCTGATCTCTCCCCCCCCCCCATTCTTTCCTTCCTTCTTTCTTTCTTTCTTTCTCTATTTCTTTCTTCTTCTCCTTCTTTTATCACTTCAAAAATCGACAGGGGTGCGTGATGCCCCCCTGCTCTAGCGCCGCCCCTGGTTATTATATTGTGAAGACTGAGAACAAGGGATTGGCGAATAATAAAGTGCACAGCGCCATCTTCATGTTCAATGTCGGGTTTGAGTACAGCGGTCATCTACTATCCGATGGCTAGTGGCTGCATTATTTTCTTCTTGTCTTTTCCTTTGTTTTTTTTTTTGAATTTTCAAGTTATTTGGCTACAGTTTAATTCCCCTTGAGTAATTCTTGCGATTTATCATTTGTTGTGTCCGACACTTTCATGGCATACAATTCATGTAATTCCATATAGGTGTACCGGCGTGCAATTTTTTTTTACCGGCGTACCACTAATGCGTCAGATTTGTCAGTTTATTGGAATTATGCGACTTGAATGAAGACTACAGAAGCTTAAAACAGACACATGATATACAATGATCACCTGTCATGAATCTCCCATAAAATTCCTCAAAATTTAAGAAAAAAAAAACTATCGGTATCTATATAACTCCAATGCAAATTCAAATCTCAAACAATTATTTCTAAATTGGCGTAAATATTCAATATTGAATGACAAGCGCCGTTAAAACCAAAACAACAACAACAACAACAACATGCCCCCAGAAGACAAGGTGATTCAGGAAGCGAAGCGGAGAAGACGAGACGAGAAGACGAGAAAAAGGAGTCAAGAAGACCAAAAAAAAAAAAAAAAAAATCCTCATTCTCGTCCAGTCGACTGGAGGATGAGATGACAAGAAGACAAAATCCTGGATCTCATCAAGTCGACTTCGTCAAGACGAGAATACAAGAAGACAAAATCCTGGATCTCGTCAAGTCGACATCGTCAAGACGAGAAGACAAGATGGCAAGATTCTGGATCTCGTCAAGCCGACTTGATGAGGAGGAGAAGACAAGAAGACAAGATCCTGGATCTCGTCAACTTGATTTCGTCAGGACGAGAAGACAAGAAGACAAGATTCCCCTCCTCACTCTGTATTATTTAGGGTACGCGTATGGTCGTGATCTTGTCTTCTTGTCTTCTTTTCTTCTTATCCTGACGTTCGACCCTCGTAAGTTTCATGAGGTTTCCCAAACTTTGCCAGTGGGATCCCATACCTTTAAAGAGGTGCTCCAAAATTTTCAGCTGGAATGCATAGAGATTTTGTACCCATGATTTTCGAGAAGTGAAAATCTGATAAGAATTTCGGGGCGTTGTTAATGAAATCTATATATAAATTTGTTGAAATAATTCTCAATCCTGACATCTTTCAACTTTACAATGTGAAAACCTCAGCGTGATACGAGTTGTAGGTTCTGAGTTATTACTTATTAAATGTTTAAGGTTTTTCCTTCATAATATCTAGTAAGGATGCGAAATGCGCAATATTTACTTTATTGTTTCTATGCTTCTGTATAAGACCGTATCATAAATTCACGAAAGTGCTCAGTATATAATAAACCTGTCACATGCTAACCGCATTTATCTCCAGTGTACAAACCGTGTATGCGACTATCAAAGCTTAAAGAAAATCACCTATAGAGTATATAATGGCATGAAAAGCATCGGCTTAATGTCATTGAAACAGTATTGAGAATTCACCAGAGCGCGAATTTACAACGACTTGAAGCTAGCTTTCTGTGGAGTTACCTTTTCGCCCCCATTTGGAAAGACATAGTCTTTTAAATCCGAATTCAAGGATTTTCTCAAGCCACCCAATTTTGCGGAATCTGCCGAGATTGGCCTCAGGTAAGCAATCTTTATTCATGACTTTAATACGCCATTGTATATGCATAAAGCTCCTATCACTTTGTAGATGACGGGAATGACACAGAATTGAGATAGACGGAGGCAACAATACGAGAATAGCGGTATAAACTTAACTAAAAGTGCTACTGAACAAGTAAATTTTCGGTGTCGTCTTTGACTACCTCTTATACAGCATTATGTAACCAATTCCAGAATGAGCATGATGAGCGACCTCCAAACGACATTGTAAACCCTTACAGAAATCTTCAATGGTATTTCATTGGTATTCATTGGTAGTTCATTGGTAACCAATGGTATTTCAATGGTATGTCTGATCAATGGTATAGTGTCATCGTCATGATGGTGTCCTGATGGTGTTTGCTGTGTGTAGATTGTAATTCAGTGGTGTTCCCTTTAGGCCTGCAGACGATGGCCAAAAAGTGGCTTTAAAATAGCTCAACTGGCAACTATCGTATAACAAGCAAATTTTAACTTTTTTTTTAAGTATAGGTCCTGACAATATCCCACATATAAATTACCCAGAAAACGTCCTCGGGAACATGCTCAAATGACGTCATCAAAATGGCGTCCTAAAAACTGCCATTTTTTTGACTGAGTAATTGTCATTTACACATAACTAATAATAAAAATTGAATTTTTCAGCATGGAAATGATTTTATCTTCCATGATGCAATTTCTCAGATAGCTTAGGTCAGCAGCCATCAGAGTATGCTTGTTTTCAATTGAACTAGCTGGTCGTAAAGATGCCAAACCCGTTTCCATGGCAACATTAATAGTGAAGTAGTAAAAATAACAAAAAATCATGTACTTGTCCTTATATTACCTGAAATATGATGAAAATGTTGAAATACGTGTATTTCAATGTGTCTTCTTGGTTGTAGTGAAGATTCAACCAAATCAAAGTCTTGATAATGTGAAAATATGGCAGGAATATGGTTGTTGCTATGGTAACAACACCCTGAAATATATCAACAAATCAGAAAAATGCAAACTTGGTTTTAACGTCCAAGAAACCCTTGATTTAGCCTAATATGTCTGTCCAGTTATACAAATTCATGGCCTCTAGCTGAATCATCTCATGAGGCCTGTATGGGGCGCAGGCGGAGATCGGGGGAGGGGTGCAGGATGTGCCCCCATACCCTAATTTTTTTTTTTGGGGGGGTGCCCCCGGGCCCCCTTTCTAAAGCTGATTTTAAAATAGGCTTATTTTGATCTATTTTGTTAGCATTTAAAAAAAAATTTGTATCTATACACCCCTTTCAAAAGGTAATGGTAATGAAAATGAATAAATTATTAAACTTTATCAATTTTGTTAATGCAGGGGGAGGGGGGTGGGGATTTCAAATTCACACTTTCCACTCTTTGTCGAGCCACTGAGGTTGAGCGACCTTAGCAGCGTCTGTTCATTCGTAACGCTAATGAAACTTGAATAATTTTGTAACCCTTTGCCCTTTTGTAACCAAACTTGGATGGTAGATGCCTAGCAGGGACCCCAATGTCAAAGTTCAGGTGTGTAGGTCAAAGGTCAAATGAGGTCAAATCTTTACATTATCGGCAAGTTTCTACTGGAGTTTAAGTATTTAGACTGCCTACACATGCAGGACCTCAATCTTATTTGGGGTCAAAGTCACGTATGTAGGTCAAAGGTCAAAGGTCAAATAAGTTCAAATCAAAATTTACCTGCAAGAATGATTGTACACAAACGTGATGAGACAAGTTATAGCTATTTCCTTGTTGCATCTTCGGGGCCCCCTTTTCCTGTGCGGTGCCAGGTAGGAAAGTCAGAGGTAAAAATGTCAGAGGAAAAAATGTCGAGGTAAAAATGTCAGAGGGAAAATGTCAGAGGTAAAATGCCAAGGTGAAATGCCAGGGGTAAAAATTCCAGAGGTGAAAATGCAAGAGGTAAAAATCTCAGATTTGAATATGACAGAGGTATAAATGTCAGAGGTAGAAATGTCAGAGGTATGTCAGATTAGAAAATGTTGGAGTAAACATGTTACAGGTACAGATATTGAATTACAGAAAGGAAGGGGCACGCGAGATATCTGCCTATTTACTTCCATCTTTCATCGTTTCTACATTATGTAGAAAAAAAACTACGTACATGACATTGTGTGAGTGAGGGGGGAATTAAGCATACATGTACAGTTATTGTAATGAACACTGTAAAAACGATGGTGGGAAAGACTGTTATGTGATAATAAGACCAATTTCACATTTTCTATAATTTATCAATACTTAATCAATACTTCTACAGGAAGTAAAACAGGAAGTTAAATGTTTACATACTTCACTCTTCTTCAGAAAATATCAAGTTTGAAAGTACTTGAAAAACCGTCAGAGAGACGTTTGCTGAGCAATTTGGAGTAAAATTCATATAGGATGATTTGGTTAGTGCGAAATTCTATGTTTTATATGCTTCAGAAGAGGAAGTACAAAATGATTTAAATTTTGGCATAGATGCACATCTCCCTGTGATGAGGAGCCCGCAGCTCGAAACTGATTGATTTATATGATGTTATTGTGAAGTAAGGCAACTATTTTGATCACATCATAATTTGTTATACTACCCCAACTTCAATTCGTCAAAGTTATGATTCATCCTGTCTTAGCTCAAGGAGGTAAACAATAGCGGGAAAATACCAACAGTATGTTTCAGTTTTGGATTTATTGTTTACCCCAACTTCAGTTTTATTGTTTTCTACAATGACTTTCAAAGGATGCTGAATTGGTATTTTATTGAAGGATTTCTGTATATAATAATAACTACATGGTATTAGTAAATCATTAATCTTCAAGGTATAATTAAGAATAATTGAAATGTCATTATTTCTTTAGCGTTCAAGTTCGATTAAGTTATGTTTTAACTTCATTAACAAATCAAAGTGAATTTAGAAGTTAGATTGATAATTGTTTGGAATAGATCTTGATTGAATATTCTTTAAAATCATTTTTCTTCTTTTCTTTCTAATTTTCTTTCTTTTTCTCCTCTTCTTATGTTTTGATATGTTTGGGATAAAGTTTTGATAATTTGATGTATTGTGTGATAAACGAGTTTGTTAGGATAGAATAGATTGTAGAATAGAATGTTGCTTATCTTATACACTGTACTGTGAATTTCTGTCTTTTTCTATTGATTATCCATTTAAGTTGATTAAGACATAATTTACTTTAAATAAATGTGGGAAAGCCACATTTTCTAACAAAAGGGGATGCTATGTGATAATAAGACCAATTTCACACTTTCTATAATTTATCAATACTTAATCAATACTTCTACAGGAAGTAAAACAGGAAGTTAAATGTTTACAAACTTCACTCTTCTTCAGAAAATATTACTCATACATCTTCCAATTAAAGCTATGACGCACTGGTCAATATATGGTCTTCTTATTCACTACATCACTCCTTCCAGATAATGACCCACTCCCCCAATACTGAGTAAAAGTTATGACGTACACAAGGCCTTTGGTCAAGAGCTCAAGGTTGACCAACTCCCAGTAGAGGGTTTACCCAATATAAAAGGGGTTCACTTCAGGACTCCAATCAAAGAACCAGAATACTTCCGAATACTTCAGACTACATTCAAGACATCATCAGAGTACAGTCACCATCAGACTTACTCTAGACTTCTGTTCATATTTTTGATCTTCAACTGAATAAATGTTAACTTCATACTTTAACTGACTTTGAATCTTCGTGCATTATGTGTTCTCTATGCTGGAAGAACGAAACAGTTAAATTCCGATCCCAAAACACGACATGGTGGAGAACCAGAGAACCAGAGACTTCAGATTATCAAGGATCTGGCGAAACAATGCAAAGGTTAGGCCAGAAATAAGTTTGGCTGCAGTTCTGAGCTACCCTATCATCATGATCACGCTTATAACAGTTGTTCCTCGATCTGTCACTTGAAAGAAGATGGAAGCAAATGCATGACATCCAAGGCTGATTTGCTGTATTGCCTCGGAAATACCTTGAAGAAATCAGTAGGGCTAACACTCCTTCCAGCAACAAATGATGACACTATCTACAGTACATCATTGATGGTATAGCAAATTTCAGGCTATGAACATCCAGCACATGAAGACTTTGCAAGATGTGGCTGACTCCTTTTTCCGAAAGATTGCCAATTACCGGAAAGAGAGCAAGAGGTTCATGTGGTTTTCGACCACCACGACCATGGAGACGATGACACATATCTAAATGGCTAAGAGAGGTCCCAGAGACAAAAGAATGGGAGTGGTAACGTCTACTGAGTTGAAGGGGGTCAGCTACTCCCTGACTGAAAGTCACTGATGGGAGTTTCTGCTAACACGGCTCAACGAGTAGCTCATATGTCTCAAGATATGTCAGAGATGGTGGCAGATCCCACCATTTTAAATACCTGAGGCAAATTAGGGTTTATCTTGCTGGAGGCTATTCAGCAGCGGTCGTGACCAAGTGTGTCTCATCATTCATACCTCGTTACTGAGGTAGAGGAGCTATCTTTAATATACCGAAGCCGACACACCTTCATCGTGTAGACTTGTCCACAGAATGAATGAATGGAACAGGACAGGGCGAGTGGTTGTTAAATCACCGGACACAGATGTAATTGTTCTCCTACTGCACTACATGGCAAAGATGCAGACAGTTCTTGTAGTCTGCATGGCAACTGGTAGGGTCTCAAGAACTCTTGGTCAGTGAAGAGTGATTCCCGTTAATGAAAATTGCCAATGCATATAGGATTGTGCGCATTTCATAGTCTCACTGGATTTGATACAGTGTCTTCATTTTTCGGGAGAGGCAAACAATAGCATTTCTCTTACTCCTTCAAAAACTTCCAGGTGATATTGCTGCTCTATAATCATTGGGCTCAGATGACGAATTCGTCACAGTTGATGCGATGTGATGTTGATGCATTTCTCTTACTCCTTCAAAAACTTCCAGGTGAAATTGTTGATCTATAATCATGGGCTCAGATGACGAATTCGCCGCAATTGATGCGGTAAGACACTTTGTGGCCTCATCTAGGATTCAAAGAGCAAGTTTAAGGTAATGTACAACTCATTTAACAGGCTGTATGGAAGATTCGCTGCAAATAGAACGTAACCTATATCACTAGGCTTCCTCCATGTGAAGATGTTTTCAAGATGCATGTGAGAAGGGCCCTAAATGCAAAGCCAGAAATTTCTGCCCCTGTCAAAAATGGGCGGAACGTGCATGACAAGACAGTTGTTTCAATGTATTTTGAAGGGCCAATAGCTGTGCTGTGAGATGTTCTAGCAACACCATCTGTCCTTGTCATAAACATGACCTAGCTTGTTCTGAAGTATGCTGTTGTCTTGGTGATGGACTCTGCAGAAACCCAAACAATCCTGTAAATACAACAAATCAATCTTCTGATGGTCTGGGCTGATATGGTGTTCCAGTGTTTAGTTCCAGTGCTCTTAAAGAACCACTAAAAATGCAATGTCTTTTCCTCTTTTTGCCCTATGTTTCTGGGGTTTGTTGTTGTTTTTCTTCTCTCTCTCTCTCTCTCTTTCTCTCTCTCTCTCTCTCTCTCTCTCTCTCTCTCTTTGTAATTTTCGTGATGAGATATTCTATAACAACATCAACTGTCTTTGGCATCATGATTGATCAGCCAGCCTGTTCTGACTTTGAAACGTGGCTAGTAAATATCTTGTATTGAGTCTTGGCTTGCATGGTGTTGCGGAAAAAGAGCTGCACAAAACTATGTGAAAAGAGAACTTTGAAAATATCATGGCAACACAGTCAATTAGTACAGCCCTAGAGAAATGAAAGGTGCTCAAACTTCCTCAAATAACATAAGATAGGACAAAGCATTGAAGGGACACTAACCTCTATCTCTGTGCAAACAAGACTTTGTATTCTTGAATGAGCAGTGATGACAAGGTGAACCCTCCAATGTACAGGCGACATTTGATACTTATTTTATAAATATTATGTTCATAAATTCAGTGCTAGAATGAATTGACCAGAAGTGCTTCTCAGACATGCTGTATGTGTTGAGAGTTTTTGCAAAAATAATTTCTATGGACAAAATGGAAACAAATACAAGTCAGTCTGAATTATTGTTGGAAAATCATTGATATTTAATCAGAATGCGGAGGATTGTAGAAGGGTTTACGGTTCACCATGTGGTAAGTCCTAAGGTGGATAGAGATGGAGGTGAAATAGAGGAGCTCTCCTTCTCCACCCGCCTCAAGTCTTCTCACCTCTCGCCGACTCAAGCCAAGTCTCCTCTTCTCTTCGCCAACGCAAGCCTCCCACCTCCTCTGGTTTACAGTCCTTTTCAGGACTTCATCCAGTTTCAAGAAAGATACTCTACCCTTGATTCTAACAAACTGAAGAGTGCTTGTTGGAAAAAATGTATCAAAATCAGGTATAGGATGTACATTTATTAAACAGTTTTCAAATCGATGCTATTGTTTTGAAGTAGCATTACCTCATGTGACGGACATGGATCAAACATTTTAAACATTCATTTTCATGCTGAAGAAATTCACAGGTTTGTCGTTTTCTAGTGGATATGTTACTAGACTGTGGATCTTGTGGTCTGAGTTAAAGTCCTGCAGCGCAATTAATGTCCTTTGCCAAGATGCATGTATGAATCTACATTTGCCACTCTCCACCTAGGTGTTAAGTGGGTACCAGTCGGATGCGAAAGTCAATGTGATTTGTTTGGCATTGTGAGCACCTGCAAAAGGCGCCTGGCTGGAATACTCAGGCTAGAATGATCCCTATTAGGAAGTGGAGAAGGTGCATACATTGTGTGTTGGCAAGCCTGAGCATGATGACCGGGGTAATAATATTTCTATAAAGCGCTAGACATCAGAGAGATTTATTAGGCGCTATAAAAATCCAGAATATAGAAAATAAACAATAAAAAAGCATATATCAGCCTGTGCCTGCAGGGCATTGCATTTTGTTCCCTGTTTGATAAAGTCCAATATTGAATTAAAATGAATTGAATCATCCACCTTAATCTATGTTATTTTGATATATTCGAAATAAATTCTAGATCAAAATGTATTGAAGGGATTATCTGGTTCAGACTGATTGAAACATTAGTAAATCATTATAAAAACTTATTAGGGAAATGAGATTTCAGATATTTCAGATTTCAGGGAAATGAGATTTCAGATATCTTAAGACACAAGTGTATATGTGACATTGTTAATCATGGAAGATACAGGGGTCAAAAATATAGTTATCATCCAAGAGGACGCATACAGGAGATATTAATTCAGAAGAGATCGATGCTTGGTAATAGAAGTATTACAGTAAACCTATGAAACCTATGTCAAATGGCTACATATATGATGTAGCTTTCTTTTTACATTTACTTTACGTTCCTCTTAATTAAATGTGATGAAATGTTTCGAAAGGCTCATTTTGGTTCATCTGTTGCAACAAACAAGAGGTTTTATGGATCCTTACCAATTTGCGTCCGTTCACTTTTGTGGACTTTTCAAGCACGTTTGACACAATTGCGCCCCACTGTTTGGCCCGCAAGTTGATAAGGATGAACGTAGATCTCAAATTAATACGTTGTATGCACAATTTCCTGACAGGTCGAGAACAGGTAGTCAAGGCAAGTGGTCATCAATCACCAATGGTGACCACCAATGTTGGCGCACCGCAGGGATGTGTTTTATCTACTGTCTTGTTTTCGCTATATACAAGCGACTGCAGAAGCTCCAATGCAAATTGTAGCATCAAGTATGCCGACGATACAGTGATCGTAGCCTTTCTGAGAAATGATCCAAACGAGTATTTTACTCAGGTTGATGAGTTCACTAGTTGGTGTGATGACCATTTCCTTACACTTAATACCTCAAAAACCAAGGAAAATAATTATTGGCTTTCGTCGGGGTGGTGAGGAGCACGAACCAGTTATGATAGATGGTGAAGTAACTGAGAGGGTAGAAAGTT
Source organism: Echinometra lucunter (assembly GCA_029962745.1). Classification (NCBI taxonomy): domain Eukaryota; kingdom Metazoa; phylum Echinodermata; class Echinoidea; order Camarodonta; family Echinometridae; genus Echinometra; species Echinometra lucunter. The sequence continues at coordinate 24,002,145 of CM057153.1, read as the reverse complement.
ACAAATATCTTGGTACTGTCATCAATGACAAATTGTCCTGGAAGGAAAACCCGGAATTAGTCTCAAAGAAAGGGAACCAACGCATGTTTTTCCTGCGGAAACTGAAAGGCTTTCATGTTGATGTAAGAATTTTGTCCTTGTTCTATCAAACTGTTATTTTGAGTGCCTTAATTTTCAATATTACTTGCATGTACGAAAACCTCTCGAAAAAGAAAAAACAAAATGGAAAGACCACGTAAGATAGCACAACGCAACGAAAGACTTGCAAGACCTTGCATCCCACTACACAAATCAAATCATTGGAAAAGTAAAAACTATCATGAAGGACAATACCCATCCACTCCATCCATACTTTCGGTTCAATCGTTCTGGAATTAGACTTTGCCCCATCCCTACCCGACTCCCACGTTTCAGAATTCTTTTATTCCCGATTCTGTTCACATCTTCAATTCCTTTGTTCAGGGGTAAAGTGTAAGATAATTATCATACTTACGGTGTTTATCAGTTTACTAGTATACATGTACACCAGGATTTCTACCTTTCCTTTTTTCCCGTATATCCCTTTTACCTAAGTTCTACATTTGCTTTCTTTCTAAAATTTGCCAATGGAAATTGTATTTCTTTGTTTCATATGTTCAAAGACTAAATAAATTCTCTATGACTTAATTAGGAAGGCTTGTTGAAAGTTTCCATCGTTTTTCAAGTATTGGTTACTGGAAAAGAAATATATACAAACACAATAAAAAGTATTGCAGAATTACCCATTCAACTTAGAAAAATGGTGCTGATAAAAACCTGTTCTTGTCTTAGATTTGGAACCTTTTAAGGTTCTACAATAAACCATTCCTAGCCCACAAAAATTCTCTAAAAGGTTCTAGGGGTCTTAAGAGCCATCATTGGTTGTACAAGGAACCTTTCGGAGTTCATGAAAACATAAAGAAACATTTTTAGAACCACTTTTCTGTATGGTTCTAAATATGGGACAAAAAGGATTCCAACTTGCACATTTTCTCAAGAGCACTAGACTAAGTGAGTCCTTCGAGTTTTACAAGACTAAAAAACGGGAACATTATTCTTTTTTCCAATTGGGGCGGGAGTAGAGAGGAGAGGATTCTAAATGAGAAAACTCATAGGCTATAAAAGATATTATCTTTTAATGAAATTAGTATGATTATGCCAATAGGCCAATAGACTAATGTATTCAGATTTATGCATATTTCTCTCCAGGCGCTTGATTACCAACTATTCGGTTTACCTGTTATGCATAATGGTCTGAATAGATTGAATCCCGATTGCATACATTAGCTGTTGCCATGACGGGCAAGCCTCCAACTAGCTCCTTAGTTGTCAATGGAAAGATTTGTTCAACAATATGCATAAATTAGCAAACAGGTCTTTTGAGCAAAAATCCAGCCTCGTGCATGCTCTGTGTTAAATTAGTGGCCCATACATGTCATGTATTGCACCTCACATACTAAGCATTATGTATATTGCTATGTCGGGCAAGCCTCCGACAAGTCCTTAGTTGTCAAGGGAAAGGTATGTTCAACAATATGCATAAATAAATGGGTCTATTGAACAACAATCCAGGCTCTGCATGCTCTGTTTAAAATTAGTGGCCCATACATGTATTGCATGTCATGTATTATCATATACTGAGAATTATGATTTCTGGATAGTTGTGTTGTCATGGAAACAGGCAAAGTTGGGCAAAACTGTGGTCTCTCACAAGCTGGGACTTAACTTCATACCACTTGCCAGCTATGAATCCACACACTCATACTTATATATACATGTACATTTAAAATGTTGCTATAATTGTTGGGAAAAAAATTGCATTTTCTTTGAGAAAAACAATTTTCCCGCATGATGTTGCCATAGCAACGACAAAGTTTTGGCTCAGATTTTTTATAACAGAGGCCGCAAATGAGCTATTTTGTTTGAAGAAAAACAGGAAATAAAAAACACATATACCATCAACTTATATCATGATTTATGTCAGCTATGTAACAAAAGATTGAGATTTCCTAAAATTCCCATTCATTTTTATGGTTATTGGGGGCGGCCATGTTGATGACGTCATTTGGGCATGTTCCCGAGCAGGACTTCTGGGTAATTTTCACTGGTAAGTTTGTTAAGACATATACTTTCCAAAAATAACAAAAATTTTTTGTTATACGATAGTTGCCAGTTGACCCCAAAATCCAGCCTCAATCTGCTGGCCTACTTGTACGTGTAGCTGTATGGTGTGTGAAACAGTGAATGATACTCCAAATGGTCACTGGGGTTTGCTCAGTGGTAGATGGTAATCCAATGGTGTTCTAATAGTGCTTCCTCGGTGGTAGATTGTAATTCAGTGGTGTTCCCTTGTAGTTGTATGGTGTGTGAATGATACTCCAAATGGTCACTGGTGTTTGCTCAGTGGTAGATGGTGGTGTTCTAATGGTGCTTCATCAGTGGTAGATTGTAATTAAATAGTGTTCACTTGTAGTTGAATGGTGGTGGATAGTAAATGGTGGATCAGTGGATTGTGAATGGTAGATGAATGGTGGATGTATGGTCAGATGATGTGTCAATGGTGGATAGTGAATGGTAGGTCATTGGTGGATGCATGGTTTATTTTTTATTTGGTTATTTCCCCAGGGTTTCATTCCCCTTTAAACGTAAAATTTCTGTAAGGAGTATATTTCTAACCAGGACCTGGAGATAAGCTATGAATTATCTAAAAAAAACGAAATTCTAAAGCTCAGTTTTGGGAGAAAAAAAGGGGGAAAAAAAGAACTTAATTCCTGCATTATCATGCGAAAAAATTAATGATATGAAACCAAACTGGAATTCTGTTGATACAATGCAGTGAACATGGTGAAAGAGTGTTAGCACATTCCGAGGCGCTAGGCAGTGAGACCACGTAAACATGGTAAAAGAAATTCAAATGAGGTATTTGCCCTTATAAATAGGGCGTATGTGCTGTAATACTAATTTTTTCGAAGAGTAAAGAGGCAAGTTCTGAAGTAGAAGGCAAATCTTTTTTTTTTTCTTCTACACAAATAATTTGGTAAATTATCATCTGATGTATGAGTTGCTGAATGTAGTTTTGTGGCTATACTTTAGACGTGCTAGAATCCTTCAAGAAATGTTTTCATGAACATGACTTTATAGACTGAAAACGCTGGAATTATGTCGGCCATAACAGCGGAAGGGGGGGGGGGTCTTCCTTGTACTGTATTATTGTTAATAGTATTCCAGTTAGACTTTATATCATTTGCATGATGTAAGAATTCGGTTAAGAAGCATTTTACTAGCCTTCAGAAGGGTAGCATCATTCAAGTCAAAACACGGAAACTGTAGTTCTGAAAGGTAGATGAAAGACAAGAAAAATGTAGCATGTAGGGCCTATACGTTTCCATGTACAGAATGAATGTGAAATCTTTGTTTATGCTTTTGTTAGAATGATGCTGTATGTGATTATTGACTGATTAAGAGAAGAACTAAGAAGTTCGTTTTGCATATAATTATCTGGATTTATGAAGACTACTTCTTTGAAAAGTTGAAAGAAGATGATGTTACAGATCTAGAGAGCCTCGGGAGACATAAATTTACCACTGTTTAAATGATTGACTTACTATATCAGTGTACATGATCCATTCCTAGTGTAAATCATTTTAGTTTTAAAACACTGCGACTTAAGTCGGCCCTATAACTGGGGGCTTCCAAAATATTAAAGAAGAAAAGATGATTCAATGGGTTATGTAATGAATCAGCTAAATTGCTATGTCAGTGCATAAAACAAAATTAGGTATGCTTGAAGCCCCTAGTTACAATTAAACAGACATGATTAAAATTGGACCAAAAGCGAAAAAGAAAAACTAAACCTGGAAGCACTTGCTCACTTCTCGCTCGCATTTTAAGTGTCTAAACAAACGCCGGTTATATTTTTCTGTTATCAATTACTATTCTTATGGAAGAAATTTGTTTGCATATTGTGTCACTGTCTGATGTTATACTGTTTTTCTGCTAATAGAATTCTAGTAAAATAACAGCAAAATATTAAGAGGGAAGATGAATAGATGACTTTTCAAGAGACAACGGCCTATAACCACAATAGCCTATTCCTATCATACCCACTATGAGAACGGAAGATGCAGATACTAATATCACGAGAATGGAGTAGGCCTAAGAATACACTGGAGCCTGTTCTCAGTATACAAAATTCAGTTATGTTTTCGCACGCTCATAAAAAAAAACAACTAGAAACAAGATGGTTTGGGGGCAGCTCTCTTATTCTAGCATGCAGCGAGATGCCCAAATATTAAATTTAGGCATGGTGTCCGACTATTCTCGAATTCTGCAGGAAGATGTATACTATCAACAGATCAATATCATCTGGTGTATCATGGTGACAAATCAACGCTTTAAAGGAAGTATAGTTTCGCTTGCTCGTAGAAACAGATTGGCTTCGGACTGTAAGCAAGGGACCGAAATAGAGTCATTGTGGCAGATTGGTGATCGATTATATTATAAAGATATGTTATAGGCCCACAGTATATTTTGATAACAAAATAACTCTTCTACCATGAAAAAGGGGTGTTTGTTTTTCCTCGCTCTTATAATATTTAGACGCATGATGGTTTCGGAAAGTAGGCGAATTCGATAGGCGAGGCAACCGAATATATAATTTCCAGGAAACGATGTCGTATCTATCATTATCATGTTCATGCTATGCATATAGTAGTTAATTGGTTAACTGGTTTGTTAAATGGTTGGTTACTTTACTTGACTCCTTAAAAAAAGCATGTGCATGTTTGTAAGTAAGCAACAAGGGAGAGAAGGCTGTAAACGGCTTTTACTAAACACTCGGATCGCGTCGCGCTGGAAAACATTCAGGTCGCGGCTCGCTGGGTATGGGGACGCCAAGTGTTAACTTGGCGCCCCATACCCAGACAATTTAGTGTCAAAAGTTCACTCAAAACTTTATTTATTTATAGAATTCACGAACAGTGAACCATTTCGTTACAAAATGAAATGCAACAGACGATTTTGCAACAAACAGACAGGATTTATAATTATGATCTCTCATTAAGTCTGCTATATTCACTTCGCCTGGGCTTTGACTTTGTTTCGTTACAAACACACTGTGCATAGCAGAGGGCGGGAGGATCAGTTTACCAGAATATGCTTGTGGGCGTGGCTATGAGGGTTTTGGTTTTACTTTACACTGACTGTAGATTTTGGACCGAATAACCTAGTTAACACTTGGCGCACCATACCTAGCGAGCCGCGACCCGAGTGTTTTCCAGCGCGACGCGAACCCGACTGTTTAGTAAAAGCCCTGTAAACTCTGTCAGTGGGACTTGGATATGAGGCTTCTTGCCAAATCCAAGGCACATAATGAACTTGGTTTTGAACACAGATACTCCCGTCTATGAGACCACTGCTCTACCATGGTGCCATCACACCTCAAAAATATCACTTGATCGAACTGGTTTTTTTTTTTTTTATTTATTAAGAGAGACATTTTTACCCTTTTTTTTTTTTTTAAACTACATTCTTCCTCTGAGGTGGAGGAAGCCGTCAGAGTTCTCCCTCGAGTCCTGACCTAAAAGAAAGCGGCAGGGGTGTTGTTAAAATTGCACTTCTTAGCGAAATGTCCGTCCATGACACACCATTTTTGACAGCTCTTACAAAATCAAGGGTTTGATTTGAAATTCTGGATGATAAGGAAGCCAATTTATGTGACTAACATTTATACTTGAAAATATTCGACAAGGTCAATTTATTTGGATAGAAAAACAAAAGAGTACTAGAAGGTCACACAATTAATTTCTGTCTCGTCCGTCTGTGACATTGAACCTTTCTTTGATTTGCATTTGAATAGGAAACCATGACAACCAATTTATGTTCTTCTCAGAACACTAAGTGACACCCTTCATGATAAACCATAAAGTAATCCGTGATACTTTGTCACGTAATTTTTACAGTCTTTAAAGTTCGGATTTTTTTTGAAAATGTCCGTCCGTGACGAACTGATCACACTAGGTACATGCAGCAACAGAACTTTACAGAGCGTAAAAGTCCTTATTGCGCCATAGTAGCGAACCTTGGTGAGCAAGAAATAATCATGAAATAAATTGTGAAGCTCCTTGCTTTGTTTTTTTAATCGTGGAGATTGTGGACATCATGGCCCAGTGTAAGCCCGGCATTAGTCATGTTACTTCGTACATGTAGATCAATAGCACATTCGGTGTATAAAGTTGTCTTGCGCTCAATAAAACAGGGCGCATTTTATTGTATTGTATATTGTATTGTATTGTATTGTATTGTATTGTATTGTATTTAATCATGGGTAAAAAACCTGCCATCAGCTAAAAGCTGCTTTTCAGCAAGGCCGTGAACAGAAATCAAACATAACGATACAAGAAATACAAAACAAATATATAAAGGAAAACAGAACATGATTGGAATCACAATGAATCAAAATAATTAAAAACAAAACAAACACAAAAGAACATCAAGAAAATTCGATATCAAATGAAGAGTAACATAAGAAAAATGGTACTTAAAATAAAAACAAATAAAATCATATATGGATGTATTTTAAAGATTGAATCGATAACCAGAGAAAAGGGTGGGGTGGGTTTAGGTAAGGAACAGAAATCGTACAAATGCTGCCGGGCTTTTTTCTGATCGGATGTTTGCTGGGAGGTTATTGAAAAGCTTAGAAGCTGAATATAATGGGCTCTTTCTCAGGAAGTGTGTGACCGTGGTAGTTCACTTTGACAGTTCATGTTACGTGATTTAAGATGGATGCGTGTGGACAATGAAGATGGGGCTAGGTTATTAACTAATTTATAGACAAGTAAAATAGACTGCTTTTTCCACCGTTCGCTGAGTTGATCGACCTCAAGTGTGTTATACAAAGTGGCTCTATTAAAGCGATAATCTACTTATAAGACTGATCTCAGTGCTTTATTTTGTAGAACGTGGAGACGATTTAACTGGCTTTCATTGCCATTTCTCCAGATAATACGGCAATAGTCGAAAAGTGGTTGAATCAACGATTTGTACAACAAGAGGGCAGTTGGGTGGTCATTTTGAAAAACGCCCTCATTTTGGATCTCTTTGCAAATAATTTCAAATACTCTTCTGACCTTACTACATACCGCAAAAAATCTAACCAGTTCAACTTCCCCCAGAGTGGCATCTCGTTTGGGGGTGCTGATTGATTCGTTTTCTCAGTGGCGTAATGAGCAAAAACTTTTGGCATTTTTTTTTGGGGGGGGAGAGAAAGAATATAAGTTGCAAAAAAAAGTGAGGAAAAACCCCTGAAAATCATGTCATTTCAGCAACATTGGTAAATCATTGCAGGTATCGAAGTAGAAATAAACCACGTTTGAATTTTATTGGGGGGAGGGCAACTGCCCCGATTCCCTCCCCCCCCCCCCCCCCCCACCAGTGTGATACCTGATAAAAAGAAGAAGAAAAACTTCAACTGATAAGTGAAATGCACTTTCTTCAGATTTCATGCGGTAAAAAAAGTAGCATTTTGAATGAGCAGCTTATGAAATCTTCTATCTCTGAGTTAAATGCTCCTAATTTGATATACATGTATACGATATATCACTCTCAGAAAAGTTAGTAAACTATGAACCGACCTACTGTTGCTTTTAAAAATCCTCATAATATGTTTTACATACAACTTTTTTTCAACCAACAGTTGGTCGGTTCATATTTTAATCAACCTAATATTTTTTTCAGAGAGTATACAGAATCAGAGCACTGAACAGATATGCCAGTCTTAAAATCCGAAATATTTTCTACATCAAAGGATCCAGGTGTGTATTAATCATTATGTGTAGGTGATTGATGAAGTTTAATTCTTATAATGCCTTACCATTACAAAAGACACCACTGGGAAAGGGTGATTATGTAATAAATATGAATAACTGTGTATTGTAAGTTTTTGTAATCATCAAATGAAGTCCTGTGAAAAGGGGAAGAATTATTATACACCAACAGATTTGGTCCAAAGCTTCAATTGAGTATTTCTGTAGTAATTCTTGGAATGTGAGCATATTTCAGAAGTCACTGCAATAAGAGTATTCTTCCAAATAGGAATGAAAAGAATTTTTAAAAGCTCAGAAATTATATCTCTTTTTGCCAAGACTCGGCTTCTCTTTAAATTTCAAAGCAGATCCCGTCAACATACAATTAATTCTTGTCCTCAAGCATGGGTGTTGATTTGTGTTCGCGGTTGGGGGGATGACTGATGCCGAATATCCTCGGCCGCGGAGCAAAGCGACCGAGCAGGGAAAGGGTGTGGAGGTACAAATGTGGAGAATAGACTAAATAAGCGGGGGGGGGGGGGGGGGTAGGACCTGTTTTTGCTACCCATATTTCGGCATTATTAGTCTAATCTACCATTCCTCCAATGAACCGCACAAAAAAAAAATCGCAGAGGTACATCCTCATTACTTGAATGCAAACTTTAGGGAACTTGAACCTTTACTCAGAGTATGAACCTTCCTTTTTTTATTTTGCGAGCGAGCGAAGCGAGCGAGCCGAAAATTCCACCTTCTAGCTATAAAAGCAATGTTATTTGTCTTCAATGTACACTCAAGCAATATAAGATGTTATAAGATGTTTGACTAATTCAGCACCTCGCTCGTCCAATTGTTTACTGTCCTAAACCACCCTATTTCAAATATTACAAGCGAGGGAGACGAGATAGGGGAAAACACACTCTTTTAGTGATAGAGTGTTATTTCGTCATCAAAATACACTATAGGTCTATAAAATATCTACATTGCATATTCGAGTGAGCGCAGCGAGCGAAGAAAAAATTACATTCTTTCATAGCCTCAAAGATATCTAAATAGTTTTTGATCACCTAACTGCCAAATATGATGCTTTTTGGCGCGTCGCTTGCCATCTAAAACCATTTTGTTTCTATGAGCGAGCGAAGCGAGCTACCGACAAAAACTCAACCGACAAATTTCTTTCTAGTAAAACGTAGAATTTCCACCAAAATAAATTAGATGAACATGATGAATGTGATGATGTACTATTTCCATGTATTCTAGAAAAGCTTTACATCTCGCTGTGAAAATATTACATTATTCGGACATGTTGCTGAGGGGGAATAAGAGCGCTTGCCTCCTGATCTTGTTTCTATGAGCGAGCGGAGCGAGCGAGCGAGCAAGAAAGGGCTACTTTTTTTTAATACTGAGAACAGATTCTAGCGTACAATTTTATATGATTTTAATTTTATCATTTTATCAGCATCATCCTTTCTCATTTTGGTAAGATAGGAATAGGCTACTGATCACAGGCCATTATCTAATGAAAATTCTTCTGTTATGGGTCTTCTTTCCATTCGATTCCTTGCCGTTACATTACTAATAGTATAACGTTTGAAAGAAAGACAAGATGCAAACCACTTTCATGTCATAATAAAAATATTCACTGACATTGGTTCAGATAACAAAAGATATTAGATGCGAGTAGAAAAATTATTATAGCATACTATTAGATAGAAAGACAAGATGCAAACCGATTTGCTTTCATAAAGATAGTACATGTATTATAACCTCATTGGCTGGGATACTAAAAATGCGAGCGAAGCGAGCGAGTGCTGAAAGCCTTTTCCTTTTCCTCTCTTTTTTTAAAATTGTTTCTTTACTCTTCATTCTCTTTGTCTTTGTCTTTACTTTTGTTTGTTTGGGGGGGGGGATTACAGGAGGCTATGAAATTTTTCATGATTTTCATGGTGAATTATTGGGGGATGATTGTACAGGCCATTCCCCCTGACCAAAATATTGGGGGATATATCCCCCATCCCCCCCCCCCGGATCGACACTCATGTCCTCAAGGCATCATCATCATCGTCGTCTTCATCACTGTCCCGTATGCTGTCCCACTCCTCTTTCTCTGGGGTAGTGTTCGTGTTTCCCCTATAACTGTCCTGGAACCTGGCCCATACTTCAAAGATCGGATGCTCCTTTCCCTGTATCAAGGTACATGTAAGATTTAAAAGACAACGATATCAAGGGCAAAAACAAATTCTTAACAGACTCACAGATGAATGGAAAGGAATTAAAGATCCAATTAAAGTATAATAAAGAGCCGCGTACATCTGCGATACTGTATGAAAAAAATGTGTGTGTGGGCGAGCGTCTGTGTGTGTGTGGGGGGGATATATTAGACTTAGAACGTATAATAACGGCAAACTTAAGTCTTACACCTCACTAAAAATGCTTAAGCGACGCCCCTGCTGGTAATTTGTCATGTATATTATGGGGAATATAGCCCCCCCCCCCCCCGATCCGCCGCTGATAGTGGTGTGCACACTGCATTGTTTATAATTTTTTATTACAGATCAAACCTAATTATGCTGTGTAAGTCTATCCAGCATCCATGCCCTGTGAAAAAGACAAAAATGTATGGTCGTCGGTTCTGATAAAGTTTCAGAGACAGAGACTCAAAGAGAAAGACATAGAACTCCTAAGCTGGACGTCATTTAGAGAAGTTTCTTCTATAGTGTATTAGAATATAGGCAGCTGAAAGGCCTCAAATTGGTAAATTAATTTGCTAATATGTTATTAATATTAGACGGGATATGAATATATTAAGTGTGATTTGATAAGAGATAATTTAGAATGAACTATATTACGTTGTAAAAATTATTTGCAGGAAATAAAAGAACATAGTTAAGACAGTGTTAGCATTGATATAGATGAGAATTTCGTGATGTCTAATTAGATTTATCATGAGTTAGTGAGAGGATCTTGGTAGTTTTGTATAATAGCAGGTTTGGCGGATTTAAGTCATGTTCATTTAAATCGCGATTCAGATCGTGATTTTAAATCAACGTGATTTCTAAAATCATTTTTGCAGTGGCGTAACTACGAGGGGGCATTGGGGCACGTGCCCCCCCCCCCCCCCCATCGGCTGGTAAACTCCTCCCCCCCCCCACACACACACATACAAACCTTCCCTCACTTTTTCACTCGGTGCCTCCCCCCCCCCCCCCATGCGTTGACCAAAGGTCGCCCATGGTACGCCACTGGATTTAAATCACTTCTTTTATAATGTACATGTATAATGGTAATTGACAAAAGGTTTGTTGTTGGCAGTTTTAATCCTTCAAATCAAATTCTACCATCAAACTTAAAGATAAGTACGTGATTAGCAGTGAATCAATTTCGGTTTAAGTGTGTGTAAAGTTTTTTCTTTTGAAATTTGAAGCTCTTGTCGGCTAGCAGTGAAACATGTATTTTTGTCATATTACATTTATCACACAATGTACGGTGATGTAACACATTTTTGTAGAGAACATTTTTTAAAAATCACAATAACATAATGTAGTATAGGCACACTTTGACTGTTGTAAAGCTTTCTCTTATATTCCTCTCTAACACTGACAGTTCATTTTATGTTCAGTGCTTTGAATGATAACAGATGTTTTGCATCCCTAGCAATGGAAGAGCTTTAATAACAGGTAAATTAAACGTTACCATTTCAATGTTACAAATAGGTACATTACTACAATAGTACATTACCCCGAAAGACGGCCTTTTCAGCTTAAAAAAAGACGCCTACTGTAATTAAGAGCATTAATCATGTTAATTGGATAAAAAAAATTGTGTACTCGCCCGCGCTTCTGCAAGACGTTATTGGCAGCATGAATGCACAAGTGATCGTTTTGGCAATGTAACGGGAGGACAAAAATAGAATAGCAAATTGGTAATTGGTCTTGCTTGATTAATTGCGCACACAAAAGACGGCTTCAAAGACGGGGTTTTCTTGTATGCATGAGCCACGGAACAGGTGGGGGGGGGGCGGGCCTAGGGGCTACAGCCCCCCCCCCATATTTTCGGCTAAAAAAACCCTATTAAAATGAGAGGAGGCGAAGAGAGCGAGCACTTAAGATGTGGAAGCATCTCAGATTTTCCCTTTGAGGGCCGTGGGGCCATCTTTAAAAGTGAAATTCGGATAATATAACATCACTTATTCATAATCGAATGTTTCAGCACTTACATATTTTTGAAAAAGACATAGTTTAGGGGTCCATGTTGAATGGGGGCTGTTGAAAACTTTTTCAAACAGAAAGCACTCAGTTTACATCTATTTTGTAATTCAAAACACCAAATTTCGAAAACAGGTAAAGTAAAAGATTATCACAAGATTTATATGTGGAGACATTTCATTTTCTGCCCTTGAAGACCGGGGCGGCCGGTCGTGATTTAAATCAACGTAATTTTTAAAATCATTTTTGCAGTGGCGTAACTACGAGGGGGCATTGGGGCACGTGCCCCCCCCCCCCCCCATCGGCTGGTAACCCCCCCCCCCCACACACACACACACATACAAACCCTCCCTCACTTTTTCACTTGGTGCCCCCCCCCCCCATGCTTTGACCCAAGGTCGCCCATGGTACGCCACTGGATTTAAATCACTTCTTTTATAATGTACATGTATAATGGTAATTGACAAAAGGTTTGTTGTTGGCAGTTTTAATCCTTCAAATCAAATTCTACCATCAAACTTAAAGATAAGTACGTGATTAGCAGTGAATCAGTTTCGGTTTAAGTGTGTGTAAAGTTTTTTCTTTTGAAATTTGAAGCTCTTGTCGGCTAGCAGTGAAACATGTATTTCTGTCATATTACATTTATCACACAATGTACGGTGATGTAACACATTTTTGTAGAGAACATTTTGTAAAAATCACAATAACATAATGTAGTATAGGCACACTTTGACTGTTGTAAAGCTTTCTCTTATATTCCTCTCCAACACTGACAGTTCATTTTATGTTCAGTGCTTTGAATGATAACAGATGTTTCGCATCCCTAGCAATGGAAGAGCTTTATGACAGGTAAATTAAACGTTACCATTTCAATGTTACAAATAGGTACATTACTACAATAGTACATTACCCCAAAAGACGGCTTTTTCAGCTAAAAAAAGACGCCTACACTGTCTTTTTCAATGTAACCGGGTGACCCCCCCCCAAAAAAAAAATGTTCCATTTGCCATTCCGAAATCGAATGACAAATGGACCACCCTTAAACATGTTAGAAGTGGTTCATTTTGAAAGAAGACGACCCCAGAACCATCCTTTGTACAATGTAACCGGGAGCAAAGAAACTGCTCTTCAAAATATACTATAATTAAGAGCATTAATCATGTTAATTGGATAAAAAAAAATTGTGTACTCGCCAGCGCTTCTGCAAGACGTTATTGGCAGCATGAATGCACAAGTGATCGTTTTGGCAATGTAACCGGAGGACAAAAATAGAATAGCAAATTGGTAATTGGTCTTGCTTGATTAATTGCGCACACAAAAGACGGCTTCAAAGACGGGCGGGGGGGGGGGGGTTGTATGCATGAGCCACGGAACAGGTGGGGGGCGGGCCTAGGGGCTACAGCCCCCCCCCCTTTCGGCTAAAAAAAACCCCTATTAAAATGAGAGGAGGCGAAGCGAGCGAGCACTTAAGATGTGGAAGCATCTCAGATTTTGCCTTTGAGGGCCGTGGGGCCATCTTTAAAAGTGAAATTCGGATAATATAACATCACTTATTTATAATTGAATGTTTCAGCACTTACATATTTTTGAAAAAGACATAGTTTAGGGGTCCATGTTGAATGGGGGCTGTTGAAAACTTTTTCAAACAGAAAGCACTCAGTTTACATCTATTTTGTAATTCAAAACACCAAATTTCGAAAACAGGTAAAGTAAAAGATTATCACAAGATTTATATGTGGAGACATTTCATTTTCTGCCCTTGAAGACCGGGGCGGCCGGTCGTGATTTAAATCAACGTAATTTTTTTAATCATTTTGCAGTGGCGTAACTACGAGGGGGCATTGGGGCACGTGCCCCCCCCCCCCCCATCGGCTGGTAAACTCCCCCCCACACACACACACACACATACAAACCCTCCCTCACTTTTTCACTTGGTGCCCCCCCCCCCCCATGCTTTGACCCAAGGTCGCCCATGGTACGCCACTGGATTTAAATCACTTCTTTTATAATGTACATGTATATGTGTAATTGACAAAAGGTGTGTTGTTGGCAGTTTTAATCCTTCAAATCAACTTCTACCACCAAACTTAAAGATAAGTACGCGATTAGCAGTGAATCAATTTTGGTTTAAGTGTGTGTAAAGTTTTTTCTTTTGAAATTTGAAGCTCTTGTCGGCTAGCAGTGAAACATGTATTTCTGTCATATTACATTTATCACACAATGTACGGTGATGTAACAAATTTTTGTAGAGAACATTTTGTAAAAATCACAATAACATAATGTAGTATAGGCCCACTTTGACTGTTGTAAAGCTGTCTCTTATATTCCTCTCCAACACTGACAGTTCATTTTATGTTCAGTGCTTTGAATGATAACAGATGTTTCGCATCCCTAGCAATGGAAGAGCTTTAATGACAGGTAAATTAAACGTTACCATTTCAGTGTTACAAATAGGTACATTACTACAATAGTACATTACCCCAAAAGACGGCTTTTTCAGGAAAAAAGACGCCTACACGGTCTTTTTCTATGTGACACCCCCCCCCCCCCCAAAAAAAAAAGTACAATGTAACCGGGAGCAAAGAAACTGCTCTTCAAAAATATACTGCAATTAAGAGCATTAATCATGTTAAGGACGTTCCACAGTTATGTTTCTGTGCATCCCTACCGCGCAGGTTAAAACGTCACGATCACGCGCACAGCTGATTAATCAACTGTGGGCGTCAGCTGATTGTTCAGGTTCACAGTGCATCACAGCGCAGATGCAACACTGAGCCTGCCGAGCTGGCCGACCTGGCCTGGAGCGCAGCAGCTAGCTCTCGCTGGTTTTGGTTTACAAAATTGACTAGATTTACATTCGTCACGATACATGTATATGGTAACAATTACCATTGATTGTAAAGCCTGTCTAAAGCTTTAGTAAAGATTCACAGGGCTCTCACTTCACTTTTTTCCTTGGTTGCCAGCCAGGCAACCAATACAATTGGTTAGGTTGCCTAATGGCAAATTAGGTGGTCACAGTGATTATGTTCAAATAGCAATAGCATTGTGTAATGAAATGTAATGTGAATCGGCGAATATTGCTAGCGATTCGCAATTCGTGTGCTTTCTTTCGTGGGAAAACCCCTCTTTTGGAGGCCATACTCTCAGAAAACTGAATACTGCATACCTGAGGGGATATTTTTACTTCTGCAGGCATTATTCCTGTGTTTAATTGAGAAGTCCAATGAAAAGTGTTTATATAATCTCAGGAAAACCTGGACTGGACGTCTGCACTATAGACTAAGGAGATATTCCTTAAACCTGTTAGTAATGAACAAACACTAGTACTTGCCTACTTGGGTAACATTACTAATCTTGTTGCTCTGTCTTGAAAGCCTTTGGCAAGCTTTCCGGTTATCAACAACAACCAGTGATTGAAAGGTATGCCTAAAGTTTGAATATGTTAGTAAACAGGTCTATTAACTACAAAAATAACTTGGAATCAAGCTTGCGTACACTACTTGTTGCTATGTCAGTCAAGCTTATGACAAGCATTCAGGGTGTCAAGAACAGCCAAGTATATATAAAATTTGAATATGCATGTGTGAAATTAGTTCCCATGACTGACAGCTTACCTCAGCACCACGTCATGTCATCATTGAGACTAATGAAAGACTAATGTAAGACTAACTGATTTCAGTGTAGGACTATTTACGGACCAATTCTTTCTCATGCAATACTAATTATTTCCAGGATTACTCAAAGACATAATTTGATTGACTAATTAATATTAGTCAGTTTAAAAACAGATGACTAATTATTTCTTAGTCAAATAAGACATAGTGAATGATTAATCTTTTTAGTCATTTGACCAACTTTCGTTTTCAGTGCAGATTCTCAGCCTTTTGCATGTTTTTGGCGCGTTTTGTGGTTTTCAAGCCGATTCGCAACTATTAGGGCGACGATAGTTCAAAAACAAGCACATGGACCCCACTTTTTTAATGTTTCAATCTCTTCAGTATACTTTCCTCTACAATTCTAGAGAGAAAGACGAATAAGACATGGGTTTTGAATGTTTGGGGCCATAAAATTGAATCAGCCGTATTTTGGATTAGATTCTCAACCTTTTTGCATGTTTTTTGGCGCGTTTTTGTGGTTTTCAAGCCGATTCGCAACTATTAGGGCGACGATATTTCAAAAACAAGCACATGGACCACCCTTTTAAAAATGTTTTAATCTCTTCAGTATACTCTCCTCTACAATTCTAGAGAGAAAGACGAATATGACATGGGTTTTGAATGTTTGAGGAGATAAAACTGAATCGGCCGTATTTTGGAATAGATTCTCAATATTTTGCATATTTTTGGCGCGTTTTTGTGGTTACCAAGCCAATTCGCAAATATTAAGGCGACGATAGCTTGAAAACGAGCACATGAACCCCCCCCCCTTTTTTTATGTGTTTACCCCTTAAGTAGGCATTCCTCTACAACTTTGCAAACTTTCATGAAAATGACATGGATTTTGAATAAAGTGCAGCTTAAACTGTCCTTTTTATTTTTCGTCTAGATTCCAAGCCTCTAAGATATGTTTTTTTGTCCTTTTTGGCACCATTTTCGCCACATGAGGGCGCTGCTAGTTTAAAGAGAAGTACAGATGGCCCAGTTTAAAGAGTCTTTCCACCTTTGTCATACATTTCGCTACAAATCTGGAAGGTTTGATGAAGTTTAATAGGGTTTTGACAGAGTAAAAGTGATTTATACTCGTTTGTCGAAATCGTGGGGTCTAATAGAGGCCTAAATCTCTTGATTGCGTCATTTTATCTGCCATCCAATTAAGGCAACTTCAAAGTCCCGTAGGAAAAAAATAAGCACATGAACCTATATTATTTTTTGCATTTTTGGCCTACATAGGTACCAAAGTAACTCTATGCAAAATTTGGAGAAAATTACATGGATTTTATTTTGTCTGTGGAACGTCCATAATTGGATAAAAAATTGTATACTGGCCCGCGCTTCTGCAAGACGTTATTGGCAGCATGAATGCACAAGTGATCGTTTTGGCAATGTAACCGGAGGACAAAAATAGAATAGCAAATTGGTAATTGGTCTTGCTTGATTAATTGCGCACACAAAAGACGGCTTCAAAGACGGGGTTTTTTTTGTATGCATGAGCCACGGAACAGGTGGGGGGCGGGCCTAGGGGCTACAGCCCCCCCCCCCTTTTTCGGCTAAAAAAAAACCCTATTAAAATGAGAGGAGGCGAAGCGAGCGAGCACTTAAGATGTGGAAGCATCTCAGATTTTGCCTTTGAGGGCCGTGGGGCCATCTTTAAAAGTGAAATTCGGATAATATAACATCACTTATTCATAATCGAATGTTTCAGCACTTACATATTTTTGAAAAAGACATAGTTTAGGGGTCCATGTTGAATGGGGGCTGTTGAAAACTTTTTCAAACAGAAAGCACTCAGTTTACATCTATTTTGTAATTCAAAACACCAAATTTCGAAAACAGGTAAAGTAAAAGATTATCACAAGATTTATATGTGGATACATTTCATTTTCTGCCCTTGAAGACCGGGGCGGCCGGTCGTGATTTAAATCAACGTAATTTTTAAAATCATTTTGCAGTGACGTAACTACGAGGGGGCATTGGGGCACGTGCCCCCCCCCCCCCCCCATCGTCTTGCTTGATTAAGTGCGCACACAAAAGACGGCTTCAAAGACGGGTTTTTTTTGTATACATGAGCCACGGAACGGGGGGGGGGTTGGCCTAGGGGCTACAGCCCCCCCCCCCCCCCCAATATTTCGGGTTAAAAAAAAAAAATTAAAATGAGAGGAGGCGAAGCGAGCGAGCACTTCCAGTTTTTTTTTTTCAATTATTTTTTTTTCTTTACTCTTTTGCCCTTTATTTTTCTTTCTTTATTTTACTTTATTTTTATGGTATTAACAGGGACAATGTCATTTTGTGATGATGAATTATTGGGGGTGATAATACAGGCCATCTCCCCCACCCAAAATATTGACACCCATGGCAGCAGGGCACTTGGCTGAGGGATGAGCAATTTACAATTTAGATGAATTTTTAAAAATTAAGAAGTATTTCAACCGATGCCGGTTCTTATGGTTATAATACCATCTTTATGACAAGAAATTGGTTTATGCATCTTGTCTCTCTAGTTATATTACTATTCTTACGAAAGGAAATTGGTTTGCATCTTGTCTTTCTATCTAATGTTATACTATTTTTCTAGCCAAAAAGCTAGCGTCGTGATCCTATATACTATATCATGACTATAGTAAGTGACTTTCTCCCAGTTTACTCAGGCGTGCCCCAGGGCTCAATTTTAGGTCCCCTAATTTTTTGTTTGTATATCAACGATATGCCTAACTTACCCTTCCACCCTAACACACACTTATCCCTCTATGCAGACGATACAGCTATCTTTTATCCAGGTTACGGTGGTAACTCTGTACAGAAACAACTACAAAAAGACATAAATGTCCTTAGCAAGTGGTTTTGGGAAAATGGTATGATAGTCAATACAGACAAAACTAAAATCATGCTCTTTACGAGTGGTAGGAAGAAAAGATCTCCAGATTTAGAAATAACCATGAACGGTGAGAAGCTTCAAAACGTTACTAAGTATAAATATTTAGGTGTTGTGGTTGACCACAATCTAGATTGGTCCTCTCATGTGAATGAAATTGTAAAAAAGATCTCACATTCCGTTCAGTCTATCCGAAGAATCAGGCATTGTTTGAATGAAGTAACTCTAAAACAATTATACTACACCTTAATCTTACCTCACATTGACTATTGCAGCACGGTTTGGGCATCTTTAACAAAAAAGAACTTAAAAAGACTTCAAAGATGTCAAAATAAATATTCCCGCCTCATATTAAATGCTGATTATTATACCCCAACAGTACAGTTACTGGATACCCTTAAGTGGCAGTCTGTGGAAACAAGGCTGAACTTCCAATACTGTGTTTTGATTTACAAGTCATTACGTGGTTTGTCCCCTCCATACTTAACTAGACTCGTATCTTACCGTAACACCATTTACCCTACCCGCCATGTTTTAACTAATCAACTATACCTTCCCAAACCCAAAACTGAAAACAAAAAACGCTCTTTCTCATACGTTGCAACTAAACTCTATAATTCCCTGCCGTTGTACATTCAAACATCCCCTTCACTCCCAACTTTTAAAAAAGTCAACATGCTGGTGTATATTTCTGCTCATTGAACATCAGGCTGCACAATTTAGAATGGTTTCTTGGGCATTTCTAGAGAAGTGGAATCCTACTGCACATTGCAGAGCCAATACTCCACAGTACTTTTATTGCATGTGAAGTCACGCACCAGTAACAACTCGGCTCCATGGCGTGTAGATTTTCAATTCATCACCTTTGAACAGTTAACTCCTCATCTATAGCAACAACACAAAAACATGAATGAAAATGCAGTACTAAATAAACTGAATGCGGTATCCCTATTCACTGTATTCCCAGAATTAACAAAAATATGTTTCTTTTGTATAAAAAATTTCCTCTTGTCTAGAAATTGACATCACATTGAACTCAACCGTAACCACTGACACACAAACGCGCACACATCCACTCTGGTTATACTCCTACTACGTACTTTCATGTACATGTATATACAAGACGAATCGCGTACTGTAAAGGCAGGTGCTGTTAAATGCAGTGTTTCCACTTCTCCTGGAATTGAGGGGTTTCCTGGAGTTTTCGAGGTTTTCAAGGATAATTTCAGGAAAAAATTCTAGGATTTTCCAGGGTATTGGGGATTCCGTGAATAGACTAGCAAACATGTAGGAATACGTTAACCGAATAAAGAAAATGAAGAAAGAACACACACACACACACACACACACACGCCCCACACGCGCACACATCCCCTAGGGGGGAAATGAGAAACCCTCCTCACAAATGTTTCCAATCATGTTCTCCACGAGATGGATAAGGGAAAAGTGACTGGTATGATACTCCTAGATTTGTCAGCAGCATTCGACACCGTTAATCACACAGTCCTAATCAACACTCTCATATCTCTCGGTGTCAATGGTAAGGCACTTCAATGGTTTAAATCATACCTTACACTTCACTCCCAGGCAGTAAGGATAAACGGTTGCCTTTCTGATTTTTTACCACTTAAATGCGGAGTGCCGCAAGGCTCTGTGGGCGGGCCCACCATGTTCATGTTATATCTAACAGGTCTTAGGAATATTTTCCTTCAGCACTCACTCTCTTATCATATCTATGCTGACGATATTCAAATATATACGTCATTCAAACCCAATCAGAGCGATGCAGCTAGCGCTATCCACAATCTTGAGCGATGCGTTGACGATGTCCATATCTGGTTGAACTCACATTCACTTAAATTAAACCTTGCAAAATGTGAATTTATCATGTATGGATCCAAACCTCAATTAGAAAAGATCTCGATCAATTCAGTCACGCTCGCCGGGCATGTAGTGTCCTCATCCACTGCCTGCCGTAATCTAGGTATTTTTCTTGATTCCCAAATGACAATGTCCACACAGATTCAACGTATCTCTCAATCAGTTCGCTATCAGTTACGCAACCTAGGCTTCATCCGTAAATACCTCACCCGCAATGCCACAGAAAAAATCACCCATGCTCTAATATCATCTCGACTAGATTTCGGAAATGCCCTAATGTTTGGTTTACCTCAAAATGCTCTTGCAAAACTTCAAAAATTACAGAATGCTGCTGCGCGTATAGTGACCCTCACCAATAAGCACAGCCACATCACACCCGTTCTGAAATCGCTACACTGGCTACCTGTTGAACAACGCGTTATTTTTAAGATTCTTTTATTACTCTTTCACTGTACACGTGGATCCGCTCCTCTCTATAACATCTCCTTGATACACCAATATGCCCCCTCTAGATCTCTTCGTTCTCAAGACTCTGGTTTGATGGTTATCCCTAAAATCAAAACAAAGTGGGGGGAACGTACATTTGCCCATGCTGGGCCATCCGCATGGAATTCTCTTCCTCGAACCATTAAAGATAGTAGCTCTGTTGAAATGTTTAAATCTAATCTTAAAACCTATATGTTTAATTTGGCCTACAATTGATATTTATCCCTTCTATTTGTCTTCAGCACTTTTAATCTAAATACTTTTCTTTCTTTTTCACCTTTACTTTGCACTAGTGCGCCTAGAGCATTTGATATTCTTATGGATTTGGCGCCATACAAATCATATATATTATTATTATATATAAAATCCTATGGCGCAATCACATGTCGCCGATTTAGACGGCGGTTCACGGCTGTTGTCAAACCGCCGTGAACCGTGTCGAAGCGATGACGGAACTCTTTAAACGCGTTTTCAACATCAGGGTCATGGGTGTCGTCGAAGGGGGGGGGGGGGATGGGTGATATATCCTCCAATATTTTGGGAAGGGCGATGGCCTGTATTATCATTCCCCCCCCCCCCCAATAATTCGCCATCAAAAAAATGGCATAGCCCCTTTTAATCCCCTAAAAACAAAGGAAAAGAAAGAAAGAAAGAAAGAAAAGGGGGAAAGAGTAAAACGCTTAAAAGAAGAAGAAAACCCTGGGAGCGCTCGCTCGCTTCGCTCGCTCTCATTTTCAGTATCAATTTCAACAAATGCCGGTTATTATACTGTCTCTACAGTGGTTTGCATCTTGTCTTTCTACCTGTCGAACAGCAAGAAGACCTAAAATAGAAGGTTTTAGGAGATAATCACCTGTGATTAAACGCCTATTCCTATCATACCAGTTATGAGAAAGGAAGATGCCGATAAAATGTACTTTACTATAATGATGAGAATGGGGTAACAATACACCAGGGGCCCGTTGCATGAACTTACTATAATAGTAACTTTGCTATTATAGTAACTCTTTATGGAATACTGGATTCGATTGGCTGCTGAGCAACATGCCATACTCAACAGCCAATCAAAATCCAGTATTCCATGAAGAGCAACTATAATAGCAAAGTTACTATTATAGTAAGTTTTATGCAACGGGCCCGAGAACAGGTTCTCCGGTTCTTAGTATTTTAAAATTCCATTTTTTTCTCGCTCGCTGATGAAATTTTAAAAACGTGATCTTTTTGAGCAGCAAGCACTCTTTTTCCCTCAGCAACATGTCCGAATATCACAATACTTTTTGCAGCTAGGTGTCCGAGTATCCTCAATTTCTGTGGGAAGATGTTCATCATCAAAATCATCTAGTTTATTTTGAAGACAATTCTGCGTTGTTGTTTTTGTACAGGAAAAGAAGTTTTGGTCGGTAGCTCGCTTCACTCGCTCATCATAGAAAGAATATGGTTTTAGATGCCAATCGACGAGCCAAAAAACGTCATATTTGGCAATTAAGTGATCGAATATGCTACTGAGATATCTTTGAAGCATATCAAAGAATGTACATTTTTCCTTGCTCGCTGCGCTCACTCGTGTAACTTTAAGACACATGATAATTTGGGATGGCGAACGAATTGGATGTGCAAGCGAGTTGACCGAATATATTAATTAGATATCTTATAGGCCTATAGTGTATTTTTTTGAAGACAAAATAATTCTTTATCGGCAAAAGAGTGTGTGTTTTTTCCTCGCTTCGCTCGCTCGTCATAATTTTGAATAGGATGATTTTTAACAGCAAACCATAATAGGGCAGCGATCGAGGTGCTAGAGAAGGGTCACATTTTGCAGCGAGGTGATCAAATATACTATTCCAATATCTTATGGGCCTACAGTCATGATAGTATATTTTGATGACATAATGATACTTTAATATCGTCCAATGAGTGTGTTTTTTCCTCGCTCGCTTCTCTCACTCGTCATATTTTTGAATAGGATGGTTTTTAACAGCAAACAATAATTGGGCAGCGATGGAGGTGCTAGAATAGAGTCATATTTGGCAGCAAGGTGATGAAATATACCATTCAAATATCTTGTAGGCCTATAGTCATGATATTGTATTTTGATGACATAATGATACTTTAATATCGTCAAAAGAGTGTGTGTTTTCCTCGCTTCTCTCGCTCGCCATACTTTTGAATAGGATGGTTTTTAACAGCAAACAATAATTGGGCAGCGATGGAGGTGCTAGAATAGAGTCATATTTGGCAGCAAGGTGATGAAATATACCATTCAAATATCTTGTAGGCCTATAGTCATGATATTGTATTTTGATGACATAATGATACTTTAATATCGTCAAAAGAGTGTGTGTTTTCCTCGCTTCTCTCGCTCGCCATACTTTTGAATAGGATGGTTTTTAACAGCAAACAATAATTGGGCAGCGATCGAGGTGCTAGAATCATGAGAAGAGAGTCATATTTGGCTCAGAGGTGATCAAATATACCATCTAAATATCTTATAGGCCTATAGCAATGATAGTTAATATCGTCCGAAAAGTGTGTTTTTTTCCTCGCTCGCTTCTCTCGCTCGTAATATACAGAAACGGGGTTTTTTGAAAGTTAACAGTTGGACAAAAAAGGTGCTAAAATAGTTCATATTTGGCCACATACCTTTCAAATATTTTATTTTGATTACAACCCTTTCCTACACTCTTTTCCAGCTCGGTCGCTTCGCTCCCTCGACGAGGATATTCGGCATCATCCCCCCAACCACGATCACAAATCGACACCCATGATCAGGGTTCATGGCGGATAACTGACGGATGACTAGGGTATGTGTACGGTGTTGACATGGTCTTTGGCTGTTCACGGCGGATTGCCGAACCGCTGTGAACCACCTTCCACATGTTCTAAATCGGCGATGTGTGATTGCACCTTTAGTAATGCACACAGTACGGTACCACCCTATAGTTGGTGCTGTAATACGTAGCTGCAGGTGGTGGTAGGACAATCGTACTTTGTTTTTCCCTACGCATCATTGATATACATGTACACACACGCGCGCACCCGCACACATCTTTGCATGCAATTCTAACTGTTCATTGGAACAAGTGTGGTATGAACAGGGTTCAGGGTAGGGAATGATCAGTGCACATTCTACAAAGTTCTTGTAAGGAAACGGTTCGAAGGCGATCGTAGCCCATGTTAAAAATTCCAGGATATATATACATTTTTTTTTTAATTCCAGGAATTTTCAATGTTCTTTTCAGGATAATCATTTTGAAAAGTGGAAACACTGGCTGAGGGTTCATAGTCCGATAGTCAGTTAGTCGTTGTTGGCGAAAGGGAGGCTGACGTCTCGACTTTGGTCGGAAAGGTAATAGTTTTCAGTATATTTACTGGTAATTTTCGCCATTTTCCGGACAATTTTTGAAGATGGCCCAAAAGGATAAACCAATTAGACCAGTAAGAAATTTTAACTGGTTTACCAGTGGGTTTTAACTGGTCGAATTAATTTTCAACTGAACCGGTTAAAATTAACTGGAAACTGAAACAAAGTAGTAAAACCAGTTGAACTATTTTTTATCCAGCTGGTATAACTGGTCAAGTTGGTCCAAGTTAAAAATTTAAACTGGTTTCCAGTTGATTTTACTGGTCAGTTGGTTTTTAACTGAAACAAGTTAGATCAACTGGAGACCAGTTGGAACAATACCAGTTGAACTATTTTTGCTTCAACTGTCTTTGAAAAACTGATGGTCGTATTTCTAGTTAGACCAGTTGATCAACTGGTTTTACCTCATTTGCATATTTACTAATTTTTTCTGGAAAAATCAGCATTTAGAGATTACATACTCATGCAATCTTATTCTTTGTTAGATATTTGTGGGAAATATTTCACAATCAAACATGATTTCGCATTGCATATTTCAAATATCAATAGAAAGAGTAATACCATCATAACAAGTATGATACACTGATCACGCTATAAATATAAGAAAAGTTTCCAGTTAAAATTTGAAAATACCAGTAAAACACCTCAAGACCAGTAGGAAATACAAGTAAATCCAGTTGGAAATACCAGTTGAAGACATCAGTAAGAGCCTGGAAATACCAGTTGAAAATTCCAAGTTAAAAGTGGAACAATCCAGTTTCAAGACCAGTTTAGACATATCAGTTTAGTCATTCTTGAGTCTCAGCAGTTACACAGGTTAAAATACCAGTCTAAATATCCAACAGAGGCGGCGCTCCCGGGGGGGGGGGGGCCGGGGGGCACAGTGCCCCCCACTTTTCGAAGCACCCAAAAAGTGCCCCATTTACCCAAGAAAAATTCCCCCTTTCAAACCTGTTCAGTGCCCCCTTTCATCTTCGAAGGGTCCATTTTCTTTGCTAATAAGTGCCCTTTTGCCTTCTTATAAGTGCCCTTTTTCGTTTCAGATAGGTTACCCTTCTTAAAACCTCTCTCTTTATGCCTGATTTGTGCCCATTTCCCTTTTAAATAGCGCTCTGTTCCCTTCTGCAAGTCCATCTTTTACACTTCAAATGAATAATCCCTTTTAAAATGTGATTATTGCCCCCTTTGACTATCTCTTTTCCTTTTTCATAGTGCTATTCCTCTTCTGCAAAGTGCCCCTTTTCACCTCTGATAAGTGCCCGATTTGAAATCTGATACATACCCTCATTTACTTCTGATAAGTGCCCCTCGTCTTTTCTAGTATGTCCAATTTCTCCATCTGTTAATGTAAGATAATTGCAGTTAGCGCCCTTTTTGTTTTCTGATAGTGTCCCTTTTTCATTCGGGCAAGTGCCCCTTTTAAAAATTTGATATATTCCAATTTGATTTCTGATAAGTGCCCCTTTTCCTTCTAGTAAATGCCATGATCTCTTCTCATGACAGTGCCCCTTCGAATCTGATAAGTGCCTCTTTTCATTTCTGATGAGTGTCCGGTTTGATCATTATAAGTTCCCGTTTTCAGTCCCCTTTTCGTTTAAAATAGTACAATGCTCCTTTTGATAAGTGCCCCCTTCGAATCTGATAGAGGCCCCTTTTCTCTCTTGAGCCATTTCCTCTCGTTTAAAATTTCACTTTCACTCCCGGTAAGCTCCCTACAGTCCTCGAAAGAGCCATTTACGAATAGCCCCAAAGAATCAGAAAGGCTTTACATAGCGAGGCAGAGGAGCAGGGGACAGGAAGGGCCCAGCGCCTCCCATGAATTTCACTGGAAAGAACGGTGCCCCTAAATAAATTGAAGCAATGAGGGTTTTTTTTTTTAAAGATTTTTCTTTTCAAAATTTCACGCAAGGCACTTCAAGTAATGTGTTGTAACCATAAAGTCTTTATCTGTTCTCCTATTCCTGATGGTATTGTGCTCAAAGCCCCATTTATTATTTATATTTCTCTAATAAAATATGATCGGCCGCTATGAGACCTCACAAATGCATTGAAAACATTACTGCTTGGTAACCATAAGGAACACGATATACAGAGTAAATGGTAGAAAACAATGATAATTACGGAACACCCATAAAATGAATTTGCGGTAGCTTTTTTCACTATAGGGCCTAGGCCATTCTTAATATACTGCAAATACCATGGCCTTCAGCAAAAGAAAATAGCAATTTTTCTCGCTCGCTTCGCTCAATCGCAAATGAGTTAGACAGAGCAGTATAAATTCTAAAGTAGTTATAATCATATAAAGATGAAATTAGTATGTAAAAATGCCCCTTGAAAGTGTGTTAAATAGAATGTAGGGGGTATATTTTCCTTCTTGTATTCACCTTTTGTAAGTGCCCCTTTTTCCCCAAAGTGCCCCTTTTCGCTGGTGCCCCCCCCCCATTTTGAAAGACGATCCGCCGCCCCTGATATCCAACTGGCTTTTGTCCAGTTTGATTTTAACTGGACCATGCATTTAGACCAGTAAGCCCATTTCAATTTCTAGGGTTACCATTTGTCTTTAACTGGTTAACTGGACCAGATGCAAGTGCTTTTTGCTTTTGGGGGAGGAAAGTGCAGTTCAGTGTAGATTTCCCTGACCTCGATCCGAGTCATCGAGATTAAGACTTGTAATAGCCTAAGTCAATTTTAGACATTCCATGTGTTTTTTGAGAGTCCAGCTGTAGAGGAAGGGCTTGATTTTGAAACTACCTTTTAACACAGAGAGGTGTATATGGGCAATTCCACAGGTTGGTCCAAAACAGAGTAACCAACTTCTAGTGAAGTTTTGATGCTGCATTTACAACTCTAATATATACATGTATATGTTGTGAATAAAACTCATTACCTTTAAACACCTGGAGTCAGAGAACAGGACGAAAAAGCAGTTGAAAGCAATTGGCCTCAATCGGTTTCAATAGGTTTCATCTGGTTCAAATTAGATTCCGATTATTGGTCCCAATTGTTCCAGTGGATTTTAATGGGACTTCAGTTAGTTTCATTTGGTCCGGATTGGCCCCATGGGACCAATTGACCCAGGCCCAATTAGACTTCAGTGGGACTTCAGCAGGTTCAATTGGACCAATTTGTCCAGTAGGCTCAGGACCGTACCAATGCCAATTGGTTTCAACGGGGCACAATTGGGACCAACTGCCAATTGGTTTCAGTGAAGACCATTTTGGACCAATTGCCAATTGGTTTTAGTGGGCAACAACAAGGACCGATTGACCCATTGGTCCCCACTGAATGCCAATTGCAACTGGAAGAATATGAAAGGTGAAACAATAGGTCCCTATTGAAACCATTTGTCAATCGATTGGTTTCAGTGGGGATCAACCAATTGCCAATTGGTTTTTATGGGGACCAGTTGCCATTTGGTTTCAATGGGGACCCATTGTTTCACTTTCCATATACTTCCGATTGCCAATTGGTATTCAGTGGGGATCTCCAATGGGGATTCAATTGGATTTTCGTCCTGTACATAAAACTTCACGCACCATTTGTAAACTAATTCTAGGTTTTATCAATCATCCATTAAGACTATCACTTTATAATAATTATAATACTAATAAAGATAATAATAATAATAATATTAATGATAATACTAATGATAATGATAATAATGATAACAACAATAATAATAATAATAATCATAATGTTGTTCACCCAGGAAAGCCTCATCAGCTTCAGTGCTGTTCTTGCTGAGGGCCCTACAAATTGTTATTACCCTAGCTATTGCTAGGTACCCATTTACACCTGGGTCGAGTGGGATAATTGTAGGTAGAACATCTTGCACAAGAATGTAAGCACCCAGCGAGGATTGAATCCAGGACTTCTTGTATAAGAGTCAAGAGCCTTCCCAAATATAGACCACAGTGCTCCCACTATGTGTTAATTCAACATTAACATTAACTGTGTGTCACTTCAACATTAAACAAACCTACCCATAACTACTACCAAGACCTACACCAACCAACTGTGTCATTTATCATTTAGTAATTGAAAATGAACAACTTCAATATCGAAGCGATGAAATTGAACGTTTAATCTTGCCCTCATGATACAAACATGGTATCCGGTACAAAATGGTGTTCTGGTGGAAACTGACGCAGATCGTTTTTAAACGTTTTCAACTTCAAGTCTTCCAGTCCCTAAAGGAAAGCCAACTACAATTATTTCACAGTGTATTGTAGAACTAGTTGACATAAAGTTGTTCAACATTGGTATAATATTCATTAGAATTTAAAACATCCCCCTTTTTAGCCATTGCAGAACCCCCAAGTTTTTACACTTTTGTAGTTTGTACTTTGTCACCATGCCGGTGTATGTTTTTCTGCTTATTCTAACATCAAGCTGCACAATTTAGAATGGTTTCTTGGGTATTTCTAGAGAAGTGGAATTCTACTGCAAATTGAAGAGCCAATACTCAAAAGTACTTTTATTGCATGTGAAGTCACGTACCAGTAACAACTCGGCTCCATGGCGCGTACATGTAGATTATCAATTCATCACCATTTAACAGTTAACTCCTCATCCATAACAAAAACACAAAAACATGATTGAAAATGTAGTACTAAACAAACTAAATGTGGTATCCCTATTCACTGGATTTCCATAATTAGCACAGAATATTCTTTCGTATAAAACCCTTCCTCTTGTCGAAAAAAATTGTCAGCACATTGATCGAACACACCCGTAACCGTGGTAACCACTGATACGCACGAGTGCGCACCCATACTCTGGTTATAATTATACTCCTACGTACATGTATGTTACAGGACAAATGCGTACTGTACATGCTGGTGCTGTTGAAGGCAGTGTTTCCGCCACTTCTCCTGGAATTCAGGGCCGGTATTCAATTCAATACTTAAGTCAGAAATATGAGTATTTGTCTTAGTTTTTTACTTAGATAAAATACTTAGCAAAATTTGGTATTCAATTCAGTATTTTGGCTAAGTATTTTACTCTAAATCTAAGACACCTACCTAGGAGACTTAAGACAATTATTTTGGAGGCCTTGACTGGCAGGCATAGGTTTTTATATGCAGTCATCATGACAATGACAATGACAATGTGATTTTTATTTCCTCATGTCACCCGAAATGGGTATTGGAGAAAATCATAAGTTTACATTTAGAATAAGAACAATAATTTGAATATTTACATATTTATATACAGATTTTACACTAATTTAGATTCAGTAACAACTATAATTAAATAAATATATGAAGGAAAAGAAAATAATAAAAGTAAATAAATGAATAAATAAATAAATGAATGAATTAACAAAAAGGTCATTCACAAAAATTAAACAAATATTCTCACAAGGTCCGAAAATTTTAGTATACATCTGACACAAACTAACTAATATACATTAAATCCAAACAATAACAAAAAACAGTAAACAAATTATTTAAAATAAAACATTAAACATTGCATGCCATAAAATCGTGACTGTCGTATGATTATTGTATTTACTATGATACAATTATGTACAAATCGAATCAACTTGTCTACTTAGAACTGAAGTGAAGCATTATCCTACAAAATTTTGCTAAATTCGTTAAGTCTTTGACATTACCAGAATTAAATAATTCATTCATCTTCAACGTGTTAGGCCTGTTTCTGAAATACATTTTCAGGTATTTTCTTCTTTCATTGTTGAAAACAGAACATTCAAACAAATAATGATATTCATCACAAATTTTCTTTGAATTACAAGTTGTACAATAACGGTCTGATCTATTTATTCCGTTAAATCTTCCAGTTACAACGGGAAGTCGGTGATTTCCA
Organism: Echinometra lucunter; assembly: GCA_029962745.1. NCBI lineage: Eukaryota > Metazoa > Echinodermata > Echinoidea > Camarodonta > Echinometridae > Echinometra > Echinometra lucunter. Next base: position 23,972,029 of record CM057153.1, on the reverse strand, counting down.
CACCTAAACTTTGTTAAGGTAGTTCTATAAGGGTCTGGTATCTTTAAGATATATGATTCTAATTCAAGTCAGTTTTAAAGATACGATAATTAATACAAATTGGTCTCTCTTGTATCGTTTCCCGCCATTTTTGTAGAAGTATGTCGCTGAGTTTCAACTTGATATTTATTTTGAACCAATTCTTATCCATTTTCCCATATTCATACCACAAGTTCGACATCCCCAGAGAATTAAGAATTTGTTTAATTTTGAGAATCCACGGTGAAGAATATATGTCTGAATCACTTAGTATTTTGAGGATGTTACAAGCAATTGTCGAAAGCTTGAATTCCTTTCCTGATATAGTTCTCAGCCAGAAGTTCAGCATCCTTTCTTGTACTATTTTACATAGATCAAATCTCCCCAGCTCACCCAAAACTATATAGTGTGCAGTAGTTTTGTTCAGTCGTAACAAGTGTTTACAAAACTGGGTATGCAATCTCTCTATTTGGTGAAGGTCTTCATATCCCCAAATCTCACAACCATATAAAAGAATAGGAACAACAAGCCGTTCAAATAAGTCTAATTCTAGATCAGCAGGAAGCTTTAATTTTCCAGCTTTGACTATTAACGAGTACATAGCTCTTCTCGCTTGATTTATTTGTTTATTTTGAGCTTTCTTAAAATCATTTCTGTAATTAAAAGTCGTACCTAAGTATACGTAATCATCAAAAACTTGGACTTCACTATCCCCAAATTTAAAAGTAGCATATTTCCTTACTTTACCTCTCGAAAAAATTACTATTTTTATTATGAGCTAGCTGCGCAGAATTATGTCATAGCGTATTCGAGCGTATTTGATGCGACATGTTAATTGCGCATTGAAAATATCACGTCACAATGCACATCAGTAAGGATTTTGGCCTAAAGTTGGCTTACTAAAGTAAAATTCAAAGTATTGAATTGAATTTGAGCAAATTTCTTAGCCAAGTAAAATACTTAGTAAAAGTTTTACTTAATCCAAGTAATGAATTGAATACCGGCCCAGGAGTTTCCAGAAGTTTTCGAGGTTTTCAAGGATAATTTCAGGAACTGAAAAAATTCTAGGATTTTTCCAGGGTATTGGGGATTCCGTGAATAGACTAACAAAAATATAGGAAAACGTTAACTGAATAAAGAAAACTTCATGTGTTTTTTAAGAGTCTAGTAGAGCAAAAGCTTGATTTTGAAACTACGTTGTAACACAGAGAGGTGTAGATGGGCAATTCCACAGGTTGGTACAAAATAGAGTAACCAACTTCTAAAGTTTTGATGCTGAATTTACTACTCTAATATATACAGTTTGTCCCCCGAAAAATTACGATGGGCCTATAAGTATCGATAATGAAAGAAATCATTTTGCAATATGAAAAGTCATTTTATATTTTGAAATTATAACTATTCCTCTACCAGTCGGTGAAGACCCCGTCTGATTCGGTCCAGTAGTCACGAAGAATACAATTTTTGAAACGTACATCATAGGTCGGTCCTTCCCGTCCAAGTTTGGACAGATGGAGAACTCCAAGCACAATGGAAAATCCCACTATCCTTTTGAATGGTTTACAAAGGCAATCGCTGTTTTGTTTTGATTTGCTATCATTATTATTGCAGTGGTGTATCATCATAGGTAATTCTTTCTGTAGTCCAATAGTCAAAAGGATCAGGGAGTTTAGTAAAGCGCGTCATTGGTCACTTTACTCCATCATTTATATCCCCGAAACACCGTAAGCTTATTTTTCAATATAATATCCGTTTTACCGGTCCTACATTCTGGAATGATTTACCTGAATCCATGAGAAAATCTTTGTCTCTAGTAAGCTTCACTTGGAATCTCAAGAAGTGTTTGATATCTAATTACAATTATGACCAGGGTTCAGTCGCACCCAGCCGATAAATTATCTACACTCGAAAATGTGTTAGACTTAAGACTTTGAACACGAAATGATAAATGACAAATGACTTTTCTTAAATGAAAATGATTTAATTTCAAAGATCCTTTTAATTTCAAATAACTTATGATGTCTAAACTTTGGGGATGATTTGTAACAATTTTCTCTGATCTGTTTTTGTGACTTGTTTGGAAATACACTCAACAAAAAAAAAAGAAGAAAGTAAACACTTTTTCATTTTCAGATTTTTCAAAGAAGACTTTGGTAAAAGTCAATATATAATACATCAAATTAAAGCAAATTTAATGGTCCTTTGATCCGGTAGGTGAACATGAAGAGCAACTTTACGCATGAGTGAACAAATTCGTTTTTCTCTTCTAAGGTAAAAATGTAAAAATTGCAAAAAATTGACAATTTGCCATTCATGTGTAAATGCCCTTCCACATAACAATGGGAGCAAAAATAGAATTACACAATGAAACGGCATAGTAATGAGCCTTCGTTAGCTAAATCTAATTCCAGCCCCCCCCCCCGAACGGAAAAATAAAGAAGAAAAAAGAGAAGAAGTGTCTCTCAAGTCCAGAATTTATTTAAGTGACATGGAGTAGACAAAAGGGTGACTAAATGCCCCAAATTTGATTTTTAATCATTTTGTTTATTCAATTAGGAAACTTAATTGTCTTTAATTGTCTGGTAGCTAAACATAAAATGAGCTTTATGTATGAGTGAACACATTCATTCAACTTACTGTTCCAAACCGTCAAAGTAACAGTTTAAAAAACTCAGCCATTATGGGTTTGTTTTCTAAGTCAAGCAACTTGAAATTCACCGTCATATTGCACTCGAAATTGCGAAAAAAAAAAATCATGATTGAAGTTTGAATGTTTCGTTGCACTTGAAAAAAAAATTGATCATCAAATCTAAAAATGGACCAAAGAATAGTCAAAGTGGCATAGCATGCCAGGGAGATTAAGGAAAATTTCCTTTTGGGGTACACTATTGAAACAAAATTAGTTTTTCCTGGAATTACAGTGTACTTATATCCACAGGCTATACACCACTGAGTAACCATATACTGCCATTACATTTGATTCATAAGTTCATACATTCATTACTAGTAATTCATCATGAAGTCATGAATTGATAACAAAAAATATACATGTATTTGGGGCATGTAATCATCCATGTGGCTACTCCAGATGTCATTTAAAGTTGGACGTAACAAAAGCTTCTCCCTTTTTCTTCCTTTTCTTTTCTTTTTTTTTGGGGGGGGGGGGGGTTGGGTGGGTGGGAAGAAATATAGAGAGCAAAGGCTCATTTATGTAATTTCAGCCAAGTCTCACAATATGTTAGTTTGATCTTTTGCTCTCATTGTTATGTGGAAGGGCATTTACACATGAATGGCAAACTGTCCATTTTTGCAATTTTCACTTTTGTACCTTGTAAGAGAAAAACGAATGTGTTCACTCATGCGTAAAGTTTCTCTTTATGTTCATCTACCAGATCAAAAGACCATTAAATTTCCTTTAATTTGATGCGTGATATATTGATTTTTTTAATGAAAGTCTTCTATGACAAATCTGAACATGAAAAAGTGTTTACTTTCTTTTTTTGTTGAGTGTATATCGAAATAATGAAATAATACGCACAAAGATTACTCTCCATGAAAAATGCTTAATACCAATTTGAAAAACTGCAAGCTGGGACTGAACCTCCTCACCATTGTTTGATTATCTGACAACATTGTAAACCGTACTGTAAATCATAATCTTGCCATTGTCACTGTATAGTCTACATGCATGCTACAAAATACAAGTGTTACTGTTGCAGTCTTCTTCTTCTTCTTTTTCTTCTTCTTCTTCTTCTTCTTCTTCTTCTTCTTCTACTACTACTACTACTACTACTACCACTTCTGCTTCTTCTTTTCTCTTTATTCTAAACTCTCTCCCCTCCGCTTTCCTATATATTTTAATATTTGTGCCAAGTTGTGCAGGCGAGCCCGCCACAAGCACTCGCTTTTAGGACCTCGCCTTCTTCCTTGATTTACGTTACTGCAATACATTATGTTACCATGTATAAACTGTACACAATAGGGGAAAATGGATTGTTAACTCCTGCAAGTCAAGTGGAAGAAAATAAATCTTTCTTTGAACTGAATTGAACTTTTATCAGTAATGTTCTTGGCATTCACAAAATGAAATATCTTTTTCACAGGAGATTAGTTTACAAATTTATTCATATTTATGCATACTATTTCAACAAAGATGGTTCCAGATTATGTAAAAAAAAAAAATAATAATAAAAATCGCCTCGTAGATTAAGACAAGGCACTTATGGTATAGTATCATAATTTTTTTTTATAATCACTGAATTTTATTAATTACAAATGACAAACTTCTTAAAAACTGAAAACTGATCATCTTTTCCCATTCGTGATTTGTTTTATGATGGATAAACATATCAACATTCCCTTCATTTGCAACAATAGGAGCAACAACAACATCAAGAATGACGGTAACTGTGATAAAAAAAATGAACTGTTTTCATCACAACCAAAGCACCAATAAAAAAATAAAGTAGTGATTTTCTTTGCAAACAATTAAAGAAAGGAGTGTGATTTGTCCATAGAGATTTGAGGGTACCTTTTGTTCAAACTTGCACATTAGGGACTCATGACACTGTTTACAAAAATCCCTATTTCTTTGTGACTGCTGGACCGAATTAGACGGGGTCTTCACTGACTGGTAGAGAAATAGTTATGGCTTCATAATCTACAATGACTTTCATACTGCAAACTGATTTCTTTCATAATTGATACTTATAGGCTCATCGTAATTTGGGGGGACAAACTGCACACGCGTGTGTTGTGAATGAAACTCATTTACCTTTAAACACCTGTAGTCACAGCATAGGAGATTAATGTAACGTGAGTAACCATGGAATTGCCCATAATATACATCCATCACGCCGTCTTTCGGGTTGTGATTTTGACATGGTACACTCGCAGTTCCTGCGTGCAGCTGTTTTTTGCAATTGTTATCCTGGGGCCTGTTTCTGGAAACCAGCGACAAGACAGTCATATCTTTGTCCGCCAACTACGGAGATGTCTCTCATCTTCCTAAACCGTTTCACAAAAAGCTTATCATCTGAAATCTCTTGATATCGATCATATCGACGAGGAAATGTGACAACAAATAGCCTTGATCACAATTTAACATATATTTTTGTTCAAGAATTTTAAACAAACTACTAATATTTGAGTTAATGAAAGAATGAAAAGATTGGAAATAGTAGCAAGGGGTTAGAAATATAAGATTTCTTCAAATCAGACAGGCAAATTACAAGAAAAACTTCTAAAATGAGTTTATTATCGTTTTAAACATAAAATTGGTACCTCCGGAGTACTACATGTATAACAAAATAAACCCTTACGTTCATAGTGGTAAAAAAGCAGGCAATAACAGTTTTATCCAGCGTCATGGCTCGACCAAAACATTGATAGGCTTTGCAAAATTTTGGCAAATTACAAATCTAAGATACCACCTGTCTTTAAATAAATGGGTCTGAAAACTGCAGACTATGCCTTTGACTATGCCTTGCCTGAATTGGCAGAACTGCCTTCTTTTGTGAGATGTCACAGTCTCAAGAAAAAAACCCTGGGAAACCTTTTTTGCAGATCATTTTGTATGAAAAAATATGAAATGTAATAATCATACATAAACAAGGATAAATTACTGATTTCAGCAAACTGTAGAAAAGATGATCTGAATTGGCGTCCATTTTGGCCGGTGTCATAGTCGATTTGTTCCGGGCAGTCGATTGGATCCTCTGGAACCAATCGGCTGAATATTTACCCGCCGATTAGATCCGCTTTGGTCGACTAAATGCGATCGTCATAGGCGATTGGGGTTGGTTCCGACCAGGCGATTTGTTCCTTTCGACCATTCGACGAAGGATTTAGCTGCGAAGGCGATCCGAATCTCTATTGTGCTAACGTATCACGTCATGGTAACACCCCTAAGGAAAAGTGTACTCTTCTGGTCACATTTTGGAGCCAATCAAACTCCTCCAAATCAGCCACACGTTGCCTATTTCAGAATTTGGTATACACGTAGAAATAGATATGGTAGAAATACACTGATTCCTGTTCATAAGGAAGGGGGGAGGAACAGGGAATAAGGTCAGTTGTGTGAATGCCAAGGCGTATGCTTGTGGAGGGAGGGGGGGGGGGGGGATGGGATTTGTATTCCGATAACTCTATTATATCTGTAAAGTTATTCCCTTATTCATTCCTTCCCATTTTTGATGTATCAAATTAGCTTCCGCGTCAGCTGTTATATTGGTAAATCTAGAATCCTTCTTCATACTCTTATTTCAGTTTGTTTTGTGTGTCTATATATTAATTAATCCATTCATGTATCGGAGGCTGGTCATCCGATTCGGTTCCAAATTCTCTCACCATTTTCCCCCCTTTTTGATCACTTGTTCATTCTAAATTCACCAACTTGAATTCCCCTACTTTTAAGTCAGCTGAAGGGTTGATTATAAACGAAGCCTCCATGCTTTTCGGGCTGACCTGGAAAGAGTTTTTATGGTTAAATGTATAATATATATTCTTTACTTTTGAAATATCAAACCCTGATTTTTTTTTTTTTTAGGGGTGACTTCAGAGATCAATCAAGGTTTTGTGTTCTATTGTGACAGACAACTAGACTCATGACCAGGCGCGTAGCCAGGGGGCGATGGGGGCGGTCCCCCTCCCCCCTCCAAAACGCCAGAAAGAAAGAAAAAAGAAAAAAGAAGAAAGAAAAAGCTTGAGCGAGATGAGAAAAAAGGTAAGAAAATGTAAGAAAAGCGGAACAACGACAAAGCAACGTCGGAGCTTCCCTAAGTCCCCCCTCCCTGCACCCTCCCCCTAGGTGATTCGCACGCTTCGCGTCCTTACTACCGCCCCCCCCCCCATGAAATCCTAGCTACGCCACTGCTCATGACTGCATCGATGTAGAATCAAACTGCTAGTAAGTTTATGCCATCACAACAACTCACATATACAGGTACATCTACATTCCAGACTACCAGTTACATAACATGTCTGGTGCTCGCTGCCATCTGAGTGACGCAGCAGGGGAGGAGATTAGTATATCAGACTTAAAACAAACAGAGAGTGTGGGAACATACAGGCAGAGTGTGGGAAAAGGATGATGATGATAATGTGGACTGAAATGAGATGAGATGATGAAATTATTAGGACACAATACAAGGATTTTGAGTTTTTTAATACTTTTTTTTAAATATCTTTATGTACAGATCAGTGCGTTACTTAGATCGAAGGGCTGAAAGATCGTCATTTATTAAAAAAGACAAAAAATTAATTATTGTGAATTACGGTAAAAAGTGTCACACATAGGACATTTCCAGAGTTTTTTTGTTTTGTTTTTTCCATGACTTTCTGCGCAGAGACTATGGGCAATTTCGAAAGTATTGTGCAGTTGCATGAAATAAGTAAGCCCAAAACTTCTTTGAAAGTTAAATTTTCTAATATTCATCGGGGGGGGGGGTTAAGTTAAATAGGGTAAATAGGGATAATAATATGTCAACGAATTGTAATAACCTGTGGGTATATTGCAGGGGTTATATTCGAAACCATGTCCATTGGTTTAACTTCTGATTTATATTTATTACTGCATTATGAAGAAAACGATAAGTGGCATAATTTCGTATAATGTATCTATGTGGCAGTAGTTGAAAGGTGCATGTATTATGTGAAATTTTCAAGATAAAACGGAAAATTAGTTTCCACTTTTAAAGTGGAAAAAAGTACGATTGCAGTAAATTACTGCAATCGTACTTTTTCCCGATAAGTTGATAAGATGTAACTAATCCCTTTAGGTAATTCCGTTATTTTCTTTTGAGGTTCATCTGAGTACGCGAAGTATATTTTGCAGATTAATGCCCGGGATTAATGTTGCTTAGTTTGCATTAATGATTTGAACTTGTGTTTTCCGCCCTTCCGCTAGTAGGCACAAACTTTTCAATGCAATTTCTAAAAACTGAACAAATAAAAAATAAACTATAACAAAAACAACAACAAACACACGATTATCATTTGGGCTCTGATAGGAAGGGATCATGACAAACAGCATGAGCCTTATGTTGTTAAGGTTGTTGTTGTATTTTCAAAGATTTTTTCAAATGATAATTTGTCCTAATTTGAAAAAAAAAGAAAATATTAAATGTCACTTGGAGTATGCCACTGTAAAAGTGTGCTGTCAAATATAATTGTTTGCTCCTCTTAAAGGTAAAAAGAAATTTACATGTAAAAAGTTACATGTAATTCATTAGAAATCACCACATCTGCTCATCGAGAATTCAACATTGATATAGCATAGACATTAATTGTTATAGGAAAAAAGTATGTTAGGTGCTATTATCTTTTCAGCACCGGCATACTGTTAATCGGGCTTGGGGGCAATAGCCCCCCCCCCCTCCAAAAATAAAAAATAAAAAAAATAAATGAATATAAAAAAAGGGAAAGGGGAACAAATTAAATTACCTCCCGGATATCATGTCCTGATCTTTGCATGACGAAATAACATTTTCATTAAACAAGTCGATTTTTGGATTGCTCTCTTCGCTAGCTGGCAACTGTTCAGAAATGTGCTTCATATGTCATGTTCTGCCCCCTCAAATTATTTTGAATAATTACGCCACTGTTTTTCAGAGAGAATTTTATTAGAGGGTATACTAGTATTTTCTTTGATGCTGGATATTATTTTGCAACCACAATGCGACCAAAAAATGGGTAAGTTGACGTTCGTAAAAAAAAAAAAAAAAAGTTTGGTAAAAAGATTTGACCAACAACCGAGCAATGTAGAGAGCATTTTAAGCTACTCAAAGGCAAAAGCCAATATGTTGGAAAATGCATAATCTTGAGCAAAACATTGCCTAACAATTCTTTGGGTTGACTATAAGCCCAACGCTGGGCAAAGCATTTGTCCATTTTTTCATAGTGCATATGCTTTAGGATAACGTATTGAGAATAACACTTCTCAAAATAGAAATATAAACATTTCGTTAACTCCTTTGTCGACACTATCAGAATATCCGGAACATAAATTACCTCCCGGATATCATGTCCTGATCTTTGCATGACGAAATAACATTTTCATTAAACAAGTCGATTTTTGGATTGCTCTCTTCGCTAGCTGGCAACTTTTCAGAAATGTGCTTCATATGTCATGTTCTGCCCCCTCAAATTATTTTGAATAATTACGCCACTGTTTTTCAGAGAGAATTTTATTAGAGGGTATACTAGTATTTTCTTTGATGCTGGATATTATTTTGCAACCACAATGCGACCAAAAAATGGGTAAGTTGACGTTCGTAAAAAAAAAAAAAAAAAAAAGTTTGGTAAAAAGATTTGACCAACAACCGAGCAATGTAGAGAGCATTTTAAGCTACTCAAAGGCAAAAGCCAATATGTTGGGAAATGCATAATCTTGAGCAAAACATTGCCTAACAATTCTTTGGGTTGACTATAAGCCCAACGCTGGGCAAAGCATTTGTCCATTTTTTCACAGTGCACATGCTTTAGGATAACGTATTGAGAATAACACTTCTCAAAATAGAAATATAAACATTTCGTTAACTCCTTTGTCGACACTATCAGAATATCCGGAACATATAGATCAGACTTTTAATGACTGTTATTTAAACCAATTCAATATAAACTGCATTTACAAAGACTTGAGAGACCGTCTGACAGACAATGTGTAATAATACTCTTGATAATATTAATAAATCAAAATTCATGGGCAGCGGAAGCGGAAGGGGGGGGGGGGGGGCTGGCGAGGTTCCCCCACACTTTCGGCCAAAAAATAAAACTTCATTAGTTTTAAAAAATTATAAAAATTGTAAATTTAGAAATACACTTTCAAAATCAGAAAAAACAAGGGTTCGGGGATGGGGGGGGGGGTTCCGCCCCTGAACCCCCGCTAGGGCCCTATCTGCAGGATCTGGATTTCGCCTGTTTGGTTGTCAGCTCCCCTCTTCCTCTAATAACGTTCGGTGGCCTCTGAAATGTACCCCGAAACTCTTGGCTAATGTCGGAACCAAACAGCGACTTTCGTAACGTATCAGCCAAAAGTAGTATCAGACGTCTGATTCCGCAGGAACGAATCAGCTAGTCGTTTGGTTCCGGGGAACGAATCGACTAGCCGTTTCGTTCCTGCGGAACCCGGAACACATCGACTATCACACCGGCCATAATCTACCGAATGATTATTGACATGTGATGGCGCTGCATATCGACTAAAAATATAAGTCATGTACAACTCGTCTTTGATCTTGGTACAAAGACGGCTTCGTGAAACACTTTATTCAATAGCGGACACCTCGCCAACTATACCGCCAACTTCGTCAAGATGTAGACTTATGACGGTTTCGAGAAACAGTCCCCTGTTTTGGAATTTTCACAGGTTTGAACAAAATCATTATGACGGCCCGAGTCGGCGTCCAAAGCTAGAGTTTCCAACACGGGATCCTGTCGAAAACCAGTGCAGCGTTATCAGTCCGGTTATCAGCTCAGCAAAGATCATAAAGCTGGATTACTCTCGCGATTTCAAATCAAAACTTTGTACAGGAGTCAATATGGGTGTGTGTGAGAGTGTGCGACTGTATCCCTGTTGCCACAGCTAAAATTCTACTTGTTATACTACACAGAACTTTTTATGGGAAAGTCCAGCCTTAAAGTTTATTTGAATAATGAAGTGAAACCAAACAAGCAAAACAGTAAAACTTTCATCAAAATTAGATGTAAAATAACAAAGTTACGGCATTTTGAAGTTTGCATTGTTTCATGAAACATTAATATGCATACGGATAGCTTCAGGAGCTGATGACGTCATAATGAAAGCGTACTACAGCTTTTTCTTAGAGTAATCCATCTTAGCTCTTTATAATATCACGCAATAGCCGGCTTGATGGTTGGTTGGTTGGTTGGTTTTGGGGTTTTTAGGCGCTTGACAATTTACGAACCTATATAGAAAAGTACTTCTAACTACAAAGAAATTAAATAGTGACAATTAACATTTTCTATAATTAACAAATTTTGAGAAGGCAGGAGACCGTCATTTTGCTGGCGACCTCATGGCAATAAGTAATCATTTCAAAACTGACTTCGTTAGTTTTGTTGTGAAGAAGATCATTCCCGGAGCATGACTATATTTTCAAATTTCATCTTTAGAAATTTGTTTTCGTGTGTGTGTTTTGTTTTGTTTTTAGTTGCCACTCATCCAGTCATCTGACTAGATATGATCTGGAGGTGAAACTTATACACGAGGAAGAACATGGCTGACCAAGAGAACGATAGCAATGGCAAATTCTTAATAGTTGGACTAGGCTGTGTAGACATCATAAATGTAGCTGAAGTGTACCCTGCCGAGGACACAGACAAAAGGTAAGCCCCCCCCCCCCCCCCAAAAAAAAAAAAAAAAAAAAAAATGTGTGTGTGTGTGTATATAGGGTGCGTGTGTGTATGTGTGGGTACTTTTGGAGGGGGGTTTAAGTTTATTTTTTCGAAATGCTTTCAAGTATTCAAGAGCTTGCTACTCTCGTATTACCTTTCAATGGGTTTAACCTTTTTTTCAGCTTTAGCTTATCTGCATCAAAGCATTCAGAATAGACCTGTTTATACTAATGTATTCAAATCTTAATGCACTCTCTCTCCAAAAACCTTGGTTATCAACTATTCAGTTCACCTGTTATGCACAATGGCACCTAGAAGGAATCCAGTTTGCAAACATTGGTGTTGCTATGTCGGGTAATAATCTGGCAAGTTTCGCAGTTGCCAAGGGAAACTTTCGCTCAACAAGTATGCATAAAATCAGTAAACGGGTATTTGGTGTCAAATATAATTATAGACCCGTCCGGTTCGGGTGCTGTTTTTATATTGATGTCTATTTCAAACATAACTAGGGGCCTAACAATAGTTGATTTATGCACTGACGTAGGAATCCATCTGACTCATTGCATATCCCATTGAGGCATATTTTCTCCTTATTTTGGAAACCCCCACAGTGTTTTACAACTGAATGGATCTAAGAGAGCCTTAAAGCTGGAATTATCGTCAAAAAATGGTCATCTGAATCTGTACCAAAATAATGTCATAATTTATGTTCGTTTATGCAATGCCATGCCTCGTAATTAAACAGTTAAAATAACGACATAGTTATATATATATATATATATTTTTTAAAAACAACAACTTGCGAAAATAACTGCAATGGAATCTTATATGCTCAGATTTCTCTCATCATCAGTTCTATTGCTTCTTCACATAATATAAGGCTGTCCTCCTCCTCGTTTCTTGAAGATTACTAGACCAACAAGTAAATCGAGGAGGAAACGCCACGAACACCTCTGTCGTTCTGTCACAGCTTGGCACTCACGTGGAATGGTTAGGAACCCTAGCTACCGACAAACTGGCAGAGTAAGTTAAAGATAAAGTGGAGTTCTAGGGAGCGTTTCATGAAGAGTTTTGTCGGTAAAAATCACCGACAAATAATATAAGCTACTGAAAATCCTTGCATCTGACTGGCTGAAAGCAAATTCGTCAGTGAAAATCACCGACAAAACTCTTCATGAAACGCTCCCCTGGTCATAAGATTACAATACAAAAGATAGGTTCCAAAACAGTCAGGAAACTGAAGATAAGTTCTACATAAACACACACGTGTCTTGTGTCTTGATTTGGGGATTGTCGACTTGAATTAAAAAAAAAAAAGTTAACAAGTTTTCATGTCTATTATTTTGTATTGTATATGTCTCTTTTCATAATGTTCGTGGGTTTTTCTTTATTTCAGGACCGAGATGTATTAAAAGTCATGCAACTGATCTTGTTATCCTTGTGAAATTTTTTTTTTAAATAAATTTTAGAAATGCACTTATTTTCCGCAAAAGATATTTGTACTGCATACACAAACGAGTAAATGGGACCAGGAGCAAATCTGGCATGAATGTTCAGCCCGAACTTTTGAGCTATATCTTGTCATATTTCGAATATGTCGAAGTTTGAAGAGCAATCCTTTCTTGGGAACCTTTTATTATTATCCTTCCTAGCTGAAATGAAAAGAATGAGAAAGCTCACAAACTGTCACCTTTCCCATTTCCCAGAACTCAAACTTCTTTCTATGGTGACTTGTGCAAGGATGGGAATGTTATAAGTCACTGTGGATGAAAAAAAAGGATGCGGTAGCTGATCTACACAACCTACACTCTAAGAAAAATGTGCCATTTTGGAATCCTTTTTTGTCCCGTATTGTTTTAGAACCTTACAGAAAAGGGGGTTCTAAAAAGGGCTTTTTATATTTTCAAAAACCACAAAAGGTTCCATGTAGAGCCCATAATGGTTCTAAAGACCCCTTTAGAACCCTTTAAAGAAGAACCTTTCAAGGTTCCAAATCCAAATGTGGGACAAGAAAAGTTTCTTATCCGCATTATAGCCTCGGGGGGGGGGGGGGTGCGGGCAAAACATCTCAGCTTAAGATGAGTCATGGCAAGAAAACGACTTTTTGAACGATCTAAATTTCTCAGACTTGAATCAGAGACTAATCCAAAATTCGATTGAAAATATTTATCTGTTAGATTTTGAAATCAATCTTACTGATTATGGTTTCTTAACCTAATTTTTCATTTGTCCCCAATCACAATATATAAGTCTAATTTCTAATCCAAGAAATTTAGAATGAAAGCATTTTGATGTATGGTAATTCATGGCTTCTACGAAATATCTGGCAATTGTTTACGTGTTTACTCTTAAATAATTACGTAAAAGGGGGGCTGAAAATTTTCCCTAGAAGGAAATTTATCGGGAGGTTGTCCCCTTCCATCTTGCTTTCAAATACGCTGATTGAAAAAAAGAGGAGCAAATATTTCATATCCGGCAGCGGCGATGAGGGTGTGTGTGCGGGTGTGTGTGTGCGTGTGTGTGTGTGTGTGTGTGTGTGTGTGTGTGTGTGTAACTGGGTTTTTACAGACGTGGAGGTGGCGTGGTCGAGTGGTCTAAGGCACTTGACTGGAGACGCGAAAGTCGGAGGTTCGATCCCCGCGGTACGGCACTTATGCCCTTGAGTAAGGCATTTTATTTACATTGCTCTTTTATCGTACATCAAATAAATGAAAATGCTATAGGCATTATTGATACCAACGTGTGCACTTGTTTAAAAAAAAAAAAAAAAAGGTGTATCAATCAGATGTGATTATTTACGTCTGGGACCGACCTTTACCGTAACCATCCGAAAGACGTGACTCAGACTCGAACCTGAGTCCGATTAATCAGTTTATAACTTCCACTGTTAGCTGGATTACAATTAAGTGCACGCCACAACGCCCAGCGTTTTCCCCCACCTCCTTTTTCATCACAGATATGTAGTAGAGTTAAATGGTTAGAGATACACTTGAGTTCTGGGCCCGTTTCATAAAATTTGTTATCAATAACAAGTTGCAATTAACTGTTATAAGCTACTGAAACAGCGTTGGAATTAATTTTTTTTAGGGGCTATTTTTTTTTTTTCACTTTGGGGCTACCATTGAATATCTTGGGGCTATTTTTCTTATTAAGGGGCTACTTTTTGTCGCACATCTGTAACTTTTTAAAGTATCCGTTGGCATTCTTAGACTCACTATAATGCATAAAAGCACAGAACATTTATAACTGTAAACTGTATTAGATTGGGGATTTGTACTATCAAATGTTCACAGTAACTCAAAGTGATCACTAAATAATATGTTAGGATCACACGCCCGGCCACACTAGAAATATCTGCAGTCACAGACATGTACAATCACAGCAGGGAGTCAGAAAGCCCTCATTGCAAGGCAATCTTTTGTGAAAAAACAACTAGTTTTCATATTCTAGAATACACCTTCATTCCACAGAAGCTAAAAGAGACAGTCAAATTTAAATCACATTTAAAGTAAGTTCTAAACATATAAATACCTTTTCAGATACTTTGGGGGCGATATTACTTGATGAATTTCGATCATCTCACAACCGACTCGAAAGACTATGTGTAGGACTGAACTCAGAAATTTAGCCGTTTTTGTGATTTCAGACTCATTTTGAGGTGATAAATTTCTTGAACCAAATATACAGAGGCATCTGACACTATCTCGTGACTAAATATCATCACTGAAAAAACCGCCGGATGGCATATTGGTGGGATTCTAGGATGATATTTTGGTCGAGCCAAATGTGTGGTAGTAGAGTGTTGTTGACAGTGCACTGCGCATGAGCTCTTGACTTTGCATGTATTGCTGCGCAATATGCACAGGCTAGACTTGCGATATCGCGAGGTAAGGTAGCATGGTTGCAATTTCATAACACTGGCACTCCTCGATTCTTATATCAATCGGACACAAAACCGCGATGCTTGTGAAGGTATCATACTTTCATGAAATCATAAAAGTTTACTCGCTTAGAAAAACTGTTAAGACTTTCAAAAGGGGCATATATATTGGGCGACTCTGAAATAAATAGTCGCCCCAAAGCATTAGGTTTTTAGAATTTTAAGGGCGATTTGGGCTGTCATGAGGGCGAAATCGCTCGTCGCCCTCGTGTATTTCCGACGCTGTACTGAAATCCTTGCATCTTAATGGTTGAGAGCAAATTTGTCATAGAAATGTGGCAGTTGTTGACAACAACCTTTATGAAACGGGGCCAAGGTCATGCGAAAACAATTTGATTTTCATGCTGTTTTCATTTTCTTGAAGTGTTATCACAGAGGATCTGGATAGCTATGGGGTGCTCTATGACAACGTCGTGTGCCATGAGAACTGCGTTACTCCTCTCTCATGTGTTATTGTCAACGCATCTTCTGGTTCAAGAACCATCCTACATCAGAACAAGTGAGTTAAAAGGAAACCAAACCATCCGTATAGATTTTAAATCAAAGCCGAGACAGAATAAATCAGATTAGCGAAAATTTGAACAAAATCGGACATGGAATGAGAAAGTTATACCTATATGAAATTTTCTGTTTGTTTTTTGCTTCTTACACCGCCATATTGGTGATATCATTTGTGGACAACTCTAGATATGTTTCGTACACAAAATTTCACATATTGTTTATATCATTGTCCTTAATACCTCAGATATGTTGTGGAGAAACACTCATTACACTTCATGATATATCTTGAGTTTGGCTTAAGAACATGTGCAAATGGGATCCGGTAACTTTGTAAAGGTTTGATTTAATAAATCTGATTTTTCATATCTGTGTTGTATATAGATGTTCAGAAGGATAAATAGCCAGCCAGGAATAAGGTTTTGAAATTTAAAAAAAAAAAAAAAACTCTGCGCACCTAAGGTACATTAATTTGTCTGATATATGTATTTCAGGTGAAATATCCACCCCAGCCAGAATAGCATGATGCATCTCCTCACAACTTCCAAATGAATTTGACACATACAAACTTGTTACCGTATTGGCTCATGAAGGATTATTAGTATAGCTTCAGACTTAATTACTATCCCATTAATCCTATTCATGAGTAGTTATACTTTAGTGTTTGAAGTTGAAAATATTAGTTGAAAAAATCTGAGGTAAATAGTCTACAAATTTACAAGTTTGTGTAAAACAGAATCTAAACCAGGTGAAGGATAAACTTCTTGCAAACGAACCATGGTGAACTTCACATCTCGGTTGCATTACCCTGAAACTCCGTTGAAGGTTCCCAAATTTCTTTTCACTGTCATTACAATGTTGCACGACATTCAATCTAAAAGGTAATCATGGTAATTCTGGTCTAGAAAATCAATGAAACTCTGACTGATATAATTATATACATATGTTAATACACGAGATAATTTACCTTTATACTGTTTATTTCTTACTGATAATGATGAAATATGTAAGAAAATGGCCAACTACAGCAAAATTACACTTTGCAGTATATTCCTTCTTTTTCTAGGGCCTTGCCAGAATTAGATCCGAAGGACTTTGAAAAGATGAATTTCGCGAAGTATTCCTGGATACACTTTGAGGTAATTCCATATTCTTCTTCTACATGATCACATCTATTTTGCTCAGCAGATTCAATTTTACTCGTTTCAGACTACGCAAAGTCAAAAAATTCTGTTTCAAGTAGAACGTGGCCTATTTTAAATCTTTATCTTTACGTGCGATATATAGATCAGTAGTATTAGATTACTAACCTGTATTCTTTTGACATAAAGTGTCATGTTCTTATGCTATACGTAATCATTATTGTTAGGCTTCAATTTTTCCCTTGTGTACAGTAACTTTGTGTTGTTTTTTTATTGTTAGAAATGGAAATAAATGAAATGAAAATCCGTTCTCTGGAGTCCAATTGTTCAAGTACAAGCGGTTGAATCAACCAACTCCTTGGGGTTTTTTTTTTTTTTTGTGTGTGTCCATATTTGCTCGTTTTCCAACTATTTTACATTATTTTTCAGACAGTTTAGTTGACAAACCGGTTAATTGATTTACTGATTCATGCTTACTAAGTTTTGGCTATTCAAGAATATGCCTCTTTTTAGTTTGGTCTGGTATAGGTGTGTTTGGTGTGACTTAGGTTTTAGTATGAGTTCTCATTTTCTTTCGTTTTCATCATTTACAGAATCCAAAGGGTACTTTTTATTTTAGTTCATAGCCTCCAAGGCTGTACATAGTCAAAACTCACATTTTGTTTCTTTGTTCTTGAGACTTAATATATTCGTATAAGTTCCCTTCAGTTAGCACAGAATGCAAGAAGAAGGTCACATTGTCTATCCAGCTCCGCAATTCTGCTCTCTGTTGAGAATATACTGCTCTACTCAAGAAATCGGAAATGTTCTTGATATTGAGATTAATTGACATGAATAGAACAAAATTTGTGATTACTAAGTTCACTATACAGTTTTCCCCACTTTAGATAATCATTTTTCAAGAAAATCATCCGTTAATGAAATATGAAGGTTGCAGTTTTCTTAGAAAAAAAGCTTTTCTTAAAAAAAAACATTCTTTTTAAATTTTTTTCTTTAATTGCTTCTTAATCGAAGGGAAAATGGGTATTTTTCTGTCTTTATTTTGTTGACAGGGCAGAAGAAATCAGGTCAATATAGAGAATATGATCAGTATGGTAGATGCCTTCAATGAGAGAAGAAAAGATTCCAAGCCAATCACTGTTTCTCTGGAGGCAGAGAAACCGAGGAATGTCAGTCCCAGCTTTCTTCAAAAAGCAGAAATTGTAAGTTTTACTTGTATCTAGGCGGAAATCAGAGTTTGTTGAAGGAAACTTTGCTTCCTTAAATTGCTTATAATGTTCAACCCTGCCGTACCATTTCCTTTTGTCCAAACTTATAGCCTACTGGCCTAAATGCAACCGAATGATACAAGTATTGCCAAATCGACTGTTATGTTTCGGTTGACGCTTTCATGCTACTGTTGTAATATCTTAGTCTTCAATCGAATTATGATTACAACAACAAAAGCTAGTAGCAAAACCTGTGTCTTTCTGCTCTCGTCGTCCACGTTTAGAGTTTTCTTTATGTGGCCTATTTAACTATGACTGCCAATTGGGGAAATGGATTAATTCTCCTAAATCACTCGTACTCTAAATAATTCCCCTTTCTTCGTAGGTATTCATCAGTAAGGATTATGCTATGGCCATGGGATACAACACTGCGGAAGAGTGTTTGAATGGAGTAAGAGCGAGGCAGCTTTTGAAAAAGGAGTAAGATTTTCCCGTCTATTCTCATATTTTTGAGTAGATTTAGCACATTTCAAATGCAGCAGGGGATATTCCGCTTTTAATATAGCAATGAGATCATGGAATTGGGATTTGCATTAAAAAAACCGAACTGTAATCCAGAGTTGATTGTTTATATCCCAAAGCAATATTTTGCAGCCATAAATTTTCAATTCAAGCAGTGTGACAATGGCTCGAAATATTCACATGAAATTTCTTTTAAAATCGTGGTTTTACTAGGTCGTGACTAATTTATCGAAAGTTATTAACTAATCCATTTATGACGGATACTTCCAAGGGGTTTAAGCATGTGGGAGCGAGGTATTAAAAAAGGCTTTCTTTGGGGGAAGGGGTGTTTTGTTGTTTTTGCAAACTAAACATAAACACCAGTAAGTTTACATATAAAATGTACAATAAATTACAATCTCTGAAAGAGAGAACAAAAGGTAAGGTAAGTAATAATGCAGTAATAATGAATATGATAGTAAAAAATATGTTGATGAATAATAATAATACTGAGTTAAGTTAATGGCAATGATGATAAGGAATGGAAATGAATAAGAAATGATTTAATAGTAAATAATAATAGTTAATAGTAAATAAGAGTAAATAATGTAATTTACTAGTAAATAGTATATAATGAGTTAATATGATGAGTTAATGGAATATCAATGAATAATAAAATAATAAATAATGAGTTAATGAATTAATAATGAATGATCTAGTGAATGATGAATTAATGGCAATAAGTAATGAGTTAATGGAATAGAGTAAATGATAACAGTAAATAATAAGTTACTGAAATGAATGATATAACAGTAAATAATGAGTTTGATAATGAAATTAATGATAAGGAATGTGCGATTTGAATGATAATAAGAATGATAATGAATGAAAGGCAATTGAATATTATGATGATATGAATGAATAATGTTAACTGAAGAAATGGACGAAAAACAGTGAATGAAAGAAGTGATAGTGAAATTAGTGCATGAATGAATAATGATCAGAAGGATAGGAAGAAAGTGATAGTGAAAAAGAATGAGTGATACTGAGGAGGGAATGAAAAATTAATACGAGTAAATAAATAAAAATCAATAAATAAATTAATACATAGGATGAAAAATTAATATATATTTTTGGGGGAAATGTAAGCTTCTCTTAGAAACAGAAATTGCTCTTCATTATGAAGAGCACAATATTTGTTTCTTTGTGCATGCATTCAATTTCCGTTCTCGTCCTGTTTAGTAATTTCATCTACTCGTGGAACCAAGTGAAAAGCTTGCCAGAGGCTTGCCCGACATATTTTTTTATAACTGAACTCCGCCCATTAAGATGGGCAAAACGGGTGAAGTTGAATAGTTAGTAATCAGCGGGTCTACAGAGAAACGGGTATAAGTTTGAATATTTACATTTGAAAACTGATCTTTCGTATTTTTGTTTGTTATGTAGTGCCAGAGCCATCTGTGCATGGGGCGAGAAAGGAGCTTGGGGACTGGAGGAGAGTGGCAGGATAGTGCATAGCCCAGCTTTTCCACCAATCAGAGTAGTCGATACATTGGGTGCTGGGGATACCTTCAATGCAGGTGTTCTCCACGCTCTGAGCAAAGGGAGAACCATGGAAGAAGCACTGAGACTCGGCTGCCAAGTCGCTGGTCAGAAGGTTGGAAGAATTGCCTTCGGCATCGATACTGATTTATTGAATCTTTTATAAACCCTCAGATTCAGATTTAAGCACATTTATTCATCCAAAAAAAAGAAATTACATGAACAAAAAATGGAAAAAGATAGGGTTCCCTAATGGAAGCGCAATTAAGGCTTACGTAAGGTTGTCGTAAGAAATAAATTTCTTTTGATATCATATAACAATCATAATATATAACGTACAAGAAAACTCTTTAAAAAACATTCCTTTTCCTGATAAACAGTGAGAAAGTTGATTGGCCCGCAAGTGAGAGGAACAAGGAAAATTTCCAACGCAGTGAGGTATCAAAAGCAAATTTTTGAAAATGGCTTGGCCTCCTAACGTAGTTGTTGATGATAGTGATGATTATGATAATGGTATCATTTGATTTCATTTGATTTGATTTATTTATTTTCTTCTGCACTGATATATGTACAATTTTTCTGATAACATACATAACATAAAATACGAAAGAATTTTTACAATTTATTTTATTTTATTTATTTATTTAGTATTTTTTATACAGGGTAGCCCCATCAGTAGACAAGTACTGTTATACTTGGGGGCCCTGTAAAACATAAAACAACACAACAATGCATACATACAATAAAACAAGTTAAACAAGATGGCATTTCAGGAAAATAAACAATGAATCATAACTCAAAGTATTTGTAATAATCATTTACAAAACAAATGATAAATTGTCAATTCTTTTTTTTTTTTCGTTTTGGTAATTCAGTTAAACATAAGATTTAATTAAAAATAAGATTATTTGCAGCAGGACTGCCATGATAAGCAGTGGGCTTGAAAATATGGCAGCCCAAAATATTATGAAATAGATGATGATGAAGATGACGATGCTGATCATAATATCGGTAATGACTAAAATGGTAGAAAGGATGATACTGTGAAAAAGACTGAAGAGCTAACACAGAAATTTTACCGTGAATATTCTGATAGCAACATGGTCTTAACTTTCGCTTTAAATGAGTAGAGGGAACAAGATTTGATACATTCTGGGAGAGGATTCCATAGGTCTGGGCCATGGTGTCTTACGGATCTATGGGCAATAAGTAACTTAGGGTTAACTACATGAAGATTAGAGAAATTTCGAGTAGGGTAGGGGTGAATAGTGTTATTTAAAGTATAAAAGTTTTTAAATGAAAAAGGGAGCATGTTATTCAAATACTTAAATATAAAAAAACAGACTTTGTAATGAATAAATGTCGAATACGGTTAGAGTTTTCAGTTGGTAAAATATTGGTCTTGTGTGAAATAAATATTGTGAAGCGGTACAAATGCGAAGGGCTTTCTTTTGCAATAAGTGAATGGAATTGAGTTTTGTTTTGTTGCTGCTGGCCCATACTAAGTTGCAATATGTTATATACGGTAATATCAATGAATTATAGAGCATGATGAGCGTTTTGCAAGGGATAAATTTATTTATTTTATAAAGTATACCAACATTCCTAGAGATTGAGGTAGTTATATAACATATATGTTCATTCCAATTTAAATTTTCATCGATAATGACACCCAAAAATTTTGTTTGTCGTTTTCTTTCGAGGGGTACATTATCTGTAAGTATGTCGTTAGGAAAGTCATTGGCATGAGAGTTTACGTGCTTGAAATACATGAAATTTGTGTTATCAATATTAAGGGAAAATTTATTGCATTTAAACCACAAAGATAATTTTGGTAACTCATTGTTCAGTGTATTTACTAAGGTATTTAAATCATGATGTGAACAGAAGACGTTGGTGTCATCTGCAAATAATATGAATGATAATAGAGGCGTTGTATTGGTCAAATCATTGATATATAATAGAAGTAGTAACGGGCCTAATATTGAGCGGCATTTGATTGGTAGGAAATTTGAAGAAACATCATTATACACTACATATCCATAGCTCTCAAACCATGAGAGGGCACCTCCACGAATTCCTTTCGCTGTCGTCATTGTTTGTTTTGTTTTCATTGTCGTTGTTTTGTAGTTATTATTGCTTTTGTCGAGTTTATTTTTGTTTTTGTTTTTTGTTTTTTTCTTTCTGTTTCATCTTTCATTGTTTTCTTTGATCCCTCTGACTACGTAATTCTTTCATTCCCATACGCTTAATGCAGGGACCCACACGGTTTCAGTAGACAATGGGCTAATATTTCGAACATGCTGTAAGGTGATGCTGTATCTTTTTATTGTACATATTGTGCGATAAAAACTTGGCACAGTCATTTTTTTTTCTCACTATCTCATATTCATCATTTGTTTAAATGCCTTCTAGTAGAGATGAACAGCTGATGATATTCATATGCTAATAAGAGTTTATTTAATGATATCATTTTCAGTGTTGATATAAAGTTACCAAATCTTTCAGTAGAGTGTAAGCGTGGTATATTTCGGAAGGAAATATTATTTTATCAGGATTGTAATAATGCTGCTCCATTGCTTTGAAGTTATAAGGATTATGCTTTATTCAGCTTTAGGAACACAGCTATCAGAATGTTTTAAACAGTTTTATTTTCCTCTTACTGAAACGTCACCATGGCATTTTATGAGTGTTTTTAAAAAGTTTTCTTTTAGAAAGAATTGGAATGTAAATATTGCTATTACGATTTTTAGGATTTATGTAACTTTTATGTTTATGGATACTGTTATAGATACACTTTTATACTAAATGTTGAACTTTGGTGTTCAGACATCTTGGAAAACGTTATTCCAGTGATGCTGTGAATGCGAGCAATTATCATAAGCCATTACTTAATGTTTCTTTCAGACAGGAAGTAAAAGTTATCATAGTTATAGGGGTTTTTTATTATTCAAAACCTGTACATATGATGAATTAGCCACTTTGTTCAAATGTTAATTCCATTTCTTTAAGACAAAATTATCTAAACTACCGAGTTTGCTTGAGTGTTTTTATGATTTGTCATTAGGAGAATGTATTTCATTTCTGCTGGAATCATAACATTAAGTCGAACTGCGTTACAAATTGAAAGAAAACGTTTTACTTTAATGTTTTCATGTGGTTATCGCTGGCAGTTACCCACTAAATCATTGCTATAAATTCAAGTAACCTTATATAGTAGCCCCAGCTTAGCAAAATACCCGAGGCCCATGTAGATTAAATCTGGTCTTAACTGGACTGGCATATGGGTACAATCTGGGATATAATAATCAATAATAAGTAAGAGTAGCCGAACAGTAATAAGATCTTACCATACCACACACTTCAACCTCCCAGGACATCTATCAGTTCACAGCATCAACATCACTATAGCATTGAAATAGTCAAAAAGTCATATTGAAATGAACATAGACTATTATCAAGTGTCGAAGCTTATGTGAACTCTGAAAAAAATTACTGCTCATTCACTTTTCAATTGAGTTGATTAACTAAATATTAATACAGGTAGCTTTGTAACCGATTTATCAGATTGTATGAATTATAAATATGGTTTGAATGTAAAAGTAGAAAAAAATAAACTTCATATTCCAAATTTCCAATGACTCAGCTACTGTCTGCAGAAAGTGTTAGAGAGAACAAAATATTTTGGACAGGTAATATTGAAGTGTATATCGTAATGTGATATGTGTAACCAAAGATCCTGGAAGGTAGCACAGTTATCTTCTGGTAGGATCGAAGTAACAACATGAGGCATGGCGCCCAACAGCGTTGGGTATAGGTAAGCTGACGCTCTGTGCACAAATTGTGTGAGGAAAATGACCCAGGGGATGACATAGTGTAACAAGAAGGAAGCTAGGGGTCTATTTTTAAAAAAGGATATGGCTTAAAATTCGGGATAAGAAACAAGAAAAAAGTGGGGAGAAGGTACACTCGAAAGGGAACAGGCAGGTAGTACCACAATTTCATAATCATGGCTATTTTCTTTACACATTATTAACGTTCTATAACGTTTTATTGATATTTCAAAAGTTACAACAATGTCAAAAGATAAAAAAGATAGAAATAGTAAATTTCAAAACATACGCAGAGGAGGTTTTCAAGGGGGCGGAGGCAATCGCCCCACTTTTTACATTCGCTGCTGGCAGTGCCTTTTTAAAACACAATATTTACTCCTTTTAAATCTGAAGATTGCCCGTAAGCTTTCTTTATCTAATTGAATAGATTCCATTTCAACCTTCTCAAGTGTATCATTTTCACAACTGATAAGTGCCTTGCTTTCTTCCTTGTAGTACTTTTTTCCCCCTCATGATAGGGATCCCTTTTGAATTGTGATAAGTGAGCACTTTAATTGCTCTCTACAAAATTTCCTCTTTCATATATAAGTGCCCCTTTTCAAGTGTCATTTTTAAAATTTTGCTATCAGGTGCCCCTTTAATGTTCAAGTGCCACTTGTCTCTTTTGAGAAATCCCCCTCAGTTTTCACCTCTCACAAATGCCCTTGTAATAAGTGCACCTTATCACCTATGTTTCCCACTTTTTCTTTCAAAATGAGAAATTTCTAGCTTCACAGAAATGATGCGGCTTTATATAGTAACAGGTACACAAAGTAATACCACTGTGATCTAAGGCAGGGAGCTCAAGAACGGCACAGTCCCCCCCCCCCCCCCCTCCTCCTTCAGCAAAAAAGTATTATTCCATTCTCTCAAACTGCACCTGCGGGGGGTGTACTATGCCCTCTGCCCCCTGGAGCGCCGTCTGTGTGTGTGCGAGGATGCGTTTGGTTGTGTGAGTGTGTGTGCGTGTATGGTTGCAATAGTTATGTGTCAGTCATATATGATATTTATGTTTGAATGTTTTGTAAAGCCAATGAAACATTTGAAAATATATAAAGAGAAATGGCCACAGACAATTGCAACACTTTTTGTTGAATATACCCCACCTCCCTGTTTCCCCACCGTCAAACCTAGGACCCCTCAGAGAAGAGAAAAGAAACGGTTAACTATAGTGCTCTGAAATACTGAAAAACATTTAAAACAACATCACCATGAATTGAAAATTCATTAAAACAAATCATGCACTATGGGTTAAAATGCCTTGGGGGATGCTTTACCCAATATTGCTTGCCGGGGGGGGGGGGGGGGGGGATAGGTAACATGCATATTTGTTGGGGTTGGGTAAAATTTTATACAACACAGGGTTAAAATCTACAAAGGAAACATGCATCTTATCCAGTAATTTCATTAGGAACAGTTTCACTAAACAAATTTAACGTGCATGTCTTACCCACAACTGCATGCATGGGTACAAACTTTATGCCCAATCTACACTACCGTACCTTCCATGTCTGCACAGTGAGTGCAGTATCTGGGATGAAAATCATGAATCATCAGCATATTATGATGGGGTAACAAAACCTTGCATCTCAGTTTTTGGTGAAATGTAGTTCCTTTTATGATCTCATACCTAGGAACACTAGAAACTTGAGCTCTTCCACTGGCTGTAATGCTAACAAGGAAGCCATGTTTTTTGGCTCTCCTGAGCATTCAACATTTTTTGAGAAACGAGGTTTCGTCGCCCCAGCGATTATTTATAGTGATCTGAAGGTTGCCTCTATTGTCGCGCAAGGGAAGCAAAATATGCTCGGTTTGGAAATCCCACACCATATGCACAGAGAAAGATTGCTTTCATAAGTGTAATCGATATATGCATAAATTGGAGTATGTTATTTGGTAAATCTCAATTTCGCACAATGGCATGTACTGGCATAAAACTGGACGGATGCAAAAGCACATTGCTTTGAGGGGTTGAGCAAGACTTTTTAGCTAAAACAGACTACAAGGTAAATGTTTTATGTCTTCTTTCCTTTGGCATATGACACTCTGTACTGTACCTCTATGACTCGAATTTCATGTCTATCAAGAGATCGAGCTATGCAGTAACAATTTCCGTATTCAGTTTTCGTATCCGTGTGACCGTTTTTTGTATTTCATGATGTGTAATATACCAAAGGTGACATCGTCATTATTAATTGCTCTTTCCAAGGGGCTCTGGGGAGCGTTTCATGAAGAGTTTTGTCAGTGATTTTCACTGACTAATTTGTTCTCAGCCAATCAGATGCAAGGATTTTCAGTAGCTTATAACAGTTGTCAGTGAAAATCACTGACAAAACTCTTCATAAAATGCTCCCCAGGCCAGCTATCATTAGGCTAATATGGTAGTATTGTCATCTATCCTTAAACTTGGATCGGGGGGGGGGGGGGAGGGGGGGTGTGAGTAAAATATCTTGTCTAATTAGGGTTAAGTGAACGAGCAAGTGGACATATCTGATGAGCATGAGCAGATGGGCCTCCATTGAAACACAAAAGCCTCTCCCAAAAAAAGGTAAGGTGTATGCGAGTTCCCGGTATTATTGCTCAGCAGTGGTAGTACCCTGGTATACAGAGCGCCCCCCCCCCAAAAAAAAAAAAAAAAAAGTGTACAGTTGGAAAAATCCTTGCCACCTGAGCATTTCAAAATAGGCCTGTTTTCAGGAAATTTTCATACCGGTGGATAGCTCACAGACTTTTCTATCAAACCCCACCAAAAAATCTCAAAAGAATTTACGCTTTTGTGAGCAAAAGTAACTTATGAGAAAGGGCGCAAAATCCAGACTTGACAAGAATGGGCATTTGTGCTGGTTGCTATCAGCGAAGTGGACGGTTACAAGTGTTCACTTTGGAGGCTTATAATTTTAATATTATGAGGGCTTTCTGGCGATTGATGACTGAATATACATTGTCGTATTTATGTTATGACATATCCCATTAACATGCTTGAGTGAGCAATTGCATACTTTATTGATTGTTTTGTAATGTTAGTTTTTCGTAAGTTTGATTTGGATGTCATAAATTGGTCTTGCAAGATGATCAGGCAATCTATCAATCAATCAATCAATCAATCATAAATAGGACAGTCAGTCATTCCATCAATCAGAAAAGCAGTTAACCAATCATTCACTCATTCGATCCGAAAGGCAAGTGAGAGGACACAACTGAAAAACGGCAGTCTGCAATGCAAATGTGTAACTTTCATGAATGAGACTGAAATTTGAACATTCATTTGAAGGAAGATTTATGTACTTGATATTTTCTCAGTAATATTTACTTTGTTGTTTAGTTTGGCATGTGGAAGAAAGACATGATGAAACCCTGTTTCATTGCATTTTATCATTGAAGTAAACTGGAATGGTAATGAAAACATCTGCAATGCAGATTGCAGTAATTCAGTTCTGTCAGCTCACTTGTCTTAGAGATTGAATGAGTGCATGACTGGTTGGTTGATTTTCTGATTGATTGATTGATTGATTGACCTATTGAATGATAATTGATTGACTTACTGACTGATTGGTTGATGTTGCTTGTTCTGGATGACTGCGTGCTGATATTCTTTTTCTGTTATCCAAAATAAGCCAGCTTTAATGTAAGAAATTATTTAAAATTAATATTTCAAATCAAACATTCAAGTATTCAAATCCTCACTCAAGCTTGAAATGTTAATGAGATATGTGAGAACATACACACAACCAAGGATATTCCTGTATAGATTGTTGTAAAGGTATCAGAATATGAAAAATTCTAAGCCTTCAGAGTTTACACAGACTCCTGTCAGCCCCGCTGAAAAGAACCAGAATAAATACCAATTCTTGTCAAGCTCAAAATTTGCACCCTTTCACAAAAGTTATGTCTGTTCACCGAAGCATAAGATATCTTTAGATTTTTGGATGACATTTGATAGAAGATACCCTGGACTATCCACATGCATGATGATTTCATGAAAATATTTTGAAATGCCTAGATGGCAAAATTGTTTCTAACTGTACACTTTTGGGGGGACGCCCTGTATAATGGGTGAAAACTCTTGCCCCTCATACCAGAGGTCCTGGGTTTGATGTTCACATCCTCGGACAAGGTGTTTTGCCGGTATTATGCCGCTCTCGACCAAGGTGTTTTAATTTTGATACGTGGGGAGTGTTTCAAAGCTGTTGGTAAAGTTACGCATGACTTTACGAACGACTTGAATGTGTACGTAGTGGCAAATGGGATGTCCAAATTTTTTTCTGACATTGTATTGTAACAAAGTGTGACTGCTTTTCACATAATCTCTATCAAATTGTGGCAAAAACATAATTCGCAATAAACAAGCTTATAAATAAGAACAATGTTAATCTATGTCTGCATATTTCTTCTTTAGCTGATGCAATTTATAATGATTGAAAATCCATTTTGGTCTACCATATTCAAGTCGTTCGTAAAGTCATTCATAACTTTACGAACAGCTTTATGAAACATCCCCCCCCCCTGCCTTGCAGGGCTCACTGGAAGAACAGTAGTAATATTTAGGTGGCTACCCTGGGTTGATAAAATCCAACTACTCTTATTATTATTATTATTATTATTATTATTATTATTATTATTATTATCATTATTATTATTATCATCATTATCATTATTATTATTATTATTATTCTTACCATTATTATCATTATCATTATTATTATTATTATCATTATTATCATTATCATCATTATCATTATTATTATTATTATTATTACTATTATTATCATTATTATCATTATTATCATTATCATCATTATCATTATTATTATTATTACTACTATTATTATATTATTATCGTTGTTGTTATGATCATTATCATTGTTATTATTATTATTACTATTATTATCATTATTATCATTATTATCATTATCATCATTATCATTATTATTATTATTACTACTATTATTATATTGTTATCGTTGTTATTATGATCATTGTCATTGTTATTATTATCATTATTATTATTATTATCATTATTATCATTATAATCATTATCATTGTTATTATTATTACTACTATTATTATATTATTATCGTTGTTATTATGATCATTATCATTGTTATTATTATCATTATCATTACTGTTATCATCATTATCATTACCATCATCATCATCACCATCACCATTATTAACCCGTTGCCAACTGTAATTTCAAATTCCCATAGGTTAAACAGAGGGGTGCCAAATGGTTCCCATGGTTCCAGGAGTCAATAAGTTGATCGCCAGGACGAGTTGGTTGTGGGAGCCTATACACACAGCACAATGGATCAAAAATCTTCCTCTTCACCCTATTACATTCTTTATGTTATGGAGCAATTATTTTGTTGATAGATAGCGATTTTAACCCATCAGTATTTGATTGATATACTCCTGTGAGAGAAGGACAGAAAGTGGCTCTCTGGCTCATAAATAAAAAAAGAAACAAAGAGTGAGACAAATTTAAAGACTTTCAACGAAAATGCAAGAAAGCATTTCGTATGACAATAATAACTCAAAGCCCTTTTGGAGATACGTCAAAGCCAAACGACAAGATAGAACGGGACTCCCACCACTCAAACGAAACGGAAGCCTTGTACATGACAGCAAGGACAACGCCCAGATTCTTGTTAGACAGTTTGAGTCGGTCTTCAAGAAAGGAAGCAATGACCTACCTCCTTCTAAGGCTTATCAACACCTGATTGAATCATTGACTATCACTGTTGAAGGGGTTGAAAAGCTATTAGCTTGTATCAACATTTCGAAAGCAGTTGGCCCAGATAACATTCCGAACATTGCCCTGAAGGAATGCTCCAAAGACCTAGCTCCCGGACTGACTGCGATATTCCAACTATCAGTGTCAACGGGTACCTTACCTCCAGACTGGGTTAGTGCAAACATCACACCTGTCTTCAAAAAGGGAGATATACACTTGGCCGAAAACTATAGACCGGTCTCCCTTACATCTGTAGTCTGCAAACTCCTCGAACACATCATTTGTAAGCACGTGATGGACCATCTAGAGTCAAACAACATCCTAGCATCTCTAAACCATGGGTTTAGATCCGGTCACTCAACCGAGACTCAACTCCTCACCACTGTTCATGATCTCGTATCAACCTATGACAAAAGGAAGCAAACAGATGTTGCCATTGTCGACTTTTCGAAGGCCTTCGATACAGTCCCACACAACAAGTTGCTCCACAAACTCGCCAACTATGGGATCAAAGGCCCTCTACATCGATGGCTGCAAACATTTCTCACCACTAGGGAAATGTCTGTGGTAGTGGATGGACATCAATCTGCAACAGTACCTGTTACATCTGGCGTGCCGCAGGGCACCGTCCTCGGCCCATTGCTCTTCCTTTGTCACATAAATGACCTTCCATCCTGCGTCAAATCGCAAGTACGTTTATTCGCTGATGATTGCTTACCGGCAGATTAGATCAGACGAGATCACCAGATACTCCAGGATGACCTCAACAAACTAGAGAAGTAGGCTGAAACATGGGGCATGACGTTTAATGCTAGTAAATGCAACATACTGAGTATCAACACAAAGTCGACCCACTTCTACATGCTACAAGATCAGATCTTAAAGCAGGTACCAGAACATCCTTACCTCGGAGTCATCCTGAACGAGAAGCTGAGCTGGAGCCCACATGTTGCTGTGACAACCCGTAAAGCCAACGCAGTACTTGCACTCCTTAGGCGCAACCTGAGCTTCTGCCCAGTAAACTGCAAGAGGACAGCTTACATTGCTCTTGTCAGATCCATTATGGAATACGGTGCCATAGTATGGGATCCATACTTAAAGAAGGACATCGACTCCCTTGAAAGGGTCCAACGTAGAGGAGCCCGTTTCATCACCAAAGACTACAGGTCCAGGGATCCTGGTAGCATGTCACAGATGCTGGAAAACCTCAATCTACCCACACTAGCATCAAGGCAGAAATGTGCCAGACTTTCTACCTACTTCAAAGTGGTAGGGGGGTTGGTACCAGCCCTCGCTTTGAATAATTTTATGAGACCCTCAAGACAAAAGAGACAGATCAAAGCCAAGAAATTTACTGGGTTTGAGGCAACAAACCTAGTTGAAAGGCAAGTCCAAAACCATAGTAAGTGTTTTGCAGTCGAGAACTTCAATACAGATCAATATAAGAACTCTTTTTTTGTCCAAACAACGGTGGACTGGAACCATCTTCCAGACACCATAGCAACCTCTCAAACAGTGGCAACTTTCAAGGCAGCAGTTGAAGACCAGTTTCATCAATACCACAAGTCTTCGTTAGCCCTCTCTCTTACCCGGTGCGCTATACCATAACGGTTCTGCACTGTATACATCCAGATCCAGATCCAGATCTCTTCTCATTTATTTATTTTCGTTCATATTTTAAAAACAAATTCAAAAGGGTGGGTCGGGTCACATCGGGACACTTCAGGTGTAAATGCAAGAGGGGTCACCAATCTTACGTAGTGGATCAAATGCAAATGGCTGTAAGCGTTAAAGGAGAACGAAAGTTTAAAAAAAAACAGTTATACCTCATTTTATATGTGATATTTTAGTGATTTGATTGAACCCAGCAAATCACAGACTTCACTTACCGTTTTTGAGTAAATCTGAACACTTCAAGTGTTTTACGCGACTTAGAAAAGTTTACGGATCCAGCATCAAACAGTTGACTGAAAGGTTCCCAGCTTCAGACTTAATTACTATCCCATGAGTAGTACTTGAGTGTTTAAAGTTGAAAACATAAGTTTTAAAATCTGTGGTAAATTTTGTGTAAAATAGAATCTAAACCAGTTGAAGGATAAACTTCTTGCAAACAAACCATGGTGAACTTCACATCTTGGTTGCATTACCCTGAATCTCCGTTGAAAGGTTCCCAAATTTCTTTTCACAGTCATTACAATGTTGCAAGACATTCAATCTAAAAGGTAATCATGGTAATTCTGGTCTTGAATATCAATGAAACTCTGACTGATATAATTATATATACATATGTTAATACACGAGATAATTTACCTTTGTACTGCTTATTTCTTATTGATAATGATGAAAGATGTAAGAAAATGGCCAACTACAGCAAAATTACACTTTGCAGTATATTCATTCTTTTTCTAGGGCCTTGCCAGAATTAGATCCGAAGGACTTTGAAAAGATGGATTTTGCAAAGTATTCCTGGATACACTTTGAGGTAATTCCGTATTCTTCTTCTACATGATCACATCTATTTTGCTCAGCAGATTCAATTTTACTCGTTTCAGACTACGCAAAGTCAAAAAATTCTATTTCAAGTAGAATATGGCCTATTGTAAATCTTTATCTTTACGTGCGATATATAGAGCAGTAGTATTAGATTACTAACCTATATTCTTTTGACATAAAGTGTCATGTTCTCATGCTATACGTAATCATTATTTTTAGGCTTCAATTTTTTCCTTATGTACAGTAACTTTGTGTTGGTTTTTTTTTTTATTGTTGGAAATGGAAATAAATGAAATGAAAATCTACCGGTATGGAACTCCGATCTGTTCTCTGAAATCCAATTGTTCAAGTACAAGCGGTTGAATCAACCAACTCCTTGTGGTTTTTTGTTTTGTTTTGTTTTGTTTTGTTTTGGTTTGGTTTGGGTTTTTTGTCCATATTTGCTCACTTTTCAACTATTTTACATTATTTTTCGGACAGTTTAGTTGACAAACCGGTTAATTGATTTACTGATTCCACACTTGTCATGCTAACTAAGTTTTGGCTATTCAAGAATACGCCTCTTTTTAGTTTGGTCTGGTATAGGTGTGTTTGGTGTGACTTAGGTTTTAGTATGAGTTATCATTTTCTTTCGTTTTCATCATTTACAGAATCCAAAGGGTACTTTTTATTTTATTTCATAGCCGCCAAAGCTGTACATAGTTTTGTCTAAAGTCTAAACTGACATTGTGTTTCTTTGTTCTTGAGACTTAATATATTCGTTTAAGTTCCCTTCAGTTAGCACAGAATACAAGAAGAAGGTCACATTGTCTATCCAGCTCCGCAATTCTGCTCTCTGTTGAGAATATACTGCTCTACTCAAGAAATCGGAAATATTCTTTATATTGAGATTAATTGACATGTATAGAACAAAAGTTGTGATTACTAAGTTCACTGTACAGTTTTCCCCACTTTAGATAATCATTTTTCAAGAAAATCATCCGTTAATGAAATATGAAGGTTGCAGTTTTCTTAGAAAAAAAAGCTTTTCTTTTAAAAAAAAAAATTCTTTTTAAAATTTTTCTTTGATTGCTTCTTAATCGAAGGGAAAATGTGTATATTTCTTTCTTTATTTTGTTGACAGGGCAGAAGAAATCAGGTCAATATAGAGAATATGATCAGTATGGTAGCTACCTTCAATGAGAGAAGAAAAGATTCCAAGCCAATCACTGTTTCTCTGGAGGCAGAGAAACCGAGGAATGTCAGTCCCAGCTTTCTTCAAAAAACAGAAATTGTAAGTTTTTACTTGTATCTAGGCGGAAATCAGAGTTTGTTGAAGGAAACTTTGCTTCTTTAAATTGCTTATAATGTTCAGCCCTGCCGTACCATTTCCTTTTGTCAAAACTTATAGCCTACTGGCCTAAATTCAATCGAATGATACAAGTATTGCCAACTCGACTGTTATGTTTCGGTTGACGCTTTCATGCTACTGTTGTAATATCTTAGTCTTCAATCGAATTATGATTACAACAACAAAAGCTAGTAGCAAAACCTGTGTCTTTCTGCTCTCGTCCTCCACGTTTAGAGTTTTCTTTATGTGGCCTATTTAACTATGACTGCCAATTGGGGAAATGGATTAATTCTCCTAAATCAGTCGTACTCTAAATAATTGCCCTTTCTTCGTAGGTATTCATCAGTAAGGATTATGCTATAGCCCTGGGATACAACACTGCGGAAGAGTGTTTGAATGGAGTAAGAGCGAGGCAGCTTTTGAAAAAGGAGTAAGATTTTCCCGTCTATATTCTCATATTTTTGAGTAGATTTAGCACATTTCAAATGCAGCAGGGGATATTCCGCTTTTAATATAGCAATGAGATCATGGAATTGGGATTTGCATTTAAAAAAAACTGTCATCCAGAGTTGATTGTTTATATCCCAAAGCAATATTTTGCAGCCATAAATTTTCAATTCAAGCAGTGTGACAGTGGCTCGAAATATTCACATGAAATTTCTTTTTAAATAGTGGTTTTACTAGGTCGTGACTAATTTATCGAAAGTTATTAACTAATCCATTTATGACGGATACTTCGAAGGGGTTTAAGCATGTGGGAGCGAGGTATTAAAAAAAGGCTTTCTTTGGGGGAAGGGGTTTTTTGTTGTTGTTTTTGCAAACTAAACATAAACACCAGTAAGTTTACATATAAAATGTACAATAAATTACAATCTCTGAAAGAGAGAGAACAAAAGGTTATCAACTTACATGTATCATTCTCGAACATGATATGAACATTATATCTCACAAGTTCACAAAAGGGCTCATAACCTATGCTCATGACATAATGGCATATGTAGTCTACAGTTTATACTGTAGATATAAACTGCGTACAAAGAGGGGAGAGGTAAGTAAGTCCTTAGAAGTGATCGAGATAAAGATCAATAAAAGCACGCTTACTTTAGTTGGCAGGCAGGTTCCAGGTTAATGAATCATAATGTTTGCCATCAATTGTGGAAGCATAATAAAGATAGTAGAGGTCAATTATTAAGAGAGATTAACTGTTGAAAAGGTTTTCTCTGAAACCGGCTTTATCTCGAGATTTTTGTCCTTGAAATACGAAGTGAATCTATGCACTGATGATCGAAGTGAACAGTTTACAACTCAACAATGTTATTAAAAGTCTGTGACAGCCAGCGGCTGACATACTAGGCTAACTGAGCTATACGATTAGGCTAAAAATCTTCTTGTCAGTGTCTTTGACGGAGATGTACTAATGAAGAGGTCAGAATCTATGGACTATATAGATTAATTAAATGGGGGAAACTTGCTTCCCATATTGATTCTGAAATGGCTTTTTGGTTAGCGCCATCTTTAGTTTTGACGTGACACGATAGAAGGTGCATAAAGGTGCATAAAGCAGGGAATGAGTAAACTGAGGGAAGGATGGAATAATATGTTATCATAGTTAGTGTTAATAGTTATTAAAGTTAATGAGTGAATGATAATATAATGATAAGGATGATAATGTGAATATAATTGTGAATGTAATTGAATAACTAAATGATAATAATGAATTGATAATATTGAACATGAATGAGTTATATAATGTATTAATAATAATACAGATATTGAGTGAGTTAATGGAGTAATAATCCAGTAATAATGAATATGATAGTAAATAATAATAGTTAATAGTAAATAGGAGTAAATAATGTAATTTACTAGTAAATAGTATATAATGAGTTAACATGATGAGTTAAGGAATATCAATGAATAATGAAATAATAAATAATGAGTTAATGAATTAATATAATGAATGATCTAGTGAATGATGAATTAATGGCCATAATATAACGAATAAGTAATGAGTTAATGGAATAGAGTAAATGATAATAGTAAATAATGAGTTAATGGAATGAATTGCTCTTCATTATGAAGAGCACAATATTTGTTTCTTTGTGCATGCATTCAATTTCCGTTCTCGTCCTGTTTAGTAATTTCACCTACTTGTTGAGCCAAGTGAAAAGCTTGCCAGAGGCTTGCCCGACATATTTTTTAATAACTGAATTTCGCCCATTAAGATGGGCAAAACGGGTGAAGTTGAATAGTTAGTAATCAGCGGGTCTACAGAGAAACGGGTATAAGTTTGAATATTTACATTGAAAACTGATCTTTCGTATTTTTGTTTGTTATCTAGTGCCAGAGCCATCTGTGCATGGGGCGAGAAAGGAGCTTGGGGACTGGAGGAGAGTGGCAGGATAGTGCATAGCCCAGCTTTTCCACCAATCAGAGTAGTCGATACATTGGGTGCTGGGGATACCTTCAATGCAGGTGTTCTCCACGCTCTGAGCAAAGGGAGAACCATGGAAGAAGCACTGAGACTCGGCTGCCAAGTCGCTGGTCAGAAGGTTGGAAGAATTGCCTTCGGCATCGATACTGATTTATTGAATCTTTTATAAACCCTCAGATTCAGATTCAGATTCAGATTTAAACACATTTATTCATCCAAAAAGTAGAAATTACATGGACAAAAAATGGAAAAAGATAGGGTTCCCTAATGGAAGCGCAATTAAGGCTTACGTAAGGTTGTCGTAAGAAATAAATTTCTTTTGATATCATATAACAATCATACTATATAACGTACAAGAAAACTCTTTAAAAAAACATTCCTTTTCCTGATAAACAGTGAGAAAGTTGATTGGCCGGCAAGTGAGAGGAACAAGGAAAATTTCCAACGCAGTGAGGTATCAAAAGCAAATTTTTGAAAATGGCTTGGCCTCCTAACGTAGTTGTTGATGATTGTGATGATTATGATAATGGTATCATTTGATTTCATTTGATTTGATTTATTTATTTTCTTCTGCACTGATATATGTACAATTTTTTCGGATAACATACATAAAATAAAATACGAAAGGATTTTTACAATGAATCATAACACAAAGTATTTGTAATCATTTACAAAACAAATGATAAATTGTCAATTCTTTTTTTTTTCTTTTTGGTAATTCAGTTAAACATAAGATTTAATTAAAAATAAGATTATTTGCAGCAGGACTGCCATGATAAGCAATGGGCTTGAAAATATGGCAGCCCAAAATATTATGAAATAGATGATGATGAAGATGACGATGCTGATCATAATATCGGTAATGACTAAAATGGTAGAAAGGATGATACTGTGAAAAAGACTGAAGAGCTAACACAGAAATTTTACCGTGAATATTCTGATAGCAACATGGTCTTAACTTTCGCTTTAAATGAGTAGAGGGAACAAGAGGATTTGATACATTCTGGGAGAGGATTCCATAGGTCTGGGCCATGGTGTCTTACGGATCTATGGGCAATAAGTAACTTATAGGGTTAACTACATGAAGATTAGAGAAATTTCGAGTAGGGTAGGGGTGAATAGTGTTATTTAAAGTATAAAAGTTTTGAAATGAAAAAGGGAGCATGTTATTCAAATACTTAAATATAAAAAAAAACAGACTTTGTAATGAATAAATGTCGAATACGGTTAGAGTTTTCAGTTGGTAAAATATTGGTCTTGTGTGAAATAAATATTGTGAAGCGGTACAAATGCGAAGGGCTTTCTTTTGCATTAAGTGAATGGAATTGAGTTTTGTGTTGTTGCTGCTGGCCCATACTAAGTTGCAATATGTTATATACGGTAATATCAATGAATTATAGAGCATGATGAGCGTTTTGCAAGGGATAAATTTATTTATTTTATAAAGTATACCAACATTCCTAGAGATTGAGGTAGTTATATAACGTATATGTTCATTCCAATTTAAATTTTCATCGATAATGACACCCAGAAATGTTGTTTATCGTTTTTTTTCGAGGGGTACATTATCTGTAAGTATGTCGTTAGGAAAGTCATTGGCATGAGAGTTTACGTGCTTGAAATACATGAAATTTGTTTTATCAATATTAAGGGAAAATTTATTGCATTTAAACCACAAAGATAATTTTGTTAACTCATTGTTCAGTGTATTTACTAAGGTATTTAAATCATGATGTGAACAGAAGACGTTGGTGTCATCTGCAAATAATATGGATGATAAGAGAGGCGTTGTATTGGTCAAATCATTGATATATAATAGAAGTAGTAACGGGCCTAATATTGAGCGGCATTTGAATGGTAGGAAATTTGAAGAAACATCATTATACACTACATATCCATAGCTCTCAAACCATGAGAGGGCACCTCCACGAATTCCTTTCGCTGTCGTCATTGTTTGTTTTGTTTTCATTGTCGTTGTTTTGTAGTTATTATTGCTTTTGTCGAGTTTATTTTTGTTTTTGTTTTTTGTTTTTTTCTTTCTGTTTCATCTTTCATTGTTTTCTTTGATCCCTCTGACTACGTAATTCTTTCATTCCCATACGCTTAATGCAGGGGCCCACACGGTTTCAGTAGACAATGGGCTAATATTTCGAACATGCTGTAAGGTGATGCTGTATCTTTTTATTGTACATATTGTGCGATAAAAACTTGGCACAGTCATTTTTTTTCTCACTATCTCATATTCATCATTTGTTTAAATGCCTTCTAGTAGAGATGAACAGCTGATAATATTCATATGCTAATAAGAGTTTATTTAATGATATCATTTGCAGTGTTGATATAGAGTTACCAAATCTTTCAGTAGAGTGTAAGCGTGGTATATTTCGGAAGGAAATATTATTTTATCAGGATTGTAATAATGCTGCTCCATTGCTTTGAAGTTATAAGGATTATGCTTTATTCAGCTTTAGGAACACAGCTATCAGAATGTTTTAAACAGTTTTATTTTCCTCTTACTGAAACGTCACCATGGCATTTTATGAGTGTTTTTAAAAAGTTTTCTTTTAGAAAGAATTAGAATGTAAATATTGCTGTTACGATTTTTAGGATTTATGTAACTTTTATGTTTATGGATACTGTTATAGATACACTTTTATACTAAATGTTGAACTTTGGTGTTCAGACATCTTGGAAAACGTTATTCCATTGATGCTGTGAATGCGAGCAATTATCATAAGCCATTACTTAATGTTTCTTTCCGATAGGAAGTAAAAGTTATCATAGTTATAGGGGTTTTTTATTATTCAAAACCTGTACATATGATGAATTAGCCACCTTGTTCAAATGTTAATTCCATTTCTTTAAGACAAAATTATACCTGTTTGCTTGAGTGTTTTTATGATTTGTCATTAGGAGAATGTATTTCATTTCTGCTGGAATCATAACATTAAGTCGAACTGCGTTACAAATTGAAAGAAAACGTTTTACTTTAATGTTTTCATGTGGTTATCGCTGGCAGTTACCCACTAAATCATTGCTATAAATTCAAGTAACCTTATATAGTAGCCCCAGCTTAGCAAAATACCCGAGGCCCATGTAGATTAAATCTGGTCTTAACTGGGCTGGCATATGGGTACAATCTGGGATATAATAATCAATAATAAGTAAGAGTAGCCGAACAGTAATAAGATCTTACCATACCACACACTTCAACCTCCCAGGACATATATCAGTTCACAGCGTCAACATCACTATAGCATTGAAATAGTCAAAAAGTCATATTGAAATGAGCATAGACTATTATCAAGTGTCGAAGCTTATGTGAACTCTGAAAAAATTACTGCTCATTCACTTTTCAATTGAGTTGATTAACTAAATATTAATACAGGTAGCTTTGTAACCGATTTATCAGATTGTATGAATTATAAATATGGTTTGAATGTAAAAGTAGAAAAAAAAATAAACTTCATATTCCAAATTTCCAATGACTCAGCTACTGTCTGCAGAAAGTGTTAGAGAGAACAAAATATTTTGGACAGGTAATATTGAAGTGTATATCGTAATGTGATATGTGTAACTAAATATCCTGGAAGGTTGCACAGTTAGCCAATCTTCTGCTGGGATCGAAGTAACAACATGAGGCATGGCGCCCAACAGCGTTGGGTATAGGTAAGCTGACGCTCTGTGCACAAATTGTGTGAGGAAAATGACCCAGGGGATGACATAATGTAACAAGAAGGAAGCTAGGGGCCTATTTTTAAAAAAGGAAATGGCTTAAAATTCGGGATAAGAAACAAGAAAAAAAGTGGGGAGAAGGTACATTCGAAAGGGAAGAGGCAGGTAGTACCACAATTTCATAATCATGGCTATTTTCTTTACACATTATTAACGTTCTGTAACGTTTTATTGATATTTCAAAAGTTACAACAATGTCAAAAGATAAAAACGATAGAAATAGTAAATTTCAAAACATACGCAGAGGAGGTTTTCAAGGGGCG
The DNA here is from genome assembly GCA_029962745.1 of Echinometra lucunter. Taxonomy (NCBI): domain Eukaryota; kingdom Metazoa; phylum Echinodermata; class Echinoidea; order Camarodonta; family Echinometridae; genus Echinometra; species Echinometra lucunter. Next base: position 23,931,964 of record CM057153.1, on the reverse strand, counting down.
GAGGCAATTGCCCCACTTTTCACATTCTCTGCTGGCAGTGCCTTTTCAAAACACAATATTTACTCCTTTCAAATCTGAAGATTGCCCCTAAGCTTTCTTTATCTAATTGAATAGATTCCATTTCAACCTTCTCAAATGTATCATTTTCACATCTGATATAAGTGCCTTGCTTTCTTCCTTGTAGTACATTTTTCCCCCTCATGATAGGGATCCCTTTTGAATTGTGATAAGCAGAGGCGTCGATCCTGGGGGGGCAGGGGGACAGTTGCCCCCCCCCCCCAAGAAAATTTCGGGGGGGGGGGCAAAGATATCATTTTGCCCCCCCAATAATTTCCCAACCCAAAAAAAAAGGAAAAAGGAAAAAGAAAAAAAGAAAGAGAAAAGAAAGGAAAAGGAAGGAAGGAAGTGAAATGAAAGTGTAAAACAAGACAAAAGAAAGAAAATGGGACGCTGGGAAGCGCTCGCTTGCTTCGCTCGCTCGCATTTATTGTATCTTAACAAATGCCGATGATAATTACTATTCTTATGAAAGGAAATCGGTTTGCGTCTTGTGTTTCTATCTAATGTTATACTATTCTTCTACGCATAGGAAGTAATATAACCAAACAAGATATCACTCCTAGAAATCGAGCGGCCAGTTGACCTAAAAATAGATAAAATTTCAGGAGATAACGGCCTGGATTTAAAAAAAAACGCAAAACAAAAACATATTTTTCGTTAACTCGCTCGCTACTCAACTGTACTCTCGCTGGTAAAAGCTGATGATTTCGGGCAGCAAGTAGCTTATTATAGCAGCGAGATTCCAAAGTATCATTATATTTGGGCAGCAAGGTGGTCGACAAAGTTTTTGGGACGAATCCATATAATTTGCCGGGATCGTCGTTGACTTTGCTCGCTATAGTAGAAACAGAATGGATTCGGACTGCAAGCGAGGTAGCTAAAACAGTGTCATATTCGGCACAAAGGTGATCGGATGTATTATTTAGATATCATACAGGCATGATAGGTTTATAGTGTATTCTGATGATAATGATAATAATAATATTTCGTTCTTGTATAGCGCATATCACATTTTTATGATGATGAAATAACACTTCTATCATATGGAAAAGGGTATATTTTTCCTCGCTCGCTGCGCTCGCTCGTTTCATATCAATGGTTTTGAAAAGCACACGAATTCGGTGAGATGAGACCGAATAGATAATGTAGATGCTTCATTGGCTCACAGCGTAATTTGTTGAATGGTTTACTACATCTACCATGAAAAATAGTGTGTGCTTCCTCGCTCGCTTCGCTCGCTCGTAATATCAAAAAACAGAGTGGTTTGGAGGGCAGCAACAATGGAACAGCGATGTGACAAAATAGAGTTCATATTTGGCAGCGAAGTAACCATATACATATATATCAGGTATCATTTATGCCTATATGATAACTAAATTCTTCTCTCATAACAAGAAATTTGTTATTTTTTGCTGGCTCGCTTCGCTCGCTCGCAAAATTGAAAAAAAAAGCAGGATGGTTCACATAGCAAGTTGCTTAATTTCCCCAATTTGAAAATGCTTCACGTTGATAAAGGCCTGTTTTATATAAATATATATATATATATATATACACACATACATATGTGTGAGGGTGTGTGTGTGTGTGTACAAATAGTAGCCGTGGGTTCATCTCCGCTTGGTCGTCTTGCCCCCCCCCCCCCCAATCCGAAAAATGGATCGACGCCTCTGGTGATAAGTGAGCACTTTATTTGCTCTCCACAAAATTTGCTCTTTCATATATAAGTGCCCCTTTTCAAGTGTCATTTTTAAAATTTTGCTATCAGGTGCCCATTTAATGTTCAAGTGCCACTTGTCTCTTTTGAGAAATCCCCCTCAGTTTTCACCTCTCACAAATGCCCTTGTAATAAGTGCGCCTTATCACCTATGTTTCCCACTTTTTCTTTCAAAATGAGAAATTTCTAGCTTCACAGAAATGATGCGGCTTTATATAGTAACAGGTACACAAAGTAATACCACTGTGATCTAAGACAGGGAGCTCAAGAACGGCACAGTCCCCCCCCCCCCTCCCCCCCCCCTTCTCCTCCTCCTTCAGCAAAAAAGTATTATTCCATTCTCTCAAACTGCACCTGCGGGGGATGTACTATGCCCTCTGCCCCCTGGAGCGCCGTCTGTGTGTGTGTGCAAGGATGCGTTTGGATGTGTGTGTGTGCGTGTATGGTTGCAATAGTTATGTCAGTCATATGTGATATTTATGTTTGAATGTTTTGTAAAGCCAATGAAACATTTGAAAATATATAAAGAGAAATGGCCACAGACAATTACAATACTTTTTGTTGAATATACCCCACCTTAATTGTTTCCCCACCGTCAAACTTAGGACCCCTCAGAGAAGAGAAAAGAAACGGTTAACTATAGTGCTCTGAAATACTGAAAAACATCTAAAAACAACATCAACATGAATTGAAAATTCATTAAAACAAATCATGCACTATGGGTTAAAATGGCTTTGGGATGCTTTACCCAATATTGCTTGGCGGGGGGGGGGGGGGGGGAATGGGTAACGTGCATACTTGTTGGGGTTGGGTAAAATTTTATACCACACGGGGTTAAAATCTACAAAAGAAACCTGCATCTTATCCAGTAATTTCATTAGGAATAGTTTCACTAAACAAATTTAACATGCATGTCTTACCCACAACTGCATGCATGGGTACAAACTTTATGCCCAATCTACACTACCGTACCTTCCATGTCTGCATAGTGAGTGCAGTATCTGGGATGAAAATCATGAATCATCAGCATATTATAATGGGGTAACAAAACCTTGTATCTCAGTTTTTGGTGAAATGTAGTTCCTTTTATGATCTTATACCTAGGAACACTTAAAATGTATTTTCAAACCCTCACATGCCAATCTGCAAAGATTAGGCCACTACTGATAAACGAAACTGAGCTCTTCCACTGGCTGTAATGCTAACAAGGAAGCCATGTTTTTTGGCTCTCCTGAGCATTCAACATTTTTTGAGAAACGAAGTTTCGTCGCCCCAGCAATTATCTATAGTGATCTGAAGGTTGCCTCTATTGTTCGCGCAAGGGAAGCAAAATATGTCCGGTTTGGAAATCCCACACCATACGCACAGAGAAAGATTGCTTTCATAAGTGTAATCGATATATGCATAAATTGGAGTATGTTATTTGGTAAATCTCAATTTCGCACAATGGCATGTACTGGCATAAAACTGGACGGATGCAAAAACACATTGCTTTGAGGGGTTGAGCAAGACTTTTTAGCTAAAACAGACTACAAGGTAAATGTTTTATGCCTTCTTTTCTTTTGGCATATGACACTCTGTACTGTACCTCTATGACTCGAATTTCATGTCTATCAAGCGATCGAGCTATGTAGTAACAATTTCCGTATTCAGTTTTCGTATCCGTGTGAGCGTTTTTTGTATTTCATGATGTGTAATATACCAAAGGTGACATCGTCATTATTAATTGCTCTTTCCAAGGGGCTCTGGGGAGCGTTTCATGAAGAGTTTTGTCAGTGATTTTCACTGACTAATTTGCTCTCAGCAAATCAGATGCAAGGATTTTCAGTAGCTTATAACAGTTGTCAGTGAAAATCACTGACAAAACTCTTCATGAAATGCTCCCCAGGCCTGCTATCATTAGGCTAATATCGTAGTATTGTCATCTATCCTTAAACTTGGATCGGGGGGAGGGGGGTGTGAGTAAAATATCTTGTCTAATTAGGATTAAGTGAACGAGCAAGTGGACATATCTGATGAGCATGAGCATGAGCAGATGAGCCTCCACTGAAACACCAAAGGCTCTCCCGAAAAAGGTGAGGTGTATGCGAGTTCCCGGTATTATTGCTCAGCAGTGGAAGCACCCTGGTATACAGAGCGCCCCCACCCAAGTGTACAGTTGGAAAAATCCTTGCCATCTGAGCATTTCAAAATAGGCCTAATTTCAGGAAATTTTCATACAAGTGTTCACTGGGGAGGCTTATAATTTTAATATTATGAGGGCTTTTTGGCGATTGATGAGTAAACATACATTGTCATATTTATGTTATGACATATCCCATTAACATGTCATGCTTGAGTGCGCAATTGCATACTTTATTGATTGTTTTGTAATGTTAGTTTTTCGTAAATTTGATTTGGATGTCATAAATTGGTCTTGCAGGATGATCAGGCAATCCATCAATCAATCAATCAAGCATAAATAGGACAGCCAGTCATTCCATCAATTAGAAAAGCAGTTAACCAATCATTCACTCATTCGATCCGAAAGGCAAGTGAGAGGACACAACTGAAAAACGGCAGTCTGCAATGCAAATGTGTAACTTTCATGAATGTGACTAAAATTTGAACATTCATTTGAAGGAAGATTTATGTACTTGATATTTTGTCAGTAATATTTACCTTGTTGTTTAGTTTGGCATGTGGAAGAAAGACATGATGAAACCTGTTTCATTGCATTTTATCGTTGAAGTAAAAAGGAATGGTAATGAAAACATCTGCAATGCAGATTGCAGTAATTCAGTTCTGTCAGCTCACTTGTCTTAGAGATTGAATGAGTGCATGACTGGTTGGCTGATTTTCTGATTGATTGATTGACTGATTGATTGATTGACCTATTGAATGATAATTGATTGACTGACTGACTGGTTGATGTTGCTTATTCTGGATGACTGCGTGCTGATATTCTTTTTCTGTTATCCAAAATAAGCCAGCTTTAATGTAAGAAATTATTTAAAATTAATATTTCAAATCAAACATTCAAGTATTCAAATCCTCACTCAAGCTTGAAATGTTAATGAGACATGTCAGAACATACACACAACCAAGGATATTCATGTATAGATTGTTGTATAGGTATCAGAATATGAAAAATTCTAAGCCTTCAGAGTTTACACAGACTGCTGTTAGCCCCGCTGAAAATAACCAGAACAAATACCAATTCTTGTCAAGCTCAAAATTTGCACCCTTTCTCAAAAGTTATGTCTGTTCACTGAAGCATAAGATATCTTTAGATTTTTGGATGACATTTGATAGAAGAGACCCTGGACTATCCACATGTATGATAATTTCATGAAAATATTTATATATATATTTATATATATTGGCTAGATGGCAAATTTTTTTCTAACTGTACACTTTTTGGGGGACGCCCTGTATAATGGGTGAAAACTCTTGCCCCTCATACCAGCGGTCCTGGGTTTGATGTTCACATCCTCGGACAAGGTGTTTTGCCGGCATTATGCCGCTCTCGACCAAGGTGTATTAATTTTGATACGTGGGGAGTGTTTCAAAGCTGTTGGTAAATAAGTTACGCATGACTTTACGAACGACTTGAATGTGTACGTAGTGCCAAATGGGATGTCCAAAGTTTTTCTGACATTGTAACAAAGTGTGACTGCTTTTCACATAATCTCTATCAAATTGTGGCAAAAATATAATTCGCAATAAACAAGCTTATAAATAAGAGCAATGTTAATCTATGTCTGCATATTTCTTCTTTAGCTGATGCAATTTATAATGATTGAAAATCCAGTTTGGCCTACCATATTCAAGTCGTTCGTAAAGTCATTATTATCATTATTATCATTATTATTATTATTATTATTATTATTATTATTATTATTATCATTGCTATTATTATCATTATTATTATTATCATTATTATCATTATTACTATTACTATTATTATATTATTATTATTGTTATTATGATCATTTCATTATTATTATTACCATCATCATCATCACCATTATTAACCCGTTGCCAACTGTAATTTCAAATTCCCATAGGTTGAACAGAGGGGTGCCAAATGGTTCCCATGGTTCCAGGAGTCAATAGGTTGATCGCCAGGACGAGTTGGTTGTGGGAGCCTATACACACAGCACAATGGATCAACAATCTTCCTCTTCACCCTATTGCATTCTTTATGTTATGTAGCAATTATTTTGTTGATTTTATTCACCTATAGCGATTTTAACCCATCAGTATTTGATTGATTTACTCCTGTGAGAGAAGGACAGAAAGTGGCTCTCCGGCTCATAAATAAAAAAAGAACTGCAAATCGACGAAAAAGAGAAAACAAACAAAGATGTATCATCGTTTGCGATGAACTGCTGAGATGATTTGGTAATTACTTCGAGGGATAACTCGACAAAGTCACAAAGGACAAAAATATGGCGTTGCCGATAGTATGTATAGTATGTGGTCGATTCTTTAGGGGCTACAGAGGTCTAAGAATGCATCAACGCATGACGATGTGCGGTTTTTGGCAGAAAATATTTTTCATTTCATTATTGTGCTTAGCCTTTATATACGTAGAATACATTCATGATACGCAGCTGATGGTTCTTATTAGATCTCTTCTCATTTATTTATTTTCGTTTATATTTTAAAAACAAATTCAAAAGGGTGGGCCGGGTCACATCGGGACACTTCAGGTGTAAATGCAGGAGGGGTCACCAATCTTACGTAGTGGATCAAATGCAAATGGCTGTAAGCGTTAAAGGAGAACGAAAGTTAAAAAAAAAACAGTTATACCTCATTTTATATGTGATATTTTAGTTATTTGATTGAACCCAGCAAAGCACAGACTTGACTTACCGTTTTTTAGTACATCTGAACACTTCAAGTGTTTTACGAGACTTAGAAAATTTTACGAACAAAATACTAAAGTAGGCGGCAATGCTTGGCTGTGGTAGTAGGATCCAGCATCAAACAATTGACTGAAAGTCATGAACGTGGTGTTGTAGGATGACTTGAAGTTATCACATATGCGATATATTGATTTTTTCGGGGGGAGTCATTTGATACTCTAGCAGCAGAGTGATTAACAAAGGTTTGACAGTCTTTTTAATGGTACATCTTACATTTAGGTCAAGCAGTTGACTTGGAGTTATTAATAGGTGACAATTAGTTGACTTTGAGTTCCTTCATCTGCCTAGAGATAATCCATTTACAGGCAGTGCAAGGATCCTACTACACCAGCCATGCATTACCGCCTACTAGTATTTTGTTTGTAAAATTTTCTAAGTCGCGTTAAGCACTTGAAGTGTTTTAACTTCAATTGGTTTTTCAGATGTGCATTTCCATTGCTGCTGTATGCATATACATAATTATATATATATATATATATATATATATATATATATATATATATATATGTACACATAAATGTGAGGTGTGCGCAACCCATCAACATGATTGGCCCTGTCTTATATAATGGCAGTAATAAACGAAAATACTCAAGACAGTGAAGGACGTAGCTGAATCCCACTTTTTATTTTTCCCCCGAGCTTTCGGCTTGAAGGGGCCTTTTCTAGGGTTCTACAACATATTTTCGTTTATAGATATATAGATATATATATGAAAATTTATCATTTGACTCCTGAGTATTTACTCTTTTTTCGATATCTATTTATTCTATGTATTTATTACCCACCGGCGCAGAACATTCACATATATATGTATATTATATACAAGGAAAACAAAGTATTTCGTTGAAATAAATTACAAAGTTGTTCCATATATGGATTTCTATACAGAAAAGCATTTCTTTTCTTTTCATACATATACAAATTACATCAATTTTAACAATTTTATCATGCCTTACCAATTATTTTGATTACTTCATTGAATTTTTGTATTATACTCATGTTTCTGTACTATAATTGTCTATTTTTTGCTGATATTTACTTGCATAATTTGTCAAAGAAAAAAAGAGTGGAAAATATCAATTTAAATCACATCAATAAAATCAAATCGTATTTTTAGGAAGGAAATATTTTATAAGGAGTATGACAATGCTGTGCCATTGCTTTGAAGTTATAAGGATTATGCTTTATTCAGATTGTAAGAATGATTATTTCGTTAAATTGAGTTACAAAGTTGATATAAAGAATGCAATGATATGGATTTCTATAAGGAAAAATACGTTTTTCTTCTATTCATATACAAGTACAAGTGAGAGTCTTTAACAAACAATTTTATGATGAATATCTTCCAATCATTTTGATTACTTCGTTGAATTCTTGTATTATATTCATGTTTCTGTAGTATCATTATTTATATTCATGATATTCATTATTAAACATGGATGATTTATTGTGATTTGTGAAAGAAAAACAAGAGAGGAAAAATTAATTCAGATCGATCAAATCAAATCAAATCAATGAATAAAATTGGTTGTGTATGGGTGATACTCCACAGAATACTCTGGCCTTTGTTATAGCTATGCTTTCCATTTAGACTCCTCATATGTTATAATCTCGCTTTTTATGCCATTATTTGCAAAATATTACTGTTCATTTTCTGTACATTGTAAGTAATTAAATACATGTTAACCTGATCCACCCAGTTTGTCAGCTTGCACGAATCATAACTATATATGTCTTTATCGTGATTATGCACTCTAAAAATGATTCAGTCAAAATATAGATTAAAGTGATTACACAGTGGTAAAAAAAATGTGATATATGAACGAGAACAGAATTCTAAGAAAATTTACATTAAAAATATGATAATTTTCAATCGAAATCAATGCATTTTGGCTAATTTTCTCATAAAAAGGTCAAGAGCTGACCAAAAAATTTGAGTATGAGGTATGACGTCAAAGTGGGTACCCAGCTTCGCGCATTGCAGTTGTGCTGCGCGCTAGACTGTACTTGATGTATTATACCTTGCGCGCATTTTGCTAGAAGTGCGCGACAAGGTACCCACTTTGACGTCATTTTGACGTAAAAGTGGGTACCCAGATGAAACTGGGTCACAGCTGAGGGGTCAAAAATATCCTGAAATCTTACTATATTTGGGGGGTTTCCTTGGCAACACGACTTTTTTAAAAACTTTAAGCAGATGATTTTCTGCTAACAAAATCATGCTCTTTTAAATGAGCTAACATTGTTTCAGCATTGGGTACCCCCTTTAAGGGTTAGCTGGGTGCAACTAATATGCCTAGTCAAATATCTTACTATATTCTAGTCAAAACTGACTGTCTACTACTCAAAATACGACTAGAGAATAGTCAAAAATGAATTTAAGATAGTCAGAAATGACTAAAGTAATAGTTGCACCCTTTCGTTCAGTCAGTTTTAACTGAATCGTTTTAAGAGTGTGGAAAATTAGAAGAAAAAAAATAACTGCAGACTGTACCAATGTCAGCACTGAGAGAGAGAGAGAGAGAGAGAGAGAGAACAAAATGACGACCGAGGTGCTCATTGTCTCTTTCTTTTCATGTCTCTTTTCATATTACATGGTACATTTCGTTTCAACAATAACTGCTTAACCAGGGAGGTACATCCTTGGTTTAACGTGGTGTCACAATTTCACAAGTCATCTTGAAATCACATGCATGTTTACACAACTTTCAAGGTCTGCTTGTATCCCTTGTATAAACCTTCTGAAAACATAGCACTCCGATATGTTTTCCTTTGTTGCCGACATCCTTTTTTTTCAGAAAATGCTTTTCGAATCACGCCCATGCATGTGAATCCTATGAAATAGTCCAACTGCGTATATTCTGGAGCTGTGGATCGCCAGTGTCAGTGCCCAGTATGTAATCATACATAATGGTTGTTTTGTACGACAAGTGAAACTCGAGCTCATAACTATTTTGCTCATTTAACCCTGAACAACGCATATCCGGTTCTAGGAATCCCAACGACAAAACTTTCGAAAGTGTTTTTGACGTACCACCTGAGTACTTTGATTTACGAGTTGGATACTCAAAGTTAACACACTGGTTTGAGCCAGATATTATTACCAAATCAGACGTACAAGGTAATTGTCTTTTTTCTTTTTTTAGCAACTGACACTCTCTATTGTTTAAGTGGCATTCATAACGGTCTATTGATTTAATCAATATTTCATACTTCGTTCTGCAGTAGGTCTAACACAATAATTTTTTCCCTCCATTTTTTTAACCCTTCGACGGCCATTTTATTCAAATTAAGCCATCAACATATTTGTACAATATACAAAGGAATATCATATAAAATAAAATAAAAAATTATACATGACGAATATCAACAGTAATAGGCGATAATTGAAAACATAACGTAGTGCAAATAACAATGAGAATAATAATCCATACATGTACAAAAATACATACATAATAGACAATGCCATACTGCTACTAACGTAGAATGATTTGGAAAGTGCAATAAAGTTATTCTGAACAATCAAAATCCTTTCAAATTTTTTCCATTTTTTATCAAATTTATCGGTTATGTTGGCAAGTATGCTAACTTGCCTTTCATTTGTGTAACTGTCCCTGATGTGTTGTTTAATTCTATGGAAGGACGGTATAGATTTTTGTATTCGAAAAAAATATAATTGTTGTTTTGTCTAAATTAATACACAGTTTAAAGCATCATTTCTTTTTTTCCATGAAACCTAACAAAATATGAATTAACGAAAGTTTTATTCTACTGCGTGTTACGTTACATAACCAATCAATCAAACAACCCCAAATCAATTTAGTTATGTTGCAAGAGTAGAAATAATGTACAATATCTTCACCTTCTCTTTCACAAAAGGAACACTTCCTATCTATATTTATTTCAAATTTCACAAGATCTTTATTCAAATACAATATTCTATTCAAAAGTCTATACTGAAAATACCATACTGTTGTATGCATTGTACACCGAAAGAACGCCCTAAAATAATATTGGATATATATCTATCATCAAATACTATACCATCTGCGTGCCACCTATTACATAGTATATTCAAATGATCGTCACTTTTTTCAACATGATTTGATAAATATGTCTACATCCTTTTTTATATTTCAATAAGTTTAAAACATATGCAGGGCATAATGGTTCATTTACTTTCATATTACCACTTTCTAACTCAGGTTTATATTTACATTTAATGATCTGACAGAGTGCATAATAATGCAGAAACTGAATTTTGATTGAAATTTTTTTCACACTCTTCTCTTACTAAAAATATGTCCTTGGTCATCTAATAAATCGTTTATAAATCGAATACCCTTATCCCACCATTCTTTTAAAAACATACCCTTTCCTCGAATTTTCACATCAGAGTTACACCAAATAGGAGTAGCTTGCCAAAAAAAGAGAAGTACATTAGACATGTCGGACAAAATAAGCTAGTATATGGAAAAGTTCCTTCCAAAAACAATTTCTTAGCGTAAATGCTAATTTAGTGAAATATATATCACCTTTACCCCATTCCAGTGATGATATTGGTCGTATGAAAGCATACATTTAATGAGTAACATCTTCACATGAGTTCAACAAAATTCTTCTTATCCAGGTCAGTTTCAAAGCTCTAGAAAAATGTACAACATCAACCATTTTCAGTCCACCATTTTCGTAATTACAAACCATCTGTTTCCTGCTAATTTTATCAGGTTTCCCTTTCCATATGAATTTAAAGAAAGAGACATTTGTTGCTTTTAAAAGATGTTCGGAAGGGTTAGGAATGGACATGAATAAATGGTTAAATTGCGAAACAAGCATTGATTTCACTAAAACCACGCGACCAAAAACAGAAATATTACGTTTTGACCAATATATCATTAGCCTTTTTAGCTTATCAAATATTCTGTCGTAGTTGAAATCCGGAAGCTTTTCTAGATCAATACAAAAATCTATTCCCAAATACCTTATGAATTCCCCATTAACCAACGTTATGTCAGTCCCATGTACCTGATGTAAATCAATCTTCACCTTTTTTTTTTTCAAGGAACCAATACATAATATCTGTGTCTTATTAATATCAAGATTTAAACCTGAATACTGAGAAAAAAATCCAATTGCTCTAGAGCATGATGTAAACTGTCTGTGCTGTCGAAACGCAACGCTGTATCATCTGCGTATTGCAATATTTTGTATTCTTTGTTTTCTATAGCTATACCTTTTATCTTGTGGGATTTTCTGACTAACATACCTAAAATCTCTGCACATAATAAAAACAAATATGGAGAAAGTGGATCTCCTTGTCGGCAACCTCTTCTAATATTAAAACGCGATTTTAAACAACCGTTAATTAACACACTTGAAGAAGAATTTTTAAAAGGGGGTATTTTAGAAGTGAAAAGGCACTAAGTCTTTTTTTTTTTTTTTTTTTTTTTTTGGAGAAAAAGGCTCTTGTAAGAAGAAAAATGGGCACTGTAAAGTTTCGAAAAGGGGCATTTTCATGGGCAAAATAGGGCACTTTTCGGAGTGCTTGGAAAATTCCCTCGGAGCGCCGCCCCTGTTCCTCTTCTATGTAGAATAAATGAATGAATAATCCATTCCTTGATTTCATGCACTTCACAAATTGTTTTCAGTGTATTATTCAAGCATTAAAAGCTAAATACATGTAGTTCATATTTTATGTTGTTAAACTGTCCTTATTGTTTATGAGTTGTATAGACAAATGTGCATTGTTTTGTTACGCTTGAATTATGTGATAGTTTTTATATTCATTTATGAGCAGGGTTAAAATATGTATCAATGTTCGATTACATATCGGAGGAAATATTGGATAATCACTAAATAAATGAATCACTTGATGAAAGGAATAAATAAGAAAATAGATAAATAAATATATAAATACTTGAAAAAAATAATTATGAGAATGATTAATTCGTTGAATTGAATTGAATTACAAAGTTTCTATAAAGAATAACCTGGATTTCTTCAACAACAACAAAAAAAACACTTTTTCTTCTATTCGTGCATATATAAGTGAGAGAATTTAAACAATTTGTTATAAATGCCTTATAAATTATTTTGATATAATTCATTGAATTCTTGTATTATACTCATATAATAATTCATTATTATGTATCTCTGATTCATTGTGATTTGTGAAAGAAAAACAAGAGAGGTAAGAATGAATTCAAATCAGTCAAATCAAATTAATCAGTAAGTGTTATATGCATTGTGTATGTGTAATACTCTATATACAGTAGTCTGGCCTTTTTTATAGCTTTGCTTTCTTTTCAGGCTCCTCATATCTTATATTCTCACTTGAATGTCATAACCTACTAAATATTATTGTTCATTTGCTGTACATTGTAATTGATTAAATATATCAACCTGTTTTAATTTCCACCCACTTTGTCAACTTGAACGAATCATAAATATGTCTTTATCATGATTATGGAAAATTAGGGAAACAAACAACTTCAAACTTAACCTCTGTCAGCACTATTAAAGACAGAGAGAGAGAAAATGTAACTTTTGACGGCTGAGATGCTCATTGTCCCTTTCTTCATGTTTTTTTTTTCCATATTACATGGTATATTTCGTTTCAACAATAGTTACGTTCATACGAAGGGAGCTAAACTTTATGTTTCGCTTGTAGTTTGAACTAAACTTTAAGGTTTTACTTATACAGTTTCAAAACTTTAAATTATCGGCAACAAAGGAAAACACATCGTTTGTGGCTCTGGAACTATAAGTAAACTTAAATATTCGAAACTATGAGTCCTCACATACGGTCTGAAACTGGAAGATAACTACAAGATAACTTAAAGTTTTGAAAACTATAACATGTATAAGCGAAACTTAAAGTTTAGCTCAAACTACAAGCGAAACCTAAAGTTTACCTCTTCGTATATGAACATAGCTAATAACTGTTTAACGCCGTATCGCAATTTCACAAGTCTTCCTGAAATCACATATTTACACAACTTTCAAGGTCTGCTTGTATATACCTTCTGAAAACAAAGCACTCCGATGTGTTTTCCTTTGCTGCCGACATCCTTTTTTTTTTCAAAAAATGCTTTTCGATCACGCCTATGCAAGCTGATTCCTGGGAAATGGTCCAGTTGCGTATATTTTGGTGCTATGGATTGCCAGTATCAGTGCCTAGTATAAAATCATGTAGAATTGTTGTTTTGTATTAAGTGAAACTCGAGTTCATATCTATTTTGCTCAATTTGATAAGTACTGCGAACCCTGAACAACGTATATCCAGTTCTGGGAATCCCAACAACAATCTGAGTACCAACTGGATGCACAAACACACTGGAATGAGGCAGATATTAGGTAAATGTTTTTTTTTTTCTTTTTAGCAACTGACACTTAGACTATTGCTGACACTATTGCACATTAAGTGGCATTCATAACGGTCTACTGAATTCAAACAATATTTCTTATTTCTTTCTGCCATGTCTGCTGTAGGTCTTAAACACAATCATGACTATCCTTGTCTGTGAATGCTATACGATTACTACAAAGTAATGTATAATGTGCTCGAACATTGTGTTGAAACAGTAATGACACGAGGAAAGAATACATTTCCACAGTTACGTTCACCTTCACCTGCTAGAAAATCAATTCTATGTTTTCACAGTATCGTGAATCTTATATACAGAACGGTAATTTAGTCGGTTTGACAGTCCTATTTAGCTAACAGTGTAACCTAGAAAAGTTCTTTCCGTTGAAGTTTTTTTGGCTGATATATGATCCTATGTGATCTATGAACATTTTCAGCTTGGTTGCCCAAACAGCAACTTTGAGCAATTTGCATAATTTGTATAAATCTGTACGCATACAGGTTATACAACGCAAAGACAACTTACACAGATCGTTCAAACAGGAATACGGAACTCTAATTTCAAATTTCAAATTTCAAATTCATGTTTATTCATTTCCAACAGAAAAAAGAAATATGACCTTTGCATAGATATAATCATCATGAAATTAAGATATATACGTAATATTTTTTTTCCTTCATAAGTAAACATATCAGTAAATGATTGAAATAAATTATTATCATAAATTAAATCATTGATTTCTGTGGAAATGGAATGGAAATAGTGTTGCCCATCTCGTGAATGCAACCTGTGATAAAACGAAATGACCTTAATACACACAATCAATCAGATATGTTTGCACATCCATTTAGGGGTTTGTGGGACATGGAAATCATTTCAGTGTTATTTTTACAATTAGAAATCACGCTTTTGTACTAAAAATCATGCTAAATATCAACTTTCTCATCTGTGAACAACTGTGAAAGCATTTTTTGCACCTAGAATGAGAGTAGGCCTGCTCTTAATGAACCGGTATAAATGTGCGCAAGCAGGTTGGCAACCTTCTTGTATTGTTTTAGTTTCATCTCCGTGTAATATTAGCAGTATGGATTATTAAATTAATGTTTTTGAACACCCTAAAACCACAAGTATGTGTCCAATGCTATATTGTACATTTCAAAAAGATGGGTTTTTTTATGATACGCTTGTTGCGATTATATGGGGGGCATTATGGTGTATCCATTCAATTATAAGACTTTGTAATTTGTTAAAATGCTAGGACCCAAATATTTTCAACCACTGATTCTGTGCTTGAACGCTACTTAAGTCTGACTAGAATTTGCCTGCAGTAAACATTTATTTTAAGATATAGGCCTAAATGAAGTATATACCTTTGTTAGTACCATTCTTAATGAAAGACTAAGTTTTCGAGCGTTTATAGATAACGAAGTTTACATTTCCTTGATTTTTTTAGTACTAAACCCTGACCTGTAATTGCAAAAATATGTTTAAACTTAATTCTACATCCCTATAAAAGCCCTATTTCATGGAAGTATCACACATCAGTGTACCCCGTTTCGTTTCATCACAGGTTGCATTCACGAGATTGACAACGCTATTAAAGTTCCGTATCACCGCACATGCACAATTAGTACGTCGTTCATTTTACACATTCTGTGTAAGTTATCTTGGGTGGCATATCCCGTATCCATATAGATTTATACAAATTATGCAAATTGCTCAATGTTGCTGTTTGGGCAACCAAGCTGAAAATGTTCATAAGCCATATAGGAACCTAAATCAATGAAAAAACTTCAACGGAAAGAACTTTTCTAGGTTTGTAAATTGTCAAACCGACTAATTTGATGAAGTTCAGTGACAGAAATGTTAGTACTTAAACTGTTATAAGAAATATAGAAACAAACAGACTTCGGTCATGGCCTTTCATTTATGTTGCACTTTACTGAAAAAAAGGGAAACTGTCTATGGAAATATTTCCTCTACAGTGAAAATTACAAGCCAAAAGAGATCCCCGTCAATGCGAATCTTTTCCTATCATATTGGAGAACCTTTAAAGCATTTAAATCATGTTTAATAAGCATTATCACGTATTATAGCTAACATACAGCCTGGTTAAAGCATCGAAAATAGATCCGAAGGATTTGATTTCGAAAAAAGAAATATCGTCCGTATTGAAGATATAAATTAGTCCTCTTGGATCCTACTGATTAACTTGAAATACGTAAAATATAACTTATCAATCTTCAGATCTTAAACAGACACACTAATGTGGACTCGATTAAATGAGTACTAAAAACTGGTGGTATTCTATTATTTCTATCTCCCCTGGGTTATAATTCTTTTTTTCCTTAACAATAGGTGTATAACGAACTTTTTATAAATTACTTAAATTTACATCTGTACGATATATATATATATATATATATATATATATATATATATGAGACAATTGAGAGAATATATAGCGCAGCATGAATCAAAGTTCCCCAGAACTGTCCTACCATTTTGGAAATTTTGCAAAGGTTGAAAAAATGTCTCCGCCGGGAATCGAACCCGGGCCTTTGGCTATGAACGCCAATGCCTTAACCACTAGACCACGGAGACGGGCCAGTGATTTCGGCGACTCCAAATTCGTTTAACTGACAGATTGACAAATCTTCAACCCTCACTAATTAATTCCTTTATCGGTGGCAGATGATTTCGAGCAATAACCTGCCACACACCTCAGCTGGATCCGAGCGAATGCTTTAGGATACATGTATATGTTGGAATAATTAACATTTGTGATCAGGTAACATATACAACAGCTTTGGCAACTCTCGTGGAAATAAATACATGTGAGACAATTGAAAGAATAATAGCGTAGCATGAATCAAAGTTCCCCAGAGCTGTCCTACCATTTTGGAAATTTTGCAAAGGTTGAAAAAATGTCTCCGCCGGGAATCGAGCCCGGGCCTTTGGCTGTGTATTTATTTCCACGAGAGTTGCCAAAGCTGTTGTATATGTTACCTGATCACAAATATATATATATATATAGAGAGAGAGAGAGAGAGAGAGAGAGAGAGAATAATGCCCACGTGTTGGATGATTAATAATGTAGACAGTAATAACTTCAAAAAGCGTCGAAGGTACGCCATGTGTAAATCCAACATTAGCTTTTATTGTTCAGAATTTTCGGCCGAAAATTCTGAACAAAAATCATACTTCATGGCAACCTCAAGTCGACATGCATACCTGAAAAACCACCTGAGGTCGGGACACTTGAGGTCGAGACACTTCAAGTCGACATCCATCCTCCGATTTATTTACCAGCCCCCTTCCTGTTATCCCCAGTACAAACTTTGAGTTGAAAAATGTTAAGGATTGAAACATAATTAATGCTAATGTTGACTATCCTAAATAAAAATAAAGAGGTGTGATATGATACGGGCTATAGAGGTTAAACAGATTTATTTTTTACAATAAAGTTCAATAACATGCAGGCCGGTATGTCAGACACCCATACGTACAGTACGGACTGTATTTTGCTCGAAAATTTTCGAAGTCCCGTTGTCGACTTGAGGTGTCTCGATTTCAAGTGCCCGACCTCAGGTGGTGTTTCAGGTGTGCATGTCGACTTGAGGTTGCCATTAAGTACGATAGTCCGTTCAATTGCTGCATATTTATATATATATATATATACACACACACGCACACACCCAAACACACACAACATATGCCTCTAACTTGTCTAATCTAATTAACTGGCACCTGATATCCATTACGAGGTCATTTTTTTTTCAAAATACTTGACCGCGTTCTTAATACTAGACTGTAGGATATTTTTCAAACAGAGCATCCAAAGGAGCATGCTTGAGGCTATTCATTCTCCATTCTCTTTCTTATTTTTTACACCCCTCCTCCCTCCCCCTCATTCTATTTGATGTATATTTTAGGGTTTTCCAAGATAATTAATGCTATTTCTTTTCTTTTCTTTTTCCTTCTCTTCTTCTTCTTCTCTTTCTTCTTCTGTTTATTTTTCAGTTTTGAATCGAAGTTCTGCAAGAATCTCCAGCCCATCAATTATTTTCTCGGATATTATAACTGAAGAAAGCTTGCACATGATACTCGGCTTCACCATGGTACGGTTTATCAACATTTGATTTCAAACATAGTTGAAATTAGCTATAAATCATTGACCCATTGTTGATTATACATTCATTCATCCTGCTGTTACAACATGAACTGATGATATTTGTTACATTCTGTTACCATACCATTGGCGAAAATGAAATTTAAAGACTCGCGTTGGACACATTATCGCTGACATTGGTTTGAATGGATACTTTTCCGAAAGGTTGAATCAAATGCTGAACACCCATCCTTCCCACCACAAAAAAAATTTCATTAATGAAGCAATAGAGCGTACAGTAATATATTTCAAGTGCAGTGATTTCATTGACGTTACAGAATGGCTGATACACCATGCGGCAGTTGTGGTCGGTATTTCAAGGGGTACCGAGGTCTTAGGATTCACCAAGGAAAGACAGGGTGCGGTAATTTTTCATCGTCCAGATCCCAAAATGATACAGCAAAGGATACATTGTGCGTGAAATGTGGACGTTATTTTAAGGGATACAGGGGTCTTAGAATTCATGAAGGAAAGACCCCTTGCGGTAATTCTTCTCCATCTAAACCCCGAAATATTGACATACAGTGGATGGACAGTGGACGTTACTTTAAGGAATATCAGAAGCACCAAGTACAGACGGCTTGCGATAAGCTTTCATCTACGTTGAAGTTTGGTACATCACTCAGTGGATGCAGCTCGGTGTGTGTTGCACCTTCCCCAGTTCCGCAGGAAGAACTTTTGATGTCCAAGACCCCATCTATATTGAAAAGTTCATCAAACGTTGAATGCTATCATGAAGTCGAGGGGTACAGAAATATTCAAGGACATGGAAGAACAGAAGATTTCTCATCATGGAGACTACTACCCCCAAATTCATTGTGCGAGACATCTGGACGTTATTTTAAGGGATACCGAGGTCTTAGGATTCACCAAGGAAAGACAGGGTGCGGTAATTTTTCATCGGCT
Organism: Echinometra lucunter; assembly: GCA_029962745.1. Classification (NCBI taxonomy): domain Eukaryota; kingdom Metazoa; phylum Echinodermata; class Echinoidea; order Camarodonta; family Echinometridae; genus Echinometra; species Echinometra lucunter. The sequence goes on along the minus strand of CM057153.1, from coordinate 23,912,833 downwards.
AGATCCCCAAATGATGAAACAAAGGATACATTGTGCATGAAATGTAGACGTTATTTCAAAGGATCCAGAGGTCTTAGATTCCATGAAGAAAAGACCCCTTGCGGTAATTCTTTTCCGTCTAAACCCCAAAATACTGTTAGTGCGCCGATCTCATCATCGTCAGAAAATGACATACAATGGATGAACAGCGGACGTTACTGCAAGGAATATCAGAAGCACCAAGAAGAGATGGCTTGTGATGAGCTTTCATCTACGCTGAGGTTTGATACATCACTCAATGGATGCAGTCCTGATACCAAAGGGTTCAGAGAAAGTAAGCCACCCCGGCGCCAACTCTCCCCGAACGAGCCGGAAAATGATTTACGACACATGGTTTCATCTGAGCCGAAGTTTGGTGAATGCACTCCTGATGGCAGACGTCATGGAGAAATGAAGCCACCGCGTTGCAAGCCTTTCCCCTCCTCCCTTGAAGATGGTCTAAGCCACAAGCTTTCATCTACGTTGAAGTTTCCTACGTCTTTCGATGGATGCAGTCCCGATACCAAAGGGTTCAGAGAAAGTAAGCCACCCCGGCGCAAACTCTCCCCGAACGAGCCGGAAAATGATTTACGACACATGGTTTCATCTGAGCCGAAGTTTGGTGAATGCACTCCTGATGGCAGACGTCATGGAGAAATGAAGCCGCCGCGTTGCAAGCCTTTCCCCTCCTCCCTTGAAGATGGTCTAAGCCACAAGCTTTCATCTACGTTGAAGTTTCCTACGTCTTTCGATGGATGCAGTCCCGATACCAAAGGGTTCAGAGAAAGTAAGCCACCCCGGCGCCAACTCTCCCCGAACGAGCCGGAAAATGATTTACGACACATGGTTTCATCTGAGCCGAAGTTTGGTGAATGCACTCCTGATGGCAGACGTCATGGAGAAATGAAGCCACCGCGTTGCAAGCCTTTCCCCTCCTCCCTTGAAGATGGTCTAAGCCACAAGCTTTCATCTACGTTGAAGTTTCCTACGTCTTTCGATGGATGCAGTCCCGATACCAAAGGGTTCAGAGAAAGTAAGCCACCCCGGCGCAAACTCTCCCCGAACGAGCCGGAAAATGATTTACGACACATGGTTTCATCTGAGCCGAAGTTTGGTGAATGCACTCCTGATGGCAGACGTCATGGAGAAATGAAGCCGCCGCGTTGCAAGCCTTTCCCCTCCTCCCTTGAAGATGGTCTAAGCCACAAGCTTTCATCTACGTTGAAGTTTCCTACGTCTTTCGATGGATGCAGTCCCGATACCAAAGGGTTCAGAGAAAGTAAGCCACCCCGGCGCCAACTCTCCCCGAACGAGCCGGAAAATGATTTACGACACATGGTTTCATCTGAGCCGAAGTTTGGTGAATGCACTCCTGATGGCAGACGTCATGGAGAAATGAAGCCACCGCGTTGCAAGCCTTTCCCCTCCTCCCTTGAAGATGGTCTAAGCCACAAGCTTTCATCTACGTTGAAGTTTCCTACGTCTTTCGATGGATGCAGTCCCGATACCAAAGGGTTCAGAGAAAGTAAGCCACCCCGGCGCAAACTCTCCCCGAACGAGCCGGAAAATGATTTACGACACATGGTTTCATCTGAGCCGAAGTTTGGTGAATGCACTCCTGATGGCAGACGTCATGGAGAAATGAAGCCGCCGCGTTGCAAGCCTTTCCCCTCCTCCCTTGAAGATGGTCTAAGCCACAAGCTTTCATCTACGTTGAAGTTTCCTACGTCTTTCGATGGATGCAGTCCCGATACCAAAGGGTTCAGAGAAAGTAAGCCACCCCGGCGCCAACTCTCCCCGAACGAGCCGGAAAATGATTTACGACACATGGTTTCATCTGAGCCGAAGTTTGGTGAATGCACTCCTGATGGCAGACGTCATGGAGAAATGAAGCCACCGCGTTGCCAGCCTTTCCCCTCCTCCCTGGAAGATGATCTAAGCCACAAGCTTTCATCTACGTTGAAGTTTCCTACGTCTTTCGATGGATGCAGTCCTGATACTAAAGGGTTTAGAGAAAGTAAGCCAGTGCGTAGCGAACTTTTCCTCTCCTCTCCGGAAGATGATTTCAACAGAGGTCTTCCTACTCAGCAAGGGATGACGGCTTGTGGTGTAAATGCCCCTCCTCCGCAGGTAGAACTGGTTTCTAAGATTGAACCATTGTCGACAGATGATGCTCTATGTGTTCAATGTGGACTCTCTTTTAATGAGTGCGGAGATCTTCTAATTCACCAAAGGAGCACGGCTTGTGGTACGCCTTCCCCTCTTCCACAGGAAGAATATTTGATGTCCAAGTCCCCATCCACATTAAGTTCATCAAACCTTGAATGCTACCGTCATGACCGTGAAGTCAAGGAGTACAGAAAAATTCAAGGACATGAAAGTACAGAAGATTTCTCATCTCGGAGACTACTACCCCCAAATGATGAGGCAAAGGATGCATTGTGCGTGCCATGTGGACGTTATTTTAAAGGACACAAGGGTCTCAGAATTCATCAAGTGGAGACACCTTGCGGTGATTCTTTTCCGTTTAAACCCGAAAATACTGTAAATACGCCAATCTCATCATCGCGTTCACCTTGCCTGACAAAAGACGACTTAAAATCAAGTTCCTCGGGTTCACGTTCCAGACCCCCAAATGATGAGACAAAGGATGCATTGTGCGTGCCATGTGGACGTAATTTTAAAGGACACACGGGTCTCAGAATTCATCAAGTGGAGACACCTTGCAGTGATTCTTTTCCGTCTAAGTCCCCAAATACTGTAAATGCGCCAATCTCATCATCGCGTTCACCTTGCCTGACAAAAGACGACTTGAAATCAAGTTCCTCGGGTTCACGTTCCAGACCCCCAAATGATGAGACAAAGGATGCATTGTGCGTGCCATGTGGACGTAATTTTAAAGGACACACGGGTCTCAGAATTCATCAAGTGGAGACACCTTGCAGTGATTCTTTTCCGTCTAAGTCCCCAAATACTGTAAATGCGCCAATCTCATCATCGCGTTCACCTTGCCTGACAAAAGACGACTTAAAATCAAGTTCCTCGGGTTCACGTTCCAGACCCCCAAATGATGAGACAAAGGATACATTGTGCGTGCCATGTGGACGTTATTTTAAAGGACACAAGGGTCTCAGAATTCATCAAGTGGAGACACCTTGCGATGATTCTTTTCCGTTTAAACCCGAAAATACTGTAAATACTCCAATCTCATCATCGCGTTCACCTTGCCTGACAAAAGACGACTTAAAATCAAGTTCCTCGGGTTCACGTTCCAGACCCCCAAATGATGAGACAAAGGATACATTGTGCGTGCCATGTGGACGTTATTTTAAAGGACACACGGGTCTCAGAACTCATCAAGTGGAGACACCTTGCTGTGATTCTTTTCCGTCTAAACCCCCAAATACTGTAAATGCGCCAATCTTATCATCGCGTTCACCTTGCCTGACAAAAGACGACTTAAAATTAAGTTCCTCGGGTTCACGTTCCAGACCCCCAAATGATGAGACAAAGGATACATTGTGCGTGCCATGTGGACGTTATTTTAAAGGACACACGGGTCTCAGAATTCATCACGTGGAGACACCTTGCAGTGATTCTTTTCCGTCTAAACCCCTAAATACTGTAAATGCGCCAATCTTATCATCGTGTTCACCTTGCCTGACAAAAGACGACTTAAAATTAAGTTCCTCGGGTTCACGTTCCAGACCCCCAAATGATGAGACAAATGATACATTGTGCGTGACATGTGGACGTTATTTCAAGGGACACATAGGTCTCAGAATTCATCGACTGAAGACACCTTGCGGTGGCAAACCGTCTAAACCCAAAAATACTGTAAGTGCGCCAATCTCATTATCGCGCTCACGTTCCCTGGCAAAAGACGTCTTAAAATCAAGTTCCTCACTTTCATCGAATAATAGATTATTTCCTCTTAACAAAGGTGAGACCCAAAGTCGCGAAGATATTTCTCCCAACGACGATAAAAGCGAAGCGATAACGTCTTATCCCTCCTCGTCAGAAAGTGATACTCTTTCGACTTCATCTATTGATACACCATGTACACTACACACGCAAAGTAGAAGACAGTTAGTAAAATACAAAGAACTCTGCGCTTACAATGGAGGCGAGACCGCTAGCTGTAGACCATCTCGGCCAGGAGAAGCAGCTGACATGACATCATCCTACCACTGGTTGCCTACAGAAGACAGTCTCACGAATTTGTCGAGGTCGACTAAAGATAGGCCCAAATCACACGTCAACATGACGGATTGCAAAACAGTGCAAGGCTTAAGTAAAGTTGAGACAGTGTGCAAGAAGTCGGAAGTTAGCTTCCAGATCTTTTCACCGTCAACTGAAAAGCCAAACGTTAAATACAGGCGTGATCAGAAAAGCACGAAGCAAGCTAGTCTTACAGTCCGCGGAAACGACACAACGCGTAGTAAAACTGTCCAAAGACATGACAGATTTGATTTTACGTTTGATCATCTGGCTAGCCTGTTGATATGCTGCATAGTCTTGCTTTTGCTTCTACTAAAGGAATACGTACGGTCAGGCTATGCAACCTGTAATTCTGATTAGATCCGTACTTTTTGATATATAAAAATGAAATCGATGTAGGACGGGTCAAGTCATCTGGCGAGACATTGGTGTTGTTATGGGGAACACTGATCCTTCCTACTCATGCTAGTGGTTTGAAAGGTGGATGAACCGACCGCCGATGGAAGACGTTGGGGGAATTGCTGTTATTTTTTTTTCGAGCTTCTTCCCCCGCTTGGTTTCTTTTCCTCTCTCCCTCTCTTCATTTCTTACCCTTCCCCCTTTAAAATTCTCTCTCTCTCCCCCTCTCTCTGGGGTATTGATACTACATTTACTAGTTTTAGGGACTCTGCACAGCATGCTACTCGGTACATGGCTTGAGGGCCTTTTAATTCCGAAGCTTTCACGTATAATTAGTTTGCTGATCGAAATTCCCAGGAAATGATTCGAGTCCAAGTCCATCCCTAACTGTGACAAATATTTTGCCGTTGGTTTGGACCGGGGACACTCTCTTTTCTCTTCTGGGGCAGCATTTTGTCACGATTTTCTCTGATAACTCACAAATGATGTTTTTATCATTGACAATGTTTCATGTTACATGAAGACCATCTTTCGCAATATCAGTAAGAATTTGAGAGGTTATGCATAAAAGAGTTATCGAATATTTAAAACAAATTCATCCTGGTTAAATCCAGATGCTTTTGTCATTTGATGACAGATGAAGACTCGTGGTGTAAGAGAATTTTGTTTATTGTTAGGTTCTTGTAAAGTTTTCTTCGAATGTTGTAATAATTTTTGCATGTATGTATTCGGGGCCGTACGCAGAAATTTTTTTCCTTGGGGGGGGCAAGATGCGTAAAAATTTTCGAAGAAGCTCAAAAACGAGGCAGCGAAGCGAAGTTGGTTACGAGGGCGCTTTCGCATTTTAAAAGTGGATTTTGTGAAAATTTTCAGTAAAATTGTAAATTTTCAAAATTTCGGGGCCCCCCCCCCCCCGCTGCGTACGGCCATGTGTATTTGAATTACATAGTAATAATAATAGTAATGATTCAAATAAATGTATTTTTCTTTTTTTTTAATCTGTTCTTCTTTGTTGTCTTTTTATCATATCTTATGTTCCATGACATTTCCTTTACATTTCACTCATGCAGACTAGTAACTGAAATCAGACTATTTTGAAATAAATCGTATAAATGACAACTGTAATATTTGACATTTACCTAAAGAATGGATTCTATTCTTTTTAGAATCGCCACCACTAGCGTAGACAGGGGGCACAATGGGCCCCCTATTCATCCCCAAAAAAGAGAGAAAAGGGAGGAAAGGGAAAGAAAACGGAAAGACTTTCAAGCGCTCGCTTGCTTCGCTCGTTCGCATTTTACGTATCTTAACCAATGCCGGTTGTATTATTAATTACTATTCTAATGAAAAGAGATTAGTTTGCATCTTGTGTCTATCTAATGTTATACCATTCTCCTACTCACTGAATATTAGTATCATATAATATAACTGCAAGGAATCGAGAGGGATGTTGACCGAAAATAGATTAATTTTCGGGAGGTAGAGGCCTGTGACCACGAGTCTGTTAGATGCCGATAATTGACGTTGCAAAAATCAAGAGAATGGAGATACAATACGCTAGAACCTGTTCTCAGTATACAAAACCCCTTTTTTTCTCGCTCGCTTCTCTAAGCTCGCTCATGAAATCTAGAAACGATTGGTTCTAGATTCTAGATGGCAGCAAGTTCTCTCTCTTATTCCAGCAGCAAAATGCCTGAATATCATATTTGGGCAGCAAGGTGTCCAACTATCCTCGAATTCGGCAGGAATATGTACATTATGAAAAATTATTTAGTGTATTTTGGTGAAGAATCTAAATTTTAAAGAAAACAAACTCTCTCGTGGGGCGCTCGCTCGTAAAACTGAATGGTTCAATGGCAAGCGACATGCCCACACAGAGTCATACTCGACTGTTAGGTGATCATCATTTAGGTTATTATGTAGGCTTATGGTGCATTATGATGACGAAATAACACTTCTACTGTCCTGTGAAAAAGGATATTTATTTTTCCTCTCTCGGTTCGCTTGCTCGTAATATTTAGATACAGGATAGTTTCAGAAAGTAATCGAATATGGCAAGCGAGGTGACCGAATATATGATATCTCATAGGCTCATAGTTTATTTTGATATGAATTATCACGTCTACAAATACCATGTCAACCATGATTTTTCCTCGCTCGTAATAATTATTTAGAAACAGGTTTCAGAAACTAAACAAATTCGGCAAGCATGGCAAGCGAGGTGACCAAATAAATCATTTAGATATTTTGTACAGGCCTGTAGTGTATTTTGATGAAGAATTATCATTTCTACCGTCAGAAAGAGTGCATATCTAGATACAGGATGGTTTCGGGGGGAAAAAAACTTGATGAGTCAACCAAGTATCACTTCTACCGTCAAAAGAGTGTGTTTTACTCCCTCGTTGTAATACAGAAAGAGGGTGGTTTCGGACAGTAAACAATTGGATTAGCGAGGTGCCAAAATAGAGTCATATTTGGCGAGGTGACCTGGAAATATATCATTTCGATATGTAATAGGCTTATGTTGTATTTTGATGAAGAACACTTCTTCCAGAACAATAATTTTGGCTCTCTCGCTTCGCTCGCTCGCAAAATTACAAAACAGGGTGGTTCATAATCTAGCAAGAAGCGTTATTTGCTCCCAGTTTAAAAACGTTTCGCTAGCCCTAAATATTCGATTAAAATTTACATCTGCGATATTGTTCTTAAATAATTTCTGTAGGAGTAGATGATTATGGACTTACACATGCTGCATAAATATCACCAAATTTAGGTCTTACCCCCCCCCCCCATTCAAAATGTTCTAGGGACGCCCATGTCAATGCTTCTTCGCGTAGTCGATCCTTCACGTTTTGGCCCCCTTATTGAATAATCCTGTCTACGCCAGTGATCACTGCCATTTTTCATTAACTTTTTTACAATTTTTCTGTTCTCGCTTCAGTCAATCATGCAAAACAAAGATGTTCATTGATTCAATATATCAGCCTCTTTGGTTTGCATTATAGTGTATCAGCTTTTATGTATGAGTCATGATTATGTCTTTATGGGACATTAGTTAAAATAAACTTCGAATTTCAAATCTTAACCCTGTCAGTGATTGTATAGTGTTTGTGTTGGTGGGTGTGTGTTGTGTTTATGTTAGAGAGATAGAGGTAGAGAGAGAGGGAGCACAATATGTTTGGGATGGCCGGGATGTACTGCCTCTTTCATAGGTTTCTTAACAATTCACACCGCACATTTCGTCCTTTACGGCTGCAGCCTTTTAACACCATTGGTTATAAGAACCTTGAAATCACACGTTTACACAAATTTAAAGGTATACATGTGTAAACCTGCTGAAAACAAAGCATAAAGAAAGAAAAAAAAGGTTCATGCCAGCGTTCTAAAAAACATAATTCCTTATCATTGGAACACCTAGGCAAGTGTGTAAACTCAACATAAACTGTATAACAGTCGGAAATACTATAGACCAATTTCACAACGCAAGAGGGCAGCAGACTGTTCGACACAGTTCGACATACTGCGGTGGGCGCTTTAACTTTTATAGTACACAAGTCAATAGCGCGTTATGTACATTCATTCGATTTTTTGTCTATTTTGACCAGTATATGCAGATTTATTTTCATATTTGCAATGAGAAATTATCAGGGAAGTTCAGGTCGCAGCTGTGCGGTGCTCAAATGCTACAAGAATTAGAGAAAGTTTATAAATTGGAAGCTAACTGAGTGCGAAATTCACTCCCGTTTACTACGGCTTCTATGCTGCAATCGAACTTTTACTGACAAAACTAAATTGGAAAACCATCGAAAGTACAAAAATACATCATACCTTCATCCGTCAGATATGACCATCGTCTTACCTCATCTACCCATGTATCCATGCTTTATTTTATTGATCTAGAATAAAGTAAATGGAACAATATCGGGGCATATCTCATATCTTACATTCATTTTGTACACAGAGCCAATCGCGGTCAGCGCGCTTGCCCACCGCAGCAATGGCGTCGCCGATAGAGGGCCAAATACATAAACCGGAGGTGAAATTGGTCTATAGTCAAGCAGTCCATAGTTGCAAAAAACCTTGGTGTCTGGTTTGACTCTCAGCTGAACGTGGGACCCACATGTCCAAAACATTCAAAGCAGCCTTCTGTCATATCCAATGATCTATATTACCTTCGTCACATCCGTAAATACCTAACTCGCACATGTATCACTACATTGGTCCATGCCTTTATAACAAGCAAGTGATTACACAATGGTATTTTTGATATGACCAAGGATTTGACTACGATCTGTTGGGGGATTAATATGTTTTAAGGAAGAAAATGACCAGTGATGTGCCTGCCAAAGTGTTTTGTTGGAGGGAAGGGGGCGGGGGCATCTCGGGATGAGTTTGGGCAGCGTTTTGGAGGGGAGGTGGGCGGGGTCGGTCGGTGGGGAGGGGGGGGGAGTGCACTCATAATTTGCATTGTCTGGTGGGTTTCTCTCGACTCTGCGTGTTGGCTGCACCGACGCCATCATGACTTGTTCGGGCGGCTCTCCATACACTTTGTGGATGGGGTTTCACATTTTCTCAATTTTCGTGGATGTTGCAAGTTTTCTAGTTCCCATGGTCGATGTGAGTTCGGAATTGTTTTCTGCTTTAACATGCTTCTGCTGTGGGGATAGGAGGATGTTCGAATTCCGGGAGAGTTGGGGGTGTGGGTTTTTATATGGAGTGGTGGGAGACTGCTCGCGGGTGGTGTCGTCGGTGTTGCCGATTTGCGGGGCCGGGAGTGATTTGCGGGGGGGGGGGGATGGATGGGTGTTGTTTCCTTTTCCTTTCTGTGACCGATTCTGCTCATTTAGTCTTCTTCTTTTTTTAAAAAATGTTGTTCGGATTCGTCTGCTTTTGTTGGAGCAGTGAGGCTTCTCGGGTGAACTTTCCATTTTAGGGTCCACTCAGGAGATTTCGCCGTTTTTATGAGGGGGGGGGGACTTGACCTGTATATACAATTTTTAAATTCTCTTGCTATTCTTTATATGTTTGGAGGCTTATTATATAAAGTACAGTATTTGTGGCTCGTCAACATGGGGCGCGGGGGGGGGGGGGGGTGGTTACTCACTACTGTGTTTCCAAGTACGTAAAAATTGCCAGGCATATTAGTTAAAATTGGGCATGCTGCTTTAGTTAGTAGAGCGCCCGCCTCATGAACGGCAGCTCGCGGGTTTAACTCGGGTTTTACGTCAAACTTGTCTAGGCCTACCGTTCAATTTCAATGGTCAATTTGCAACATTTCATAGGTAAAATGCTCAAAACACTGCGTTTTTATGGACTGAAAAAAAAATCGCCACAATTTGCTCGCTTTGCTCCCTCGCTTGTATCTACTTAAATGTAGAAACGTTTCGGCACTCGGGGGGGGGGGAGGTGCAGCTTCATTGTTTACCCAAGCTGGCGCCACATAATGCCGATTTACGAAACGGGGCCTAGCCTGTCTACCAATCTATATAATAGGGATATACCCCCCCCCCCCTCCCCCCGGGATTTACGCCACTGGCTCACTGCGCCCTTAAAGGCGGAAAATGCTTCTTAGGATGCAAAATTGTACCCATAAAGGAACTCCCAGTGTTGCATTTGAAGGGTGTAAAATTTGAAACTTTTCCTTAGTTTGTTGAATTACAAGACATGGTGAATTTATTTCAAGAAACATTCATCTGGTCACAATGAACATCATTGTCACTGCATGAGACAATTGGTAATATCCTAACTCCCCTTAATGTTTTTAGATTTATCTTTCCACAATAGCTGGTGTATTTCTAAAGTTTTTGAAAAGACCAAATTTACACCAGCACATCATTTCTTTGATTTTTTTTCAAAATATGCATTGTGTTGTATAACAGATATTTGATTTTTAAAGTCAACGTCCAAGGGAAATTTGTCATAATAGGCCTATTCATTCTATCGGGCTTTCTTATTTCATCAACCCTATTTCATTCATTTCGTTACTGCATGGGCAGCTTGTCGTTGTGCGAGTCACTCGCCATACAGACGTTTTTGCTGGCGTTGAGCTTTTATTGTGGTAAGGTATAGATCAGTTTACACATTCTTACTAAGTTTTTTCTTGTGTTGCATATTACAGGCCCGTAATTAGGGTGGTTTGGGGGTTTGTCCCCTCCCCCCCCCCCGACAAACCGAGTTCGCTAGAAAAAAAAATGAAACAATTAAGGTGACAAATTTCCCCATTAGGTATTGATCAGATTAATCTTTATCAAAGAGACCCATCACAGATCCAAAGTCTAAGTTTTTCCTCATGAATGATTTTTAAAACCACTCTTAGGTGAAAAAATAATTCATGTTTACGTTCAGAAATTTAAAAATTTCCATACCCCTCCCAGACACAACCGCATTCACTCGCTTCGCTCCCTCAGAAAGGTCCACTATTTTCAGTTTTGACCCCCCCCCCCCCCCCCCCAAGATTCGAGTTACGGACCTGATATATCGTGTGACCATCTGGATTTTTGAAATTATGCAAATTGCCCAAGGCTGCTTTTTCGACGAAAAAAAAAAAGACCTGGGCGTTGTACACGTGCCATGCATGGCGTTCGCCTGTAAATCGAAATCCAGCTATGAGTCAGCGGACCCAGATTCGAGACGGAGTCACGTCTTGCGGATGGTGACATTAGAGGTCGGTCCCAGACGTAGATAATTCATACTTGATTGATACACATCTGTCCAAAGTCCATTTCAAAATTCAACAAATAAAATGTTTATAGACCACTTAGTAAAGATCAAGAACGAAGAAAAAAAAATCAACGCAAAGAATTTTTCTAGCCGCTCATTTATTGGCTGAGTAGGACGTCTAGCTGTCGCTTGTGTATTTCATTCGGTAGGTTTGTTTCAACATTCAACAACAGTACGTAATCTCACAACATGGTCATGTATATATTTCACAGTATTCAAATCATGAAACTCAAATCATTTATCAGGTTTATAATGTATTGCACAAAAATGTATAGGACTGGTCTACATGTAAAGTGCAGGATAAGTTATGCGTGTATGACCTACACAGAAGTGACATTTGACCTCGATGTCGTATCTATTGCACGGTATTTCCTGGGGGTGTTTCATGAAGCTGTTCGTAAAGTTACGAATGACTATTTACGAACGACTGGTATATGGCAAGCCAAAAGGGATGCCAAAATTTTTTCCTGACACTTTAACAAAGTGTGACTGCATTTCCCATAATCTTGATTAAATTGTGGCAAAAAATATACTTCGCTATGAAAATGTTTGTAAACAGTAGTCATTTTAATCTATGTCTGCATATTTCACCTTTAGCTGATGAGATTTACAATGAATAAGAATCCCATTTTGCCTGCCATATTCAAGTCGTTCGTAAAGTCATTCGTAACTGTACGAACAGCTTTATGAAACACCCCCAGGTTGGGAATCCCCGGTCACAGTAGATTTCTTTCAGAACTGTAATCTATTATGTTTCGGACATAACTACAGACGTCAATATACGTACAGGAATATAGATGAACACCATAGATGTACACACACACATTAGTTTGGGCCTGACATTTTAACTGAGTCATTTTTATACAAGGTGAGTGTATTTTTCTTTTCCTGTGGAATATGATACTCTGCATTATTTACTCTGATTCATTTGATGGTGTATTGAATTTAATCAATATTTCATTTTTTTCTGGATGATGTGAATAGTGCCAAGTGATACATATATTTTAACCTGATTTACTAAAACACGTAAGAATAGTGTCATGTGTTATACTGTTAAGCCCCTATGAAAACATAATAATCATGATGCTGTTAGTTCAGTTCTTTCACATGCCCTTTTTCAGTAACTGTATTGGGTAACTGAAACGAAATAGGGTGGGGGATCAAAAATTCAAAATCATGAGCTGGAAGAAAATTGAGAACTGTTATATTATAAATGCACGAAGGGTGAAATGTGTGTGATGCACAAATTGTATTATAAAGCCATTCAGTGGCGTATCTAGTGATTACGGAGCCTGAGACAAAAACTACTGAGATCTGCATCCCCCAACACACACACACTTTACAGGAGAGGGAGCAAATTAAGCGACGAGACCAGTTGATTTGGGGGCTATAAATTTGGTATTTTACACAAGAGATTTTGTACTGGGATCAACAGGCACCAGAAGGGGCAGAGGAGCAGTTGCGCCCCAACCATCAATCTTTGCTCCCCATGGTTCCCCTAAGTAGCAAGAAAAAAAGGGGGGAATGAGCATGCAATCCCCACTTTCGTACGCCTATGTACATGTCGATGCCCCAGGTGTTCACTTCGATCAAGGTGTAAACATAATTTGTTCCAGAATTTAAAAATAGCCCTTTTTTCGAGATAAACAACTTCTACATTTCTACCGCTTTTATCGGAAACGGGAACAGTACAGACTGTAGGCCTAAACGGCATCCTCAATATCATATGGGCATAGAGCATTTCAACATGCAGTCCCTCAACTATGGAATAAACTCCATAGTGATGTCAAAGAATGCTCGTCTCGATCAGTTTAAGTCTTGGTTAAAATCGTATCTTTTTGAAACATAATATCTTAGCCTTATACAATGCCATGCACATGTAATTTCTTGTTTAGACATTTTTGCATGCTGTTATGTTCTGTACCACATACCATTTCATTTCTTCTATGCTCACTTCTTGCTTTCTTCTTTTCCATAGCGCTTAAAGACTTAATTGTAATTTGCGCTATGTAAAAACTGAGTATTATCATTATTAAACAAAAAAACTATATAATATGCAAGACATTGGGACGACACAAAAAAAAGGAATGTAAAAAGTTTAGTTTGTCATACTCTGAAATTGTATTTTGATGGAAAATCCACTAAATCAAAGATGTTACATATTGTATTTCCGTGATGTTTAAAGAAAAAATATCAGTAAAAAGATATTACAACCCCCTTTACTTCGTAATTGGACAAAGTTATTTTTACTTACTGTAAAGTTACTAACCATTGTTTTTAAATGTTGCTTAATAATCAAAGGTTCAAGTTATAAATTTTACATACCGGAGTAAAGATTAAAATCTGGGAAATAACTGAAGAATAATCACACTATCTAGCTTTGGTCATTGTAGGCATGTAATGTAAAATTTGACCCTTAATTTGTCATCTTTTTCATCTTTTATTTTTTGTATTTTGTTTCTTGGTATGGTTACTAGAACCAAAATCTGATTCGCCGCAGCTGTAACTATGTGCAGTACCCAAATCATCATATTTTCACACAAGTTAAAGGTCTACATGAGAATTACCCTTGGTGTAATTGTGAATATTGAACGAGCGAAAGTTTTCTTGTTCTAAGCCCTAAAGATAAAATTTTCAAGTGAAATATACCACATTTATATTCATGGAATTGCCCTGCTTTATTTCTTCCTACTTCCTGGCTATACCATACCAAGATTTTCTGGAGGCTTTATGGATTTTATCAACCTTTCCTATTTCATTTGTCAAACCTCGTTTACTCTGATTATTTGTATTCATTGTCTGTTTCATTCGTTAACACTATTTTATGTTTCATATTTGCATTCTCAGTTTCGAATCGGAATTCTACAAGGACCTGCACAACTATACCATCATTTTCACAGGCTTTATAGCTGATGAAGAACACAGTTTGATTGACACATGATGGATGGACAGGTCCATGGATCGGACTCACATGTCCATAACTGTAATGTGGGATTTCGTTAACCATGTAAACCAAGAGATACTGTGTAAACTCATGAATTATTAATTTCATACATGATTTCATACTATATGCCGTTGCTATAACAAAGACTTAATACATGTATATGCGTCACAATTTGTCACCATACGTTACGGTGGATGAAACTATCATTTTCTAAATTCTAACCAGGTATAATACCTGTTACCATGGTTTGACTGGATGATGTTCTGAGGAGTTAAATATGTCATATTCACAAAAACGACACGGCAGTAAAATCATGAAATAATATCTTTCTAGTGCAGTGATTTCATCAACGTTACAGCATGGCGGATACATTATGCGGTAATTGTGGCCGGTATTTCAAGGGGTACCGAGGTCTTAGGATTCACCAGGGAAAGACAAGTTGCGGTAATCCTTCGTCGTCTAGGCGTCAAATTACTGTAAGTGCGCCGCTTTCGCCACTTTCATCCGAGTCAGAAAAAGACACACTATGCGTGAAATGTGGACGTTACTTTAAGTGTTATAGAGGTCTTAAGATTCACCAAGGAAAGACAGCTTGCGGTAATTCTCTTTCGTCAACACCTCAACATAATGTAAATGCCACGATTTCACTATCCTCATCAGAAAAAGACACACTATGCGTGAAATGTGGACGTTACTTTAAGGGTTATAGAGGTCTTAAGATTCACCAAGGAAAGACAGCTTGCGGTAATTCTCTTCCGTCAACACCTCAACATAATGTAAATGCCACGATTTCACTATCCTCATCAGAAAAAGACACACTATGCGTGAAATGTGGACGTTACTTTAAGGGTTATAGAGGTCTTAAGATTCACCAAGAAAAGACAACTTGCGGTAATTCTCTTCCGTCAACACCTCAACATAATGTAAATGCCACGATTTCACTATCCTCATCAGAAAAAGATACATTATGCGAGAAATGTGGACGTTACTTTAAGGGTCAAAGAGGTCTTAAAATTCACCAAGGAAAGACAGTCTGTGGTAATTCTTTCTTGTCCTCACCCCAATATACGGTACCGATTTCATTCTCTTCAGAAAACGACACGCTCTGTGTAAAATGTGGACGCTACTTTGAGGGGTACATGGATCTTCAGATTCACCTAACGATGACGGCTTGCGGTGCACCTTCCCCACCAAAACCGATCCCAATAGTTCCAGTGACACTGAAAGATACATCAAACGTTGCGCTTGATAATGATATCAGTGAATACAGAGAAGTCCCAGTACGTGGAAATAGGAAAGCGCATATCTCATCCTCCCCGAGACATGATTCAAGCCCAATGCCTTCAACGACGTCGTCACACCCCAGAAGTCATCATCATGTCAACGGAGACCAGGAATTTCAGATTCTCGACACTGCTACAGCTGTTTCTCTCTCCACCGGCGATCTCATAAGTCCTGAACTTCCATCTACGTTACTGCTCGATACATCACCTAGTGGAAGCACTCCTGATATCAAAGGGTCCAGAGGAAGTGATACAGTACGTCGCGAGCTTTTTCCCTTGCCGACAGATGACATAGGTTCCGATCTTTCATCGACGTCTTCAAATGGCGCTTTATATTATGTTGGACGTAATCTTGATATCGAAAGAGACAGAGGTTTTCAGATTCGCGAAAATAACATGAGTCCCAAGAGCATTCCTTCCCCAGTAAATGAAGCAACACCATGTGTTGAAGGTGATCGTGATATCAAAGTCGACAGAGGGATTCAAAGTCAAGAAGACGACATACAGCGTCTGAAGCCTCTCCTAAACTCGCGCCGCAAGCTTTTCCCTTCCTCTCCAGGAGACGACCTAAAATCAGCTTCCGCACCTTTGTTGACGTCTACGAATGTTGATGAGAAGGACAGAGTATTTGATCTTCGTAGGATCAAGACGCGAAGTCGCGGAACTATTCATTCTTCATCGGGGGAAGGCAGTCATACATCACGTGTTTCGTCTGATCGTGATATCAAAGTTGACAGAGGAAATCAGAGTCGCAAAGACAAGGGAGTGTGTCGTAAGCCTTTTGCCTATGACAAGAAAGACGATTTAAGCCCAAGGATAACGTCTTGTCCCTCCTTGCCCATGTTGCCAGAAGTAGATACTCTTCCGACTTCGTCCATTGATATGTTAGGCGCGGAATATGGGAGACTCCTAGAAGAATATAAAGAACTCTGGGCTCATGATGAAGGCAAGATAACTAGCGGTAAACCCTCTCGGCCAAGAGAGGATGAAAGCGACATGACAGCACCTTACCATTCGTTGCCGACAGACGATAGTCTCTCGATGTCATCGAGGTCAACTAAAGACAGACCCACAACACACGTCACCAGCGAGGGGTACAGAGCAGTACAAGGCGTAAATGAAGATGAGACATTTACATGTGGTAATTCGAAAGACGACAGTCTACTTGTTTCGTCAAAGGCACCAAATGATCCATCAGGGATTAGATTTGGAAGTGACATCAAAGGAATTCGGACGCGTAAATGGAACACTAAGGCTACTAATTCACCGAAAGATGATAGCTTCCTGAGTCTGCTGGAGTCAGCAGAAACACCTAGCATTAAAAGCAATCGTTATCAAGAAATCAGGGAACAAAGAGTACCTCAGGTACATAGAGATAATACAACATTTAGCCAAATGGGCCACAGATATGATTTCATGTCTGATTATTTGGCTTGCATTTTGATATGCTGCTTAGTCTTCCTTTTCCTTCTACTGAAGAAATATATACATTCAGGCTATGCAACCGATGATTCTGATTAGATCGATACTTGCTTGTGATAACTCACGTGAAATTGGTGTACAGAGGGCTGGGTCAAGTATTCAAGGGAACATTGGTGATTCTGGTTGTTGAAAGGCGGGTGAACAGACAGATCGGAAGAAGCTGCGAAAATGTTCTTATCAGTTATGTTTCGTCGCCCTCCCCCTCATAATGTCTTTCCTTCCCTGTTCCGTCTCTTCATTTTTCCCTTTCCCCTCCCTCCTCTCTCTCTCTCTCTCTCTCTCTCTCTCTCTCTCTCTCTCTCTCTCTCTCTCTCTCTCTCTCTGGGTAGTTATTGTTAGTTTTTAGGAAATCTATGCAGCAAGCCTGTCCGTGTTTTAGCACAACTGAGGAGTTCAAAAGCTTTCATGTATATTTAAAAACCTTAAATTTCAGAAGCCTTTATAATTCAAGTCCAAGTCTACCCCTAGATTGATGAAGACAAAAGTTTTGCCATTGGATGGTGGACCATAGTCTGGTTTGCCTCTGAGACAGAAGTCTGTCTTGTAATTCATGAAAGATGTGTACATCAGGACAATGATTTAACAATGATTTGAAACATTATGTATGAAAGTTGTTTTGTTTTGAAATAATCTTGATGATTTCTCTTCCTTGGCATAATCAAGCAATCCTTTTGTGATTATTTTAGTAAATTTTATAATTATGAATTTTAATGAAACATTTTGGTAATAGATACGGTAATTCATTATCATGTTATTTTGTGTTATTATGATAGTCAACTATCAGTTTTGTTTCGTTTTTAATTAAAATTCGGGTTTAAAGTGCGTCCCCCAAAAAAATTACAGTCGGAAAAAGCCTTGCCATCTGAATATTCCAAATATTTTCAGGGAATTTTTATACCTGTGCGTGGACATCCCAAGGCTTTTCTATCACATGACACCAAATAATCTTTAAATGATTCACGCCTAAGTGAATAAAAGTAACTTTATATGAAAGGGTGCATAATTCAGTTTTGACAAGAATTTGCATTCGTTCTTTTATTGGTATCGGCAAAGTTAAGAATGATGCACACTGTAAATAGAAATTTTCATTTCTTAATGGCTTCATGACCAGATGACAGTTTACGAGGAATATCCTTTGCTGTGCATATATGTTCTGACATATCTCATTAACATGTCATGCTTGAGGCTGGATACTAAAATCTGTCTAAAAAAATAAAAAATACAAAAATAAGTACGTGTTGAGTGCTGTCTTGTATCTGTTACCTTTGCAGAAACTTTAATGTAATGTACAATTTGAAATACTTTATTATCAACCAACTTACTGTTAATTTGTTGATTTGGATCGGTATAAAAGTTATAATGGTGCATGTATATGAATTCACTATCAATTACAGTCATGGTATTCAGCATGTTTACCAGCGTTTACTTAATCCTGTATTAAGTGTAAAGACATTCGACAATGGTAATATAAATTAGACATTTGTATGTATGTATATGTGGGTGCGTACGTACGTGTGTGCGTATGCATGTGTGTATGTATATAGAAAGTATTTTGTTATGTAACATAAAAGTAGAATCAATTAACGTAATGTTAGCATCGATGGTATGAGTTCTTTTGAATGTGTAGGCTGAAGAAAAGGGAGAAGAAACGAAAGGGGGGGGCTTTGGTGAGCAGAGATAGCATGAAAATCCAGTTCTGTAAGGAAAGAATGTCATTGCCTGTAATCAAAAGAGGATATCTTCGAGGATGGAAGAAAACTTGCAGAAACTTTAATGTAATGTACATTTTGAAATACTTTATTATTAACCAACTTACTGTTAATTTGTTGATTTGGATCGGTATAAAAGTTATAATGGTGTGTATATGAATTCAGTATCAATTACAGTAATGGTATTCAGCATGTTTACCAGCGTTTACTTAATCCTGTATTAAGTGTAAAGACATTCGACAATGGTAATATAAATTAGACATTTGTATGTATGTATATGTGGATGCGTACGTACGTGTGTGCGTATGCATGTGTGTATGTATATAGAAAGTATTTTGTTATGTAACATAAAAGTAGAATCAATTAACGTAATGTTAGCATCGATGGTATGAGTTCTTTTGAATGTGTAGGCTGAAGAAAAGGGAGAAGAAACGAAAGGGGGGGCTTTGGTGAGCAGAGATAGCATGAAAATCCAGTTCTGTAAGGAAAGAATGTCATTGCTTGTAATCAAAAGAGGATATCTTCGAGGATGGAAGAAAACTTGCAGAAACTTTAATGTAATGTACATTTTGAAATACTTTATTATTAACCAACTTACTGTTAATTTGTTGATTTGGATCGGTATAAAAGTTATAATGGTGTGTATATGAATTCAGTATCAATTACAGTAATGGTATTCAGCATGTTTACCAGCGTTTACTTAATCCTGTATTAAGTGTAAAGACATTCGACAATGGTAATATAAATTAGATATTTGTATGCATGTATATGTGGGTGCGTACGTACGTGTGTGCGTATGCATGTGTGTAGAAAGTATTTTGTTATGTAACATAAAAGTAGAATCAATTAAACGTAATGTTAGCATCGATGGTATGAGTTCTTTTGAATGTGTAGGCTGAAGAAAAGGGAGAAGAAACGAAAGGGGGGGCTTTGGTGAGCAGAGATAGCAAGAAAATCCAGTTCTGTAAGGAAAGAATGTCATTGCTTGTAATCAAAAGAGGATATCTTCGAGGATGGAGAGTTTTTATGTGAAATGCTATCATTGTATGTTGGAGAAAAATAATGATATACTTTATCGTTTTGAATGAGAGGAAAGTGGTAGGAAGAGGAAATTCAACATAATCATGATAATGGATTATTTTTTTCTTAAATAGGAACTTTCCATCGTTCGTGGAATGTGCAAGCGTTCCTATATCATCGCGTCCATAAACAAACTCTTTTTAGACCTACATATTTTGATATAAAAATGCCATTTACATTAGTCTACTTTTCATCTCGTGTGCATTGTGTTCAAGTGTTGGAATTATTATCCGCAAATCTTGCATGATTACAAAATACATGTACGAAACCCAAAAAGCAGGGTAGGCTAATTAATCTTAAAGATTTTTCATTTTTAAACAGTTTTACTCCTTGCATTAAAGATCACTTCGGGGCCTAATCACTTCAAGCAGCCTTATGTAGCTCCAGTGAAGCTCCAGCCCGTATTGCCTGGGAAGTGATTCCCATGGACCGCTTGAATTGCTGCTTACCGCGATTATGAATCATGTTATCTTTCACTTGCCTTCAAATATAGAACTAAATATTATAAAGTCTACTGTACCGGAGCTAGTGTGCTAATGAAAAGGAAGGTAAAAAGGAATGAAAACAATCTTTCTGTGAATTCTAGTGGCAGGATAATGAACAAAATTTCGACCATAACGATCTCCCAACAGTGTTCCGAATCCTGTAGCAATAAAAGACGTTATTTAGTACTGTTGAATTTTTGTTTAGAGAGCATAATTTTCCTATACATTAGTCACATTTGGTGTAGATAGACCAAACAAATTGCGAAATATAATAGGCCTGTGGCTCGACGATATCGGCCTATTTGTGAAAACAGTGTAATTATTGTGAAAGGACGGTGCAGGTTGAAAGCATGCATGTACATGCTTCTCTCTCTCTCTCTCTCTGCACTCTTTCTCTCACGATGTCTCTCTCTCTCTTTCTTTCTCTCTCTCTCTGCACTCTCTCTCACGATCTCTCTCTCTCTCTCTCTCTCTCTCTCTCTCTCTCTCTCTCTATATATATATATATATATCTTTTTTCTTTTTTGTTGTTTAGTGTTCCTTCTCTTTTCAATCTTTCTTGTTTGACTTCTTTCTTTTTCCTATTTGTTGATTTAAAACTATTTGACTCAAAAGAGTGTTGACCATAGGTTCTTTCTTTGACCGAATGCCCACGAGACGTACTTCAATGAATATTAGGATGGCATGTTAAAAGGGCGGGGAAGTGTGGGCGTGTGGGCAGACTCAGAGGTGATGATTTGGGGGCGCGTTATACATGCAATGCCACCGAACAATTTCCTTTTTCGGACACGAAACTGGCAAAAATGTATATCGAGTAAATCTTGGGAAAAATATTAAATTAGGAATATGTAATTCATAATGAATAAAAAAATATATTGTGGCGAAAATAGTGAACCCTGACCAGTAGCGGATCCGGGGGGGGCCTTGGGGGTGCAAGTCCCCCTCCCCCTTATTTTTTGCAAGCCGCTACCTAAAAAAAAAAAAAAAAATTAATGAGCAAAAATTAATTATTTTTGTGACGATTCTCTGGTGCCGCCGTTAAAACGCAAAAACACGTGCGCCGCTCGGCAACAACAAGCCCCCCCCCCCCTTTGGTCAAAACCTGGATCCGCCTATGCTGACTAATTGGCAAATAAAACCAAACTAAGAAGAATTAAGTTGGTTTCCTTCACATATTTCAGTGAACTCTTTTTTCTCTTTTTCCATTTATTTTGCTTGTTTATGCACACCATAAATACAAACCGATTCTTGGACGAGAATACTTGGAAGTGGAGGGGAACACATGTACTCATTAGCAATGCCTATTTGTCATTATTTCCAACAAGGAAACTGTCGATATGGTGACAGATGTCGATTTGATCATCCTAGAAATCAATCTGGTATGTTTTCAGATCCTGCAGTTTTGTTCACTAACATACAAATCATTCTGAAGTGAGGTGTGTGTGAGATGAAGCGCTTTATCGACACAGTCCCATGTACTCAAATTATGGCTGGTTTTTATGGGCACAGGTTTGGTCTTTGGAAGCGTCGTTAAATAATCAGTTCGTGTTAAGTTCAGCGGAATTTCAAAACTTGCAAATTTTCCAATATCCAGCAAGCAACTGATGATGCTTCTTAAGTTCAGAACGCATGCAAGCACCGTCACTTCCTGTTTGCTGGATAATGCTGGATGCTGGAAATGTTCGCAAAAGTAGTAGGCCTAGGGCCTATTGCCAAATTAAAAATGGACAATCTGACAATTAACGACACAAACTTCAAGTTCAAACAAGTTGATTGTCGATGACAGAACATTATTGAGTGATTTTTATGCAGTGGTGTTAGTAAGTGTTGTACACTATCACTGACTATAGTCATTTCATTGTGAGTGGGTTATAATGATATGATTAAAATGCACACCCTTTTTACTTAAATTTTAGTACTTTTGCTCTTTATGAAGCTTATGATTATGAAGCTTCACAAAAAGTACTCAAAATCAATTTGTGTTTCCTTTGAAGGTTTCACCAACCAAGGAAATTTCAGAGGAGGAGGTGGTGGTGGTGGGGGAGGAGGCTCTCAGTCCCAGTACAGGTGGAGCAGCTCCAGTTATGGCTCCCAGGCAGACTACAGGAGCCATGGATCTGGGGATCTTTTCTCTGGACGTGGCGGGGGTGGAGATGGAAACTGGGGGAACAGAGGGAACCAGGGCCATGGAGGTTATCGAGGAGCAGGAGGAGGCAGTGGGGGATCATGGGGAGGGGGAGGAGGAGGAGGAGGAGGAGGGGGGGTCATGGGGAGGAGGTGGATCCAGTCACGATGGGGGATTCAGAGGAGGAGGAGGAGGAGGAGGAGGGAAGCAAGTGAACTTTAAGGATTCATTTGGCTCCTTCCAGAGGAACAAGTTTAGCGCCCTCACAGACCAAGCTTCAAAGGACAATAGAGGCAGTCAACATCATGGCAGCTCACAAGATGTCTCTGCACAGGAGATAATGTAAGATTTGCAGTGGGGATTTGGAATATATTTAATCTTTTCTGTCCCATGTCCAAAGGATTGAATTCCCTTTGACATTACTTCCTTTTTAATCAAAGGAACAAGGAGAGAAAAAATGATAAGTATAAGTTAAGGAAAAGTTTATCTAGCTCCTTACTTTCGCAAAAGTTGATCTTTGCCATACTAGCCAAGATATTGCAAAATGAAAGTGTGGTCATCTTCTTCCTCTCTTCCTCTCTCTTTAATTTTAAATTTTACTTTCCATACATTTCTTTTCTTCCTTGTTTATTCTCCTATTTCTGATCATTCTCGTTCATTTTCTTTTAGATTTATTTGTGATGTTAAACTTTGTGGAAGTTATTACATTCTTTAACTTCTTTCAGTGTTGTTGGTTGCATATTTGTTTAGACTGAGGATGGCTACATATTTAAAGCTCAACTGCAACATCATGACCAGAAGTATTTTTATTTTCTTTTACTTTGATGCGGACAGTGCACACCCAATCAGCCGATCCTAATTCGTTTTACTCCACTATGAGTGTTGAATCATAATTTATCAAGATCGGAATCATTTGCAAACAGGAAACACCTGGCATTGACAGATCTTAATTTTGTTTCTTTCACTTTGCCATAGGTAATTGTTTCTCCTTCATTGTTTTTATTTTCTTAATCCTTTCATTCACAGGGATGGTATCCTCTATGATATGGAGGAATGGGAGAGTGGAAAGATGTGGCCTTTCAGCTGTTATGGACCAAACAAATCAAAGTCATGCTTGTCAGGTCTGTTCACGTTTCCACATTACATGTAAAATGCTGTGATATTACATAACAATCCATTTCAATGGCAAGCATGGATTCTCATTCTTGTTAACCTTCTTAAGAGGACAGTACAGAGGTACTGTGGATCAAACAAATCAAAGTCATGCTTGTCACATCTGTTCATCCACATTGCATGTAAAACATTGCGATATTACATAACAATCCATTCCAATGGCAAGAATGGATTTTCATTCTTATTAACTGTCATAATAGGGCAGTACAGAGTTACTATGGATCAAGCAGATCAAAGTTTGTTTATCAGGTCTGTTGATTCTGACATTCTAACAAGTATGATATAGCCATAAATCTTGGATAAAAACCCAGTTGATAGAATAGATTTCCGAGAACTTGTTATTATTCTTAATACAGTATCTTTTCAAACATGTTCATTGTTATTGCCACAAGTACTGAAGGTCTTGAACACTTTAGAAATGCATAGGGCTTTTTCTTTCTAAACTAAAATATTATTGATATGCTTAATGCCTGTTCATATGCATTCATGGCAGCTTTGGTAACAAATCATAAGCTCTGGAGGTTTCAGTAGTTCGGTCAAGCTACTTTTGTTATGTTCTTTGAAACTTTTTTGGTCTTAAGTATATTTGCAAATGATTTCGGCTGATTGTTACCAAAAGGCTTTACGGCTTTACTTCTTTATTTGATATCCCTCTAGGTCTGGAGGATTTATCACCGGAGGAACTAAGGTTCTTAGCATACACAGCAGAGAAAGCCAAGCAGTTTGACCAATATGTAAGAGAAAACTGTTTTGTGCTCTTTAAAATTAGGTTAAGTGAATAGATGATTCATGGCCTTTGCCATGAATTTAGTGGCTTGGGACTAATTCGTGCTCTTTTCCTCTCAAATTTCTGTCTCGTTATTTCATCGTTTGTTTTTTTATTTAGTTGGGTTTTTTTTCAAAATCTTCACTAGTTCCCTCATATGAATAATTTTTCTTGACTTTCTTCATGGCTCATTTAGTACATTAAACAGAATGTTGAAAACACACAATATGTGATTGACTCACCATCATTTGCAAAAGTTTAAGACCACCCTTTGAAAATGCAATAACTCAAAGAAAAAACAAAGTTTGATATGTTTTTCATTTTTCAGACATACATTTACTTTCAGTGCATTCATGTAGGCTTATACCATTACTCTTGTGCTACTGACTGTGTTATCATTCAGTGAGACAAAAGAATGTATTTCAAATTATTAGAATACCCACAAATCCTCAGATGATCTTAAACTTTTGCAAATGATGGTATGTAACTTATTTTTGAATGGCATTAATTTGTAATATTCTTTATCAACAGAGGGCAGCATACAATACAGCTCTGGATGCTGCAAAGAACAAGCGTGAGCAGCTGAAGAGACCTTCACAAGCTATGAGGGATCAATTGGTAAAATTGTTCAGCTGTGTCCAGATCAGTTTTTGAAATTTCCACTTCTGATGGTTGGAGACTTATGTCTTTATTATTTTATAAATGATAATATGCTTCAAGATGGTGTAATGACCCCCTCTATAAGAAGGCCACCTGTCTATAAAATGTTATAGCACTTTTGCTCATTAAACAAAATTATACTGTAGTAATCTTTTCATATATTCATTAATAGATAGCCATATGATTTGAGAGATAGTGATAATGATACATTTAAACCTGCTCTAGTGACCTCCTGTATAAAAAGACCTCCTGTCAAGGAAAAAAAAAATTGTGTTTTTTGTTTGTTTGTTTGTTTGTTCGTTTTGGGGGGGGGTTGTTTGGTTTTTTGTTGTTTTTTTTGGCTTGAATTAGAGTGAAAAGCTTGGACTGGAGCTGAACCAGAAATTTTTTGGATAGTTTTTACAGTACCAGGTCCAGATGGGAAGCCAAGAAAGAGGGAAAATCTACTAAATTTAACCTACAAGTAGTGATGCCAAAATATGCACCACTGAGGCCTTTTCTACTGTGACATTTAAAGTAGAAGTGTGCCTTGTATGAAACGGATCATTTCATTTGCTCTGCTTTTGCTTGAAGAGGACCGATGTTTCTAAGATCATCTTCATATCATCTTCAGATTTGAAATATAATCTTTTCACTGCCATTTCTTGCTCATTTGAAGACCCAACATAATAAAATTTATTGGTAAAAACAGATGTAATTTGTTATATGTACTTAACTCAACATCACTTCAATTTTGTCTCATATTTCTTTGAGTTGGCCTTACATAATTATGAGTGTGCTAGCACTGTGATGTTATGCCTTTCATTTGTTTGATATCCAACTTGAGGAGTAAAAAATCTTTGCAGCATCTTAATCTTGCTTCTGACCAGCTGAAAGCACGAAAAGCTTATGAATATTTTTTTTAGAGCCTACATAATAACCTACATAACCTTTAACACTAATCAGTGGCTCTGTTACTGCAGAAACTATCCTTTTGTATGAACTTCTGGAAAAGTCCTCTCTATTCTTTTAATAATAGGATTTAAAAGCAAAAACTCAGGTCATTTTAACTCTGTGTGATTGTTTTGTACAGGTGGATTTATACAAAGGAGCCTCGGACAGGAATCCATTTGCAGCAGCCAGTATTTCTAATCTCTTTGGAAACAGTGTTCCTTCCCTGACAGACATCTTTGGAGCAAAGTGAGTCTGCAAATACCCTTTTCTTGTTATCATGGGAATCAAAGTGAAGTTCTAAAAGGCTGGTTTAATTTTCATGATATAATGTGGGGGTGAAGTTTTATCATTTTGAAATATGCAGAGGGAAAAGTAATAATGCCAAATGGCATGTGAGTGTTATTTATTCAGTGTTAGAATTTATGCATGTTAGTTACTTCCAGAAAAGGCTTAGACATCGATATAAGTCCTTCATATATTAGACAAAAGCTTCAGTTAACTTCAGAAATATCTTCATCAGAATTTTTTTCACAAATAGAATGGAATAATAGAAGTTTACCAAGTAATACTGTCAGAGCAATATCTAAGTGATTCTAAATTTCAGTATTTTTTGGTAGAAAAATTGAACAGAATGTGACATTCCCAGGTTATTGAATGCCAGCCTGTGGATTACGCAAGGTCCAAGTTCAGTGCCTTGTTGCACAACATCTTTTGATAGGATGTAAATCCACTTTGTTCACTCACCAGGTAGATAAGGTACATAATTACCTGGTTCCTGGAATACTTGAACAGCTTGTCATTGTCGGCCTCCTAAAAACAAGGAGTAATACTCTATGGCGGATATTTGCACTGTAGTTTCACTGTTTGGATGCATCTAAGAAGCATGTCCTGTTCCCTTGCAGCCTTGCAAACATCAAGGTGGCACCAGGACCCAACTCAAGTACAGGAACAGTAGTGGGTAACCAGTCAGCAGTGGCACCAGGTAGCTCTGTCCAAGGCACACCTTCTGCACCTTCTGGAAGCACAGCAAGCAGTGCGGTTGCAAATGGTTCATCACCCTTTAATAGAACACAGGTTACCTCTCAGGGTGTCTTTGGTGGGAAGTCCGATACAGCCTCAGCCACATTTGGATCAGTTTCAACCAGTGGTGCCAGTTCGTCATCAGTCTTTGGATCTGGCTTTGGATCAGCCTCACAAAGTTCCAGTGGGTCCAGCACAGGGTTGTTTGGTAAAGGATCAACAGTTTCTGCAGCAGATCATCCACCAGCCAAGGCTGAGTCAAGGACATACACTCCCTTAGCATCACTGACTCCAGAAGAAAAAGAACAGTTTGAGGCACCTATTTTCACACTAGGGAAAGTGCCTACTCGACCTCCACCAATTGAATTAGTGAGGTAGCATGAAGAGATGGAAAGTGCAAAAAAGGGACAGCTTTTATGGCAAAAATACAGTATTCCTGACACAATTATGGAGAGACAGACAGAGAGAAAGAGAGAGGAATCGCCCACCTTTTTATATCATTTTCATAGACTTCTTTAATCTTATTTATTGTTACAGGATGTGGTACCGAGAAGAGTACATCCCAAATTCATAATCAAACTTCCTATGCAGTATGCAAAAAGGTGATGTATGACACATTTATTGAATTGAAAGGTTTTATTAATATTGCTCGTCACAGCCAAAAGACTTAATTGTGTACAACTTACAGGTTTTACAAAATATTCATGATGTACAGAACTAGATAAAAACATCGAACTTGAAACCAATATACATGTATATAAAAAGCAGACTATTGAGACTCGACATAAAACATAAGAAATGCGAACCAAAAGGAAAAGGTAAAATTACATTGCATTTTAATGGATGTCTAAATTTTAAAAAGAAACAAAAAACAAGAACAGGTAGGAAATATTGTAGCTGTTGTTGGGTTTTTTTTTCAGTACTTCAAATGTTACTCATTTTTCCCCCTTTCCCCTCCCCCCTTGCATGGCATAGGATGTCTGTGCTCACCCCTTTCCTTGACCCTAAAAGACTGGGGGCTGTAAGGGCCCCCCTAGACAATTTTCACTCCAAATGCGAACCACCACGTTTCCCGCCACACTACTCTCTGATATTCTTCTTTCAAGTCTAGTTGTACAGTTACCGAGTCACATGACCTTTTGTGACGTCGTGTCTGCCCAAAAATGGAGAGTTTCTGACTTTTGTCCTCAAAACAAATGGGAAATTGCATTTCCTCATATTTTTTTGATTATCACCTATAATTTCTTCTTAAAGCTGTTTTTATCATCCGTTGTATCTGAATAGTGGTCCACCCTGAACCAGCATACTTAATATAAAAAAAAAAAGAATAGAGCTGAAAAACAAAGATATACATAATTAAATCACTTTCAAAATGTTTTCTTTTTAAATAATGTTTGTAATGTTCATGAAGAACTTCCTGCATAGAAATTTCATCACTATGGCCCTTCATTGCTTGATTATCACTCCAACTGTATCTATGCATGTAATTTGCATAAATGATAATATTAAATTTAAAAATTCAAGATTTACGAAAAAATAATGATAGATTTGTGTTTTATGGGTGATTTGTGAGGTCCGTGCAAAATTTCATGGCAATCGGTCATGTCGTGGCCGAGATACTTAGGGGGGCCTTCATGTTCCCCCCCCCCCCCCCCATCCTCATTACCTCCAAAATAGCCCAGTCTTTTTAGGGAAAATTTAAAGGGCTCGGGGAAAAGATCAGTGCTATTAGTGCAGGCCTTCATAAGGCAGGTCTGCCCAGACACATTTACATCCCCCCCTTCTCAGTTGATAATATTCTGCATTTATTTAGTGCCAAATACATCTCTCTAAGATGTGTCTGAGCACTTGACAGAAATATCATTGTTGACCCCCTCATTTAAACTTACAATATTCCCTTGAAATTATTTTTTGTGTTTTTATGCCTCCGCCCACCATAGGTGGTTGCCGGAGGCATTATGTTTTGGGGTCGCCCGTCCGTCTGTCCGTCCGTCTGTCCCGTTTTCGTTCTCGCGATAACTTAAGAACCGTTTGATGGATCAACTTCAAACTTGGCTCGTGTATGCATATTGAAGGGACAATGATCTGATTAGATTTTGGAGTCTCAAGGTCAAAGGTCAAGGTCATAGAGGTAATAATACACATAAAAATGGCTCGTTCTCGCGATAACTTAAGAACCATTTGACAGACTGGCTTCGAACTTGGCTCATGTATGCACATGGAAGGGACAATGATCTGATTAGATTTTGGGGTCACGAGGTCAAAGGTCATAGAGGTCATTATGTACATAGAAATGGTTCGTTTTCACCATAACTCAACAACCATTTGACCGATCAACCTCAAACTTAGCACATGTATGCATATGGGAGGGACAGTGATCTAATTAGATTTTTGGGTATCAAGGTCAAAGGTCATAGAGGTCATTATATACATAGAAATGTCCGTTCTCGCGATAACTCAACAACCATTTGACGGAGCAGCTTCATACTTGGCACATGTATGCATATGGGAGGGACAATGATGTGATTAGATTTTGGGGTCTCAAGGTTAAAGCTCAAAGGTCATAGAGGTCATTATATACATGAAAATTTGCTTGTTCTTGCGATAACTTAACAACTCTGTCACGGTTCATCTCCAAACTTGGCTCATGTATGCATATGGAAGACTCATAATTGTCTCATTAGATTTGGGGGTCACAATGTCAGAGATGTCATTTTATACACGGAAATAAAAAAAAATCAACATAAATGTGCCATATATTTCCGATCTGGCAATTGCGGAGGCATAAATTTCGACCGCGCGTGGTCAAGGATACATCTAGTTGTTTTTGTTTTTAGTTTGTAATCAGTGCTTTGTAGTATTAAGTATAACTTTCTCATTATATGTTCCTGATTTTGTTGGAAATAAATAAAGTTCAAAAGTAACATATTTCTTAAGCTTGTAAGAAAAAATTAAAACTTTACCAGGGGTAATTAGGGTGTGTGCATGCGTCAACTGCCTCACCAGTTTTTATATGTAAGTTGAGAGTATGAATTATTTGAACTCACAATATCCTTTTACAGAAGTAACAAATAAAGTTCATATTTTGAATATGATATAGTGACACCGAATCCCTAACTTATAGAGCAAAGTGGCTTTTGGTGATTGGTACACTGTAATGTATGTGTATTTGCCGAGTGATTTTTTTTTTGGGGGGGGGGGGGGGCTCAGATAGATTAGTGATAAATTGAAGGACTGAAGATATGAGATGGCTTACTGAGAGTGAGAAAGATCAA
>CM057153.1:23730040-23877540 GCA_029962745.1 Echinometra lucunter | reverse complement strand
TATGTACCGTTCAAGAGAGCGATAACATCTTAACATGCTTTTGAAGGAGTTGATTGACAATACATTATTTTTTTTTTGTATTTATGTTTTATTAGGTCAACACAGTCAACAAAAACAAAATATAAACAAAAAATAACAAATCAAAAACAATTACAATATTTACAGGTAATCATTAAACCATTAGAAAAAAAACAGAATAAACAAACCCCCCCCCAAAAAAAAAAAAAAAAAAAGGTGGAAATTTATCTCAATGACTCAGACATATTAGAGTTATCTTTTACACAGTTCCTAAAAATGGAATGTCCTGGCCCGAAAATATAATGTAACATTAGGATAATAACTGAAATCATTGTAGCCACTAGATTTATGTCACCCATACTCAAATTAAAAAACATGTATATGACCACTTTGACACAGTATAGGGTCAGAACTCTGATGGCATGTATTCGTACAATACATTATTTTTGCATTTGGAGGAAAATATAAAGTATTTGGCATATAAGATGATGACATTAAATTGAATTCCGGCATTTCCATAAAATCCAAACAAGAAATTGTTTTTACTCAGAATAACTTTATCATCTAAAATGAAATGTTGGACTCCACAATAAACCTTTTGATGATTGGGCAGTCCCAAAATAAATTTTCTATGCTTTCTTCAGATTTAAAACAAAATGAGCATAAATCAGAATTCGAAATGTTTAATGTTTTAAGATATTTATTTACACCAAGTATACGGTGAATTAACTTAAACTGAAAATAACGGATATGTGTTGATAAACATGCCCTGATAGGAACCAAAAATATTTTCGCCCGGTCTAAGTTTGGAGTATTCAACAGACAATTCCATTTATCTACTGATTTAGGGGGTTTAAAAATTTGTTCAACTCTTAATCTATGAATATACCGACAGACTTTCGTCACCTTCATTATATTTTTAATCATTGTCTCTTGAGATGTTATAAAACTTTCTTCACTTTCAGGGATATTTTTTTTCCAATTAAGGGGAACAGCTGTTTTAACGGAATAAAATTCTACAAAATTGCATTCAATTTTGTTTTTCTTTTTTAATTCAAAGAAGTTCAAAACATTACCATTTCCATCAAGAAGGTCCGATAGTGTTACTATACCTTTGTCTTACCACGACTTTATAAACAACAGCGAGAAATAGTGATTTGCGTATCAACCGCTGAGGAGGCCCATGCCTGGGCAACTTCTCGGATGAAAATGTTTTTTATTGAAGACATACTAGCATCATCATTATTAATATTACTGTATACAAGAAAAGATTTCCTCCAAATGGAGCCAAACAATGTTCATAAAAACATTTCCATTGCCCAGAGTTACTTTCATCAAGCAGACGTTTAACCCAAGCGATCTTTAAGCCCGAAATAATTGAGGGTAAATGTAACATTTTTAAACCTCCGTCCACATAATCCCCAATTAAAGAGACTTAATAGAGAGAGACTTAACCCCCATTGGAAAAATTGCCATAGTAAAATCAATGGGATTATCTCAATTGATTTATTTACTTTCTGTCCTTCCACAACCGCCGGAATCCTTTTAAAAGAGGTCTAATCTTTACTTTTTAAATTCATTTGGAATGGAAAGCCTGACAAAATAAACCGTTGCATAAAACTTGCCATTAATGGTAACTCTGTCATCAATGGTAACTATACCATGGTAACATTACTCAACAGCCAATCAAATTCAAGGTTTCCATGGAAGTTACCTCTGATGGCAAAGTTACGATCAGTGGTAAGTTTTAAGCAACGGGGCCCTGGATTTCTTTGTCGGTATTTAAAAAAACCAAGGATGTATGTTTTTCATATTAGAAATATATTTTCATTTTGACCCCTCTGTCAGTATCCAAAATATTGAGGATGTATGTTTCATATAACAATTTTTCCCTGTTTTAAAATTACATTTATTAGTAAACAGGTATAGGTCTATACAGACGCCAAGTAGATCAAATCGACACATTTATCCTGATATAAGTATATACTTACTACTTGAGAGTCTGCAAAAATCCGTTTTTG
Organism: Echinometra lucunter; assembly: GCA_029962745.1. NCBI lineage: Eukaryota > Metazoa > Echinodermata > Echinoidea > Camarodonta > Echinometridae > Echinometra > Echinometra lucunter. The sequence continues at coordinate 23,875,501 of CM057153.1, read as the reverse complement.
AGGAGTGGGGGATGATCGAAATATTTTGTCGAAATTTCTAGCACGAACTCACTTTTTCTGTACTGTTTTATTCTGATTTCATCGACAAAACATTTAACATTTCAATTTAACATTTCAAATCAAACGATATAGTATTTCACATCTCATATTTTAACCTTTTTCAATAACTTAATATAAACATGAATCATATATGACTTAAAAGAAAAATGATGAAATCAGTTATTACAAAAATGTGGAGTCACCACTCCCCCCCCCCCCCCCGCCCCAACAAAAACAAAAATAAATTCCTTATCCAAAACTTGTATTTTTGTGAAGGGCGATACACACATGTTGTGTCTAAAAAAAAGTCCACAAGAAACAGAAAAAAAGAACAATCAAAGGAGACCCAAATCCAATACAAACTAATAAAGAAATAGATATATTGAAACTAGGATCCCTTTTTCAAAAAAGAAAAAGAAAAAATATATACCAATATACATAATAAAACACTTTTCCTTTCATATATAAAATATTCACTCATTGATTAAAACTATCTGAGATTACATAAGCTCACAGTCATCAAAACAAAGCAAATTAAAAAGAAATCAATGAGGAAAAAAACAAAGTATACCCATCCAAAAAGAAAACATCATATCCCCACCAAAAAAAACCAAGCACCAGTACCTATCCTACACCCTCTCTCAGACACACCTACACTCATCCTAACGAAAAGAGCCCTGCAGTCCCTTGACCATCCCAGCCCCCCCCCCCCCCCTCCTCCTTTAAACACACACGCACACATAACACTCACTCTCTCCAAAATCACACCTGGATATCGCCCTCAGTCCTGTCATTTCGGTACATTCTCTCCCATTTTAACAGATGCTTGTCTAACTTATTCTTTTTAATAGCTATTGCTTTTCCTTCATTTCGATATTCTACGACTCTCTGAATACTCTCTTCTTGAGTAGGAACTCTACCTTCTGACCTTGACCTAAAAATGATATATTTCATTAAAAAGATGACCGTATTACAAAATTTTACTTCAAGGTCGGATCCATTAATTCCCACATGTATACCTTTCCACTCTGCATTTTGGATCTTTGCCAAACTAAGTTTTTCTATAACCCTCTGCCATACACACGAGCACACCCCTCCCCCCCACCCCCCCCCCCCCCCCCACACACACACACAACCTCACCAACCCGCTCACACACCTACACATACTCTCCTATCCTATCTATGCATGTTTTTTTATTAATATTTCAAATAGAAATTTTACTACTGTAATAGTCGTTTATGATTTTATAAAAAAATCGACAACTAATTATTGATTAACAATTCCTTCTTTTAAAGTGGGGGTATATTTATCATATCCCACATCCCCCCCCCCCCCCCCCGGATTTATCAGGATTTACACCAATGAGTAGTATCCATTTGCTGTAGGAATTAGTTCCATTAGTCCTAATTGGGATTAATCTTTGGATTTGCGGGGTTTTTTTTAAAAAGAGAGAAAAAATCTCTCCCTCGACCCCGACCCTCTATTACGTTCTTTTTTAAAGTTGCATGACTTTTTGTGTACATTATTTTGTCTCCGCTTGACGTTCAAAGTACACCAACGCAAGTTAACGCAGGTCATCAACCTACAACAGCACACGCCCTGTTTCCTTAGCTGGCTTCCTATTCAAGTTAATATCGGGTTGCAATCACCTAGGGTTTTCAAAAGTACGAAGACCGTTCTCGACACGATATAAGAGAAGGTAGGTTGTGACTTCTTGCTTGTTATTGTTGTGATTCTTGTTCGTATTTCACCCATATATTCTTAGGGAGATGACAGTACATGAGTGTTTTGTCACTTCTTTTTTTACTGAATTTTAATGAAGATTTATAGCAACTACTATTTGAGTCTAGACTCACAGGTCTACCCGTATTGACGAAATTCTGAGAGTACATCATTTTAATATGCAAACGCAAATGACTCTCGAGTGCATTTCTTTCCTGAGTGTATTTCTTTCTTCGGGTGTAGTTCTTTCAGTTTTGTGTCTGTATGAATTTTGTATTTCACCTCACCTTCTTTTTCCTGCATTTATTTTTTATACACTCTAAAAAAAAAACCAGTCTTGTCAGATTTGACCAGATTACCGGATCAGCCGGGCATTAGCACTGTTTCTATTCAAAATGACCAGACACCTTGTCATTTTTACTGAAATCCGAATCAATTCTGACTAGAATACCGTTAGCTCTACATCAAATTGACTAGAATTCTCGTCATTTTTTACTAGGAATAGTGCAAGTGCCCGGCTGATCCGGTAATCTAGTCAAATCTGACCAGAATGTTTTTAAAGTGTATGATATTACGATCCGCAACAATCATTTAAGATTATCCCTACAGGTGAATTCATGATGATTTCGTAGCTACATGGGGCACAGAGGTACGTACTCGACACATCCAAATAAAAATAGCAAAAAAGAAAGAAGAAAATATATATAAGGGGAAGGGACAATTATCGTGATAAGGTAGGTTATGCGTCCCCTCCCACTATCTTCATGATTAATGACGTCGCTCATTGCATTTGGTTCCTCTCGAACCGGTATACTCCAGTCTTTTATCTTTTATCTTCTACTTTTCTCTCATCACTTTCTTGCGCTTTTCTTCTTTTTTTTTTTTCATTGCATATTTCATATGCTCAGTGTATTTTTGATGTGCTTTTGATGGACTTGAATAAATGAATGAATGAATTTTTAAAAATTATGTTGGGAGTCCACTCAATGTCTGGACACACGCCACATCACGGGACAATTTTTAAGCCTAATAGAGGCATGTATACTTGCATCTATTTCTTGTATTCGAAACAAATTTTAATCCGATTTTATATTTCATTTCGATGACACTTTTGTAAAGACAGTAGTCGAGTTTAGATGAGAACCCACTATAAAGTGTGCACTATACATTATGTCGACAGCGTGAATTTGGATCATCAGCATTTTTAAAACAGGACTTGGGGTGTTTCATAAAGCTGTTCGTAAGTTACGAACGACTTTACGAACGACTTGTGATACCCTCTTGAGTGCTAATCAGATTCTCATTCATTTTACATGTAGCACGAGAAGGTATCACCAGTCGTGCGTAAAGTCGTTAGTAACTTCCGAACAGCTTTATGAAACACCCCCTATTCGTACGTACGTACTTCAACTCAAAGCGTCTTAACTATATATGGTCGAATTGATTGGCTCTAAACGAAGAGAGCTTGACATCATTTTTAATGAGTAGCGTTTGTTTGAGTAAGAACAGGTTGATGGTTTCCCGAGAGATATTTCTATTTATTGTCTGTGGGTTTTAACCCTGAATCTTTTGCTACACTACCAAATACCCAAGATAAGTCTGTATGGGTAAACATGGCAAATGAGGTATGCCCAGAGTGAAAGCAAGCCCCGAAATCAATTTGTCAAAGTTCTTAGTTAAAGTAGGTAGAAGAACAAAGTTCTGATACTCGTTTGTTTGTTAATGTTTTGGTTCAACACTGTTGTACACATATTATATGAATTAAACTTATTCAATCAAATTAATAAAAATCACCCTTTGATCTTCCGATTCTCTTGATTCTGTCAGGTTGCCTACAAACAGGCCGTAAACATGGTAAAACGGTTTGTAGAAGTTTTCCGTGCTCAAAATGAATGTTTAAGTCAAACTTTATATTTTGCATCAAAAAGAGACTTGCTGGCATTGCTCTTAACCTCACCTTTCGACGGTACAAAAGTAGGACCAGCAGTTTAATTCAAGGACGACCCTGTATATATTTTCCGTCGCGTCCTGCTGTACAGAATTAAGTGTTTCAGGCAGGTCTAGCCACTAGAGACAGTTCACATCTGGCCTCGGAGCAGTTGGATTCAAGCACATCATGTGCTTCTAATGTAATTTTATCAGTTGAAATGAGAGCGTTTTAGAAACTTCAGGGACGTATAAAATGCGATGCAGCTTTTCTCCTATCTCTTGTGCGCGTACCCAAACCAGGAACATGCTCCTCCCCAAACTGAGAGAGGGAGGGGGGGGGGGGGAGAAGAGGGGTTGGGAGCCTAAGGGCCCAGTTAAGATTTTTTTTAAATGAATTTCCTCCTTTGTTCTAGGATTTGCGATTGCACCTGGAAATTTTGAAAGAAAATATATTGCTGTACACATGCGCGACCAGTAAAAAAGGGGGCATGAAATGGGTAGTTTTTGCCGCTTGAGGCGCGCCACTCGCGTGACGTGTTTAGGGTGACAAAAACGCCCGAAATCAGAGGGGGGAAAAGGTGGTGGGGGTAGTTCGTTAGCACGCGTTTAGGGTATCCTTCTTCCATCCTTAGTCTAGACTTTGTGAAGCCTTGTATTTCTTTAGGTTATGTTCAGGGAGGTTAGACTTGTTTTAGGGGGTAAAGTTTTCGAAGCGGTTCGAAAAATCTCGAAAAAAAAAAAAGATTTTGACCATTGGATATAGAATTCATTTGGGGGAGTGGAAAAATCCGTGGTCACACGTGTGTAAAGGAATTATACCGACTCTCCTCCCCCCCCCCCGGCAATAAAGCTTCTTAACTAACAAGTGTATTCATAATCGTTATCATTTCATTCAAGACTTTTTCTGAACTAGGCAGATTAAAACAGATTCCCCCTTCCTACAAAATTACTGTAGCCCTACCTTATGAACCCATTAGATTTTTCTTGTCTTCACGGCAGCCAGACATTCCAAAGTTCACTTTCATATTTTTTTTAATACAAAGGCCCATTTATAATGCGGTTCGTACGTTTGAATTGATATATACATCATGGTGTAAAAGTAGCAGGTGTCAACAAGTTACCCAGTTCTCACTATCAAAATCATGTTTCTCAAGCATGACAAGAGTACTCCTGAGCCATCCTTCATCAGCATAGTGAGGTCACGTGCTCTCCCCCTCTAGATCAGTTATCAAAATATCGAGGAGTGCATAGTGCGACGTAGGCACATGATTATATATTTCAAGGACTAGCAACCACGGTAGAAAATTAAACCATGGAGGTACATGTACGGATAGAGCATATTTTCCCCTTGGTTGGGGGAAATCCCTTGTATGCATTATAATAGTAAATATATGAAAATCTTTCCTCTTCTTCCTTTTTCATCTTCTTTTTATTCTTGGGCGTTTTCGACCACTTGGCCAGTTGCTGATCACAGTGATCACAGAAAAAATGTCCGCTTTATAAATTTCTACAACGAACCCCCCCCCCCCCCCCCCCCCCCCCGTCACAAAGCGACCCCGAACCAGCCGATAATTGACTAAATATGGATCACTATATACATGCAAACATAATTATATTTTTTTCTTTGTAAATGTTATCGGGCTAATGTCTGCATGACTGTGATGACATAGTAGAGCGTAACTAGACAACTGCAGCTATATACAGCCTCCCATTTGAGTCCTTCATTGCTCTTCTAACTTTTGCCTAGGTACATATATTTATTTAGTTTATATATCCGGTTTAATTAGTATTAACAATACTATCAACCAATTAGGTCATCGGAAATCATTTTGCACTATTTTGAGAAACGAATAGGAAGAGGAGTGTTCAAGGCGAGAAGAGCGTACCATGGTGTATAGGGTACACACAAGGACGTCAATCTGCTGGTTTACCGAGTGCGGTTATTACCCAATCCGCACAGCCAGGGGGCGGTGGGGGCGATCCCCCCAAAAAAAACACGCACGAGAAAGGAAAAAGGTAGGAGAACGTAGGAAGAGCGGGAACAAACAATGAACAATGACAAAGAAACGTCGGAGCTTCCCTGCACCCTCCCCTTTGGGAGCGCGCTTGGCGTGCTCACCACTGCCCCCCCCCCAAATAATGTGAAATCCGAGCTATGCCACTGGGTTCCCCCCCCCCCCCCCCCCCCCCAGTCCCCCACCTCTAGATTTCAAAGTACCTTGTAACTAGGGCACTTTCGTACATTCAGATATTAAGTGTCCAGACCGCCCTTATGTCTAGTATTCTCAATCCTTATTTATACACAGTCCATTGATTGGATTAAGGATTTTTTTTCACTTCAGTGCGCAATTATTTGTCTTCATCACTTCAGATCATGGGTCCCCTCACGTTTGAACGCTATTTCCTCCCATGCATTCGCTAGACCCTGAACCGTGCGAAATCGGTCACCTCTTTATGATAGGCTATTAATTATCTTAATCTGCAAACATTTCTATCTATAATTCCAAGTGTCTACATCGTTGGTACTTGATACAGAAGGGTTGTTAGATTGATAAGAAGGGTTCTTAGACAAGCAATATTATCATAAAGCACAATCATCACCCACCTGACTGCACTGCAAACAAAAGAAGCTGCAGTGCTTCCGTTCAAGTGTGGGCAGGGGGGTGTCAAGAGAACCTTTGATACTCTGTGTGGATCAGTCCAAGATATTGATATTGTTAACCATGTTAATATTTGGCATTTGGCATCTGTCTAGTTATTCATTGATTCACATTTATTGCGTTAATCAACCGCACTTCTCAAAGCGACAACGGTCAAAATCGTGCAGTCAAACGGATCTGCAACTAGAATGATTGATTACAGATCGTCACCCAAAGTAAGCCACTTGTTCCAATAATTTTCTTCTTCTTCTTCTTCTTCTTTCTTCCTTTTCTTTCTTTTTTTCTTTCTTTCTTACTTTCTTTCTACCTTACTTTATTTCTTTCTTATTCTTTTTTCTTCTTTTTTTTCCTACTGTTCCTTCTCCTCACCTGCCTCTTCCTCTCTCTCTCTCTCTCTCTCTCTCTCTTCTGTTTTTTCTTCCTTTTTCTTCTCTCTTTTTAAGGGTTTTTAATTGAACATTTCAATCAGGTTTCTTAATTTGAACAATCGATTTCACTTCTATCCTGAATTCACTTCGATTTCACTTCTGTCCCGGACTCCTCATGAATCTTTGTATTCTGGAGTCTGTAGATAAAATTTACATCGAAATTCATGTAAACTGATATGCACATCTGAACATTCAATTTCTCTTCTGTCCTGAATTAAGGACTCCCCGTAAACCTACGTAGTTTGTTGTCAGTTCATGTATACTGAAATGCACAGATTCACACAGTTTAATATAAACCTTTTTGTAGACGGAGTTTTATCAGTATTTATTTAGGTTGGATGGTACTTGCCACTATCCCACAGTCGTATCTTAGGTCAAGTATGAAAATTTGTTATCGCTCTTGCAACACCAGTATATCAAATTTATTGAATAAACGGGTTTAGCTTGGGCCATTTTAAGAACAAAGGCTAAAAACAATTTGCATTATCACCATCATGACCATGATTCAATACTTTGATGTACTAAGTATTAAAATGAATATCTTTGAAATAAAATTACGTTGATGATGATGTCTATAGATAGAACAGCCACAGTGTGAACTACCACCTGGACAACATTCCGAAAGAGAATTTCCCTTAGGATAAACCTTTGGACAACCCTTAAAATGACTGCTGTTGGGGTCCCTGAGAATACCTTCAAATCTCCTTTCGGACAACTGCAATGCTATCGCAATTTGTAACCATGGCAACTATCCCCGGATACCCCAGCAGTGGCGGCACCAAGGGGGGGGGGGCATGGGGGCATTTACCCCCCCCCCCCCCACTCAGAAGCTTTGCCCCCGTTGCCCCCCAGAAATTTTGAGGACTGAAAAGAAAAATTATACAGTAATTTGTATTAGTAAGTAGATGTTGTCATAAGCATCATATTCAGGCTGTGAAGTGCTCTAAAATACCATTTTTCATATTTCAGAATATTTTTTCAAAAATGCGATTAAAAACCAAAAAATCAGTTATTTTTGTTCGCTCGCTTCGCTCGCTCCAAAATTGATATCAAAATGTACGTAAGAGGGAAAAAAATCGTCCAAAAATTCATTTACCCCCCCCCCCCCCCCCCACTCCTCAAAATGGATTTACTCCGGTGACTAAAACTCGCGCTTCACGCTCGATTTTTGCATACATGCAAAAAAAAATTGACTGCCCCTGCCCCCCCCAACATTTTCTTTTTCCCTCCATTTGCCCCTCCCCCACTTTAGCAATCCTGGTGCCGCCACTGTACCCCAGTCAAAATACGTCAAAGAATTAGTATGAGGGGTATGGCATTTCCTGTAGGGTAGTCCAGGGGAGCGTTTCATGAAGAGTTTTGTCAGTGATTTTCACTGATGTTATAAGCTACTGAAAATCTTCGCATCTGATTGGCTGAGAGAAAATTAGTCGGTGAAAATCACCGACAAGACTCTTCACGAAACGCTCCCCTGGAGTACATTTATCGTGTTTATGTCCTCAGCTTGATCTTAAAAAAGAACACCTGCGTAAGGCAATACAAGCCCACTTATTAACTAATTTTAATACATGATGCAAACTAACAAGAAGTTGTTTTAAAACCAAGACGAAAATATAATGACATCTAAGCTTCAGATTCAGTAACTAAGCCATTCAACGTTTCTTAATGCACCGAAATACAGGGTAAACTGATAAAACTTGGAAATTCTTAATATTCAAATGTTCATGCGGAACCTATAGACCATTTCGCAAACAGTGGACCGAGATCAGGAATAACCCAATTCCTAAACAGAAATAGATGAGACGCCATTTCAGGGTAAAGATGTTTACTCAACACACTTTACGAGTTACATATTGGTTTGGGTCGCAGTTGTTCTAATATGATTATTCGATATACAGAGCCTGATTGTGTAGTTACGTACTTAAGACAGACAGGTGGCATGCAGCAGAAAGAACAACCTTCTTCTTCTTCTTCTCCTCCTCCTTCTTTCTATCGATGTGCTTTTCTCCCCCCCCCCCCCTCCCCCCCCCCCCCCCCGACCGACCGACTGAATCAAACATTCAGTTTGATTTTTTATATGGCATGAACAGTGTATTACACCAAAAATTGTGGATAGTGAATCAAAATATGTAATGCAAAATTTTTTGGTGTAATATTTCACAAATAATGAATATGCATAAAAAGAAACATGACTGCATTTGTATTTTACTTCAATTGTTGAATTTTCAAGAAAAAAATAGCAAATGTGCAAATGAGGTAAAACCAGTCACGTGATCCCCAATGAAAACAAATTGGCTATTGGTCCCAATTGGTCCCCATTGAAACCAATTGGTCCAAATTGTTCCAATACCGACTGGTAGTTGATCCCAATTGGACCAACTGAATTACTGTCCCATTAAAATCCCATTGGACCAATTGGGACCGATTGACCCCATGGCTGGTAGCAATAGGACGTCAACCGGAATCTAGTTTGGACCGCTATTGAAACCCATTGATACCAATTAAAACCAATTGAACGCCCACTGAAATTCAATGGGTGTTCAGTTGGTTTTGATTGGTTTTTCGTCTTGGGGTACTGCCCGTGTTGTAGTTGGACACATATCATTTTTGTTTTCATTGGTTTATCTTCAAATTTCACTGAAATAACTTATATTTATAACACTGTGTTTTCTTTCTTTGTTTCTTTCCTTTTTATTAGCCGTTACCTATATCAATCCTGCTCTACGATGGGAAATGAGAGGGTTGTAATAGTGGTCGCTGTAAGTGCAGCGCTTGCAGTGGGCATCGGTGTAGGTGTACTGATCGGCTGGTTCTCGGGTCCTGACCGAGTGCCGGACGTATACGTGAATTCCCGAAGAGAAGCCGACGAGAGTATCTCCAACCAGCTTACCCTTGAAATGAACGCAAAGTTCGCGAGGGATGTGTTATGGTTCGTACACCTGCTCCAAATTCATCTATATAATTTCATGGAGCCCCAAGTATCAACATCCATATTCCGTATAATTAGTTGAATTAAAAACTCAACTTGATTTCAAAATTGATGATTAAGGAAATTAACTTGCCGATAAGTTAGCTTTTAATGGTCTGATTTTTTTTAAATTCCACGTTATTTAGTCGCAAATTCAAATAAATTTGTAACTGATTAAGGGCTTAATTGTTTCGTCAAAAATACACGGTTATGGCAGGTAAGTTTAAGATTACAATAGTATTTTATGTTAAGCATAAAATAGGGTTTGGGAAGGTTTAGGATAGTGTTTAGTCCATGGTTAAAGTTCAGTGTTCGGTTAGTTTACGAGGAGCAATTGTCGCCAGAAGATGTGTCATACAAGCTATCACTGGGTTGTTTGGAATTGTAAGAATGACCCCATCTTTGATCCCCATACTTCTGACACATTTTTAGGGAACTGACCAGAGATCCACACGTTGCTGGTACGCCTCAAAACAAGAAACTAGCTGACGACATCCAGAAGAATTGGACCAACTACGGGTACGAAGCTACCACTTATGCCTACCGGGTCTTGCTCTCCTTTCCATCAGAAGAAGAGGGAGAAGAAAATGCGGTATGTCCTCCTTTCACCACACACACTGGCGTAGCTAAGGGGGGCACAAGAGGCCATTGCCCCCTGTTGATCGGCGAGCAAAAAAAAACAACAAAAAACAAAATGAAAAAAACTTTCATTGAGTCCACTTCACATAACTTCCCCTACCCCTACCCTGCGAAATTAAATTTAAAAGTAAATACACCGCTTCACCACTTCTTATATAAGTTACCCCTAATACTGAATTTTAGTGTGCAGAAAATGCCATCATCATGCACGAATTTTCAAAAATCTCCCTACCGTGGGAGGGGGAGATACCCTGTGTTGGAAGGGGATACCTCCTCCCACACCCTCGCCATGCCCCCCCCCCCCCTATATGCCACTTCTCATATAAGTTATCAATAATACTGAATTTTAGTGTGCAGAAAATGCCATTTTCATACACGAATTTTCAAAAATCTCCCCCGCTCAGTCGCTTCGCTCTCTCGCCTTGCCCCCCCCCCCCCCTGTTGAAAAGTCCTGGCTATGCCAGTGACCACACACTATAATTCCATCGTCTTCATCTGTAGTATAATATTTATACCTTAAATGACAAATGTAGGAATGAGCTTATGAGAACCAGGCAAGGGCATCATTTGCATGATTAAAATTTCATGTTCTTATTATGTATCTGGTTTCCCTATAGTCTTACATTTATTTGATTTTCCTCTCATACTTTTTTTTTTTAAATTCACTATGTATCACTCTCTAAAATATTCCTTTATCTCAACTCCCATGTTATGCTTTTCTCCAGTCTATTCTCATCTACATCTCACATCTATTTTTTATTCTCTTATTGGCAATATCTTTTTTTCAGTACTATCTGTCTTCCACTTTCTTTCTTTCCTTCTCCCTTTCATCACCATTCTTATTTTTTTTTATCTCTTCTAATGCATGCATATTCTATCTCTATACATTTCTTCTTACACCACTACATTCTGTTTCTTCAAACAGAAAACCCGACTTATACCATCCATTACTCCATATTCTCATAAATTTACATCATACATCATGTATGTCAAAGATCGTTTCATCCTCTTAACATAATGAGAGCATTAAATATTTTTTCATTAAATAAAAGAATTATCATCAAATTTGTCAAAATATAGGACCGTAAATACAGATTTGACCTTTTTTTTTTTTCTTCTTTTTTTTTTTTTTTACTTCAGGTCAGAATCTTGAATAGTACAGGAGATACTATCTTTGAAAGTCAGCTAAAGGAGGCGCCTCTTGATGACCTGTCGAGGGAGAAAGAGGACCTAATCCTACCTCCATTCAACGCCTACTCCGCCCAGGGTACCCTTTTGGTAAGATATCATTCCCTTTGTAGAGGAACTAAAGAGGGCCTATTCCCACCCCTCTCCCTCTAAAAATTAGAAAAAAATTGATAATATGCATATACTTCCATACAAATTCAAATTTGTGATTTATAATTCACCCTGAGGATAGTTCTGAAATTTCATTTAACAAAGTATAACGAAAGTTTCCGCCGTAATCTGATAATGCCAGAATTCACACATGTAGGCATATCTCAAGGTTGTGTACTACCACAGGCCTCTTCATGAATATGATACATAAGGATAAGATGATAGTAGGTTACTCTTGTCATAATGATATTTACTATCTTCGATTTCATTAGAAGAGGGAGAGATATACATATTTATCGACAGAAGAAAAACAAAGTCCTCTCTCCTTCAATCCATGAAAAAATACTGTGGAGACTCGGTGAGGATTATAGGCTTTAACAGAAAAAAGGGGGATTAACGGGGACAGTCATCCACAACCCCCTCCAAAAAAACACATTTGAACTCATTCCCCAACACACACACACCCACACGCACTCACAAACTTTACAGGGAGTATTCATAATTGGTTAAGAGTGGGCTTTAAATGAATAAAGTGGAGACATTATTTTGTATCTAGCAAACCCCTCACAAATGTTATAACTCGTATCAAGTTTCGTTTGCGTGAGTGAGCGTGCGACCAACAGAGTATGTATTGACAAAATTTCATTCCCATATCTTATTTCAAGATGTAATTTCAGTGGACTTAAACCCGCGGTATCTCTTTCCTGAAAATGATATCTTAAGCTGATAGATGATATTTTCAATACAGTATGACGGAGCATACATTTTTTATTTGATTTGATTTGATTTATTGTTTCACATTCCACACATTCAAATAACAATTTTTTATGTAATTGTTCAACAAAGAAAAAGAATATTGACAAAAATAATGGTTATAACTATAAACACAATCATGTGAAATATGAGGAACCTATCAAAAAGCAAAGCTTGTATAACATAGGTTCCCAAAAAGATACCTAATGTTGTATTAAACTTCTTATGCAATTTCGAGAGACGGACAACCTTTTAGGAAAATAAGTGATGCATATTAAGTACAGTCAAATAACAGTAGTCACTCGAGCGAGGCAATAAACAACGAGAAAGAACCTTATGCATATGCCTTCAGTAAGAAATATGTAAGTGTATGCTTGAATGACTGCAATGAGGGTGACTAAATTAACCTTGTCTCTAAACTGTTCCAAAACGAGGGTCCTGTGTGGGTTATTGTTTTAAGTGCAAGAACAGTACGTACAGGGGAGAGATGAAAATTGTGCAATTGCCTAGTGGGATAGGAATGAATTTCATTGTTTCTAACAAACATGTGGGTGAAAACATTCGGTAACTCGCCTTTATTTAGTTGATACATAAATATTCCTACAAAATAATGGTACAAGTCAGTTACTTTCAAGAAACCGTTGGCATGAAATAATGGATCTGTATGTGCCAGAAAATCGGCAGAGGAAATTATCCTTACGGCTCTTTTTTGTATTTTGTATATAGATTCAATTTTTGTCTTAGAAGAATTTCCCCAGACTAGTATTCCATAGCTTAAATATGGTAATAATAAAGTAGAATATAATGTTTTTAAAATATGATGAGGAAGATGATATTTTAGTTTATTGATAACTCCAACATTTCTTGAAAGCAACTTACATAAGTAGTCAATGTGGACTTTCCACGATAGTTTACAATCAATATTAAGACCAAGAAATTTGGTAGAATCTATTTGTTTTAACTCACTACCGTTCATTAATACTTGACCTGGGAGAGTATGCAATGTATTACTAAAAACCATGTAGTTTGTTTTCTTGAAATGAAGAGACAACTTATTTGCTTGTACCCAATCACATACAGATCGCAATTCAGTATTTAATTTATCAAGAAGGGTTTGAGCTAGGTTATTACGTGTAAAAAATATACTTGTGTCATCTGCAAAAAGAAGAAAAGAGAGTACAGAGGATGAGTTTTGAAAGTCATTGATGTATAAAATAAACAGGAGAGGACCCAAGAGGGAACCCTGAGGTACACCACAAGTAATAGGTTGTTTGTTTGAATTGAAATTGTTAATATCCACAAATTGAATCCTGTTTGTAAGATAGCTTCTGAACCACTACAAGGCCCTTCCACGAATTCCATAATGAGAAAGTTTATATAAGAGTATTTCATGGTTGATCGTGTCAAAGACCTTGGAGAAGTCCAGAAAGATACCAGCAACGTGCGACTTGCTGTCAATTGCCTTTACAACCTTATCTATTAACGGAATTATGGCATGCACAGTTGAATGTTTTTGACGAAAACCAAACTGAGAGTTAATAAATATGTTACAACAGGTAAGAAATTTCATAGTGCGAGAGTAGACAGTTTTTTTCAAGAATTTTGGAGAAAGAAGTCAACAGGGATATCGGATGGTAATTACCTAATTCATCCTCTGTTCCTTTTCTATGGATAGGGATTACTTTAACAATTTTCATTTTGTCAGGGACAACACCATCCTGTAAAGATAGATTATAAATATGTGTCAGTGGCAAGACAATGGCATGAATAATTTTTTTAACAAGATCATATGAAATGTCGTCATAACCCGAACTTTTTTCGCCGGAAGATTATTAACTATATTTATGATTTCAGACTCAACGACCGGTGAAAAAAAGATGGATTGTGGATTTCGATTTTTTAGAAATGAATGAAAGGGTTTATCTGTAGTAGGAGTATCATTAGCAAGGTTTGGGCCAGTATTTACAAAAAAGGAGTTGAAAGCTTCAGCAATATCTGGAGGATCTCTAAATTCTTTATCTTCATGGACTATTTTATGAATATCTATTTTCTTTCTATCCGTTTTTAAAACACTATTCATTATTTTCCAAGTTGACTTGATATCATTCCTGTGAGTTTGGAACAAAGAGAAAAAATAATTCTTTTTTGCTTGCCTCGTTTGCGTTGTGAAGGGAGACGTAATAATAATCAATCTATATTTGGGGGAAATATGCTGGTATATTACTATAGGGTTTTAATATGTGATAATTTCAGGGGACTTTTATTCAATTTGTCAAATTTAGGGGGACCTCGTGTACGTGAACTATGCTCGAATAGAAGACTTTGAATTTTTGGAAGGACGTAACCCACCCATCGATGTGACCGGTAAGATTGCCATTGCAAGATATGGGAAGATCTACAGAGGTGACAAGGTGAGTCATCTAAGAACACTTGAAGAAGAAATAACACAACTCACATCAGCACTTTGGCCCTACTCCGCTGTTTTACATTTTCAGCTCTTAAAGCATTGCAAACTTCAACATTTCACCATGTTTATTGAAGATTTGGACTGCATTTTTTCTTTAATCCATTTTTCTTAATTACTAGTATCCTAAAGATTACCCTGCTAGGTGATACTTTTGTAGCTGCAGCCAATCACAAATGACGAATTGACAGGTTTTTACGGGAGTGTTTCTTTATTTTCTTGTACTTGCATCGTACCTTCATTTCGTTCACTCCGTGAAAACTGTAACAATGAAATACATAAATTGGAATCAGTTCAAACCCTGAAATCTGATTGTAACTATTCAACAATAGATCAAGTCATAATCAATTACAGCTTTCTTCTATACTGAAATCATAAATATCTTCATAATTATCTTCATGACAAATCAAATTTTGGGCGTGACCCATGGGCATTCTTATAAATTTGCACTCTACTTGACCTTATAATAATTGATAAACCCTATTAATAATGTCTTTCTTTGTGTTTCATTGAACAAACTAGACAGTTCTAATATAACTTAATGTGCACAGATTCATTTGCATAAATACTTGTCTCATACAGGCTGATACTATATTCAATAATAAATCCACTTTTGTATCAAGGAATCTATTAATAATGAGCTTTGTGTTATCGTTAATGACTTCTTAACATTTAACCACATGAATCCTTATACGTGGGCGTTAACATTGTGAATATACACGAGTGCAGTCAACTCAAAGTTATAGCACATAAATATCATAATAGTACACACATTCCTTACAAATTAAACACTGTAAGTGTAAATACTGACCTTCTTGCCTCTTTTTAGTCAATGAGGTTGACTGCAACTAAAGGATGTTTCAGATACTCATGAATTTCCTTTAAATATCAGGACTTTCACGCCTGTCTTGGGAAATCACAAAATGTCTTGCCGAAGATGGCGTTCTAACTTTTTGGTTAACTCAACGCAGCTACATGGCTCCTTTAAATTAGTAAAACTAATTTACCACAATAAATTATCCTTTAAATCTCATCTGATCAACTAACAATATCTCATGTTTTACAGAATTCAACATTTCTAGCCTTAATAAGCATAAGCCTGAAGTATCTAGAAATAAATGTAATATACACTGTATATACATGAATCTGTACCCACTACTGCATGTGCCTCAGTCATTACTACTTATTTTCAACTGTATGTCACATGTAAAACAAGTATAGGAAATAAAATTTGTTGGTAACTATCTTTGTCTTTCAATCTTTGATTCAAGTATTGCACTTAAGTAAATTTGATTCAACAATAAAATATATGTAATGCCCTTGAAATCTTTGAAAATTGTCTTCCGACAACCAGATTTGCAAGAAACAAGTTTCAAAGTTAGCCTCTCATTGAATTCAAAAAACAGAATTCACTCTTAATAACATCAGTTATCTTCTTTCACTCATGAAATTGTGTGAAAAAGGTAATCATGCAATAATTTGTTGCATGCAACAATAAAAATATTCCTTTATAGACATGTTAAATGAGAAATTCAATAAGCATTCATTTGTTCACATGGAACATTCTAATACATGTATCAACAAATACCAATATTTCCAGATCCTACAATGTGTAAGAGAGTTTTACTTTGTTATCTAAATTAACCTTCTCTATAACACTTCATGCTTCTGAAGAATATTAGACTCTGAAAAATTTCTACATCCTTGTGAAATATAGAAATTACAATAAGGCATGTATTTCCTTCCTAATTAGTTTGGTTCAACTTCAACATGTTTCTCATGTATGCAATTGTTCTGAATATCACTATAAATACTATCAAATGTACTATCAACTTCAATCCATGAGTTTTAAATGGTACGATGTACAACTTGTATATTTCAATTCAAGTCTTGTTATGGTTGTAATCAATTCAGTCAGAGGTTCAAAGATCAAAATTCTAAACCAATACATAAATTTGACTCTTTGAACAACGTAACTCATGCGTAATACATATAATCATACATCTTCATTCAATTTTCCCTTTTTGGGTTTTTGTTTTATAGTTTCAGTCGTCAATCCTAATCTTACATATTTAGGCATTTCGAGAAAAATAAACGCGACTCCTTAGTCTTGTATCAACTCACAGATGATTTTTTAAAAGGCATAAACGTTATTCAGTAATCATTATGTCTTCACTTTACATTGCAACCAGTCTTTAAATGAAGACATGTAGTCTCAATATATAGACACAATCAATTACCAATTGGATTCAGTTTGACTTCCGAGAGAGGACAGTTTATGACCCAAAAAAGAACCCCTTTTGTTGAAAATTGAACTACAATTGATGAACTTCAAAAATTTCAGTTTAGTCTCACATTCAGACTTCAGAATTTTGACTAAATTTTGGTTAAATTCCCATTCATCAAAAACAACATCTCCTATGCTCAAATTAGTCTAAGTTTCAGACTCAGTGAACAGCACCAAATTAATTACAAGATACCTTTGTCTTACTTTCAGACCCAACGTGGTAGCAAATTGATTGTAACAAAAATTAGTCTAATTTCAGACCCTCTCATGCATAAATGCCACATAAATTTGACACAGAGCATAAATTATTAACAGGAGATTACTTGAGCAATAAACTAGTCTGCAATAGTCAGACTCACTAATTACAAAAACAATAATTTCATAGTCTTGAAATTCAGACCCTGAAGCAAAAAATTGAAGATTATAGTTCAGATTCTTCAAAATAGTCATTCATGGTCTATCGGACCTCAGAACAATGAAAAACATTAATTATTCATCAGTAGTCTTGAGTTCAGTCTGTCCTTTGCATGTTCACTGCATTAATTTCCGGTGAATTAGAGTTCAAATAAATGCAATGTCTGAATTTTGATGATTCAAATTCAAGTTTGCAAATAGTAGTCTCAGTTTTCAGTCTTGTTGGCTCTTTGGCTGGGAATTATTCCTGGTCTTCATTCGAAAGGAGCAGAACTAGCTTATGGATAGGGCGATCGAGGTAACTCACTGGGTTATGTCGCTTTCCCTTATTGTCTAATTTCCTATCCCCTACCACAATTCTAACCTTACGAATGTAGTCATCCTTGGATTCATATATCTCAACAATTCTTCCTAAGGGCCATGTATTGCGGGGAGCGTTATCGTCCTTGATAATGACTACATCTCCTACTTTCATGTTACGATGTTGCTTGGTCCATTTTTGTCGCGACTGCAGTTGACTGAGGAACTCTTTACGCCAGCGACACCAAAATTCGTTTGCCAAATGTTGCACTCTTCGCCAGCGTTTCCTCGCGTAGATGTCCTCTCGAGAGAAACTCCCAGGGGGTGGAAGGATGACCCTCGACTTCTGAGTCAGCAGGTGATTAGGAGTTAGTGGAATGGGATGAGTTGGCTCATTCAGAAATTCAGTGGTGAGAGGACGACTATTCACAATGGCAGCTGCCTCACACATCAAAGTCCTCAGAGACTCGTCATCTAGTTGCTGACCCGCTTGATGAAGCAGCACATCTAGGACTTGACGTATGGAGCGAATTTGTCTCTCCCACACTCCACCCATGTGGCTCGAAGCAGGTACATTGAACTTGAAGGCAATGAAATCACAACCTTCCCTCAGAAGAAAGTCCTTTACTTGATCTTTACTGGATTCAGCACATCGCTTAAACTCCGCCTCAGCACCCACAAAGTTAGTGCCCCTGTCACATCTTAATTGTCGCACAGGGCCTCTCACTGAGATAAAACGTCTAAGAGCGTTGATGAAGGAGTCCGTAGTGAGGGTGTTCAGAACTTCAATGTGTACCCCTCTGGATGACATGCAGGTAAAGATTAATCCATACCGCTTCAGCTCCTTCCGTCCTTCTTTGATTAACCATGGACCGAAGCAATCAACTCCTGCATATGTAAACGGTGGGGGCGGGAGTAAGACGGTCCTCTGGCAAGTCCGCCATTTTCTGTACTTGTGGAGGCTGACGGAGTCTGCGACAGATCACGCACCGTGATATGAAATTCGAGACGAAGTGGCTGCAACCCAAGATCCAATATCCCTTTGATCTGAGATGATTGATAGTCATGCCCCTTCCTCCATGAGCAACATCAGCATGACAATGGGATACAATCAGCTTGGTCAGATGAGTTTGAGGTAAGATAGCAGGATGTTTGCTTTCAAACGAGATGTCAGATCTCCTCAAACGTCCTCCCACTCTTAGGATGCCATCACTGCCTATGAAGGGGTCAAGATGATGGAGACGATTGGTGGCCTTACAACGACGTCGTCTTTCTCTTTCGTTGAGGCATTTGTCGCCCTCTATCACTTTCATTTCATCGAAGGCCTTCCTCTGGGTCAGCTTTATAATCTCCTTTTCTGCTTGAAGGAGTAGTTCAGCAGACAGAGGTTCCATCACAACCTTCTCGGCATCATACTGCTCCTTTCCTTCATCACGTCTTGCATAGCAACGTCTCTGTAAGTATGATCTGAGACGCAGACAGTTTGCCATAGCTCTCTTTGCCCGATGCCAAGTGGATAGGTGATCAAATCTTTCCAACTCAAGCTTATCTACCTTATGCAGAGAGGCGTGGGTCTGAATCTTCACTTCAGGATCTTTAGGAAGAATAATGGCTTCCTCCTTAGTCTCGTCTGGAATTTCCTTTTCCCAAAGGAAGTCTGGACCCGTTAGCCACTTTGATGCTTCGATTTGATCAACCAAGAGTCCTCTTGATGCTGCATCAGCTGGATTATCCTTAGTGCTGATATGCCTCCACTGCGAAGCTGATGATTCGTCTCTGATCTGACATACTCTATTTGCCACAAATACATGAAAGCGTCTCGTCTCATTCTTGATGTAGCCTAACACTACTCGGCTATCAGTCCAAAAGACCTCTTCGGCAAATTTAAGATCTAGTTCAGTTCGAAGAAATGAGCTCATCCTCACTGATAAGACAGCTGCGGTGAGTTCCAACCTTGGCACTGTGACCGCCTTGATAGGAGCAACTCTGGATTTGCCTGTCACAAGTGTACAATGTACTTCTCCATTCTCATTTGTCATTCTCAGGTAAGTACAGTGGCCGTAAGCAAGGTTGCTGGCATCACAGAAATGGTGTAGCTCGGCATTCTTGATTACCCCAAATCCCTCTGGCTTATAACATCTGTCAATGGAGATCCTCTCCAGTTGGAGAATGTCAGCTTTCCACCTATCCCACTTGGCTTGCAGCACATCCGAGAGTGGATCGTCCCATGCAGCGGAACTTCTACACAGCTCCTGAAGTATTAACTTCCCAGGCAGCAGGAGAGGAGCCAACAACCCAAGGGGATCATACACGGACATAACAGTCGACAAAACACCTCTCCTGGTCAGTGGCTTATCTTGAAAGGTCATCCTAAAGCGGAACGTGTCAGACTCAACGCACCATTGAACTCCAAGGGCTTTCTCGATGGGGAGATGGTCATGCAGAAGATTCAATTCTTTAACTTCCTTAGCCCTATCTTCTGCTGGAACTGATTCTAGTACCTTTCTGGAATTAGAGACGACTTTGTGTACATGTAACCCTCCACGTTCACATATTTTCTTGGTTTTCGAGATAAGCATGATGGCCTCTTCTTCTGTTGCGACTGATTTTAGACCATCATCTACGTAGAAATCCTCTTGGATGAACTTGGCAGCCTCCTGACTTATTACATCTGCCTTGTCAGTTGCAATCTGTTTCAGGCCATAGTTTGCACATCCCGGGGACGAGGCAGCCCCAAACAAATGCACAGCCATACGATAGTCGACGGGATCTTGCTGGTAATCTCCACTGGGCCACCACAGAAAGCGCAGATAGTCCCGATGTTCTTTGTTCACATGAAATTGGTGGAACATCTCCTTTATGTCGCACATAAATGCGATCCTTTCCTTCCTAAACCTGCACAGAACTCCAGCTAGTGTATTCGTTAAATCTGGGCCTGTTAGGAGGTGAGAGTTTAAACTTTCTCCCTGAAATTGCGAGCTACAATCGAACACTATGCGAAGTTTCTTCGGCTGACTCACTCCATGATGGGGAATGTACCACTGCTTTCCTGGTTCACCCTGTTCGGTCACTCTCTCTGCATAGCCTTTATGAAGGAGGTTGTCCATTTGTTGGAGGTACTGACCGTAGTAGGTAGCATCTTTTTCAAATTTCCTTTTCAAGTGATTCAGACGTTTAGCAGCCAAATACTTATTGTTAGGCAGCACAGGTGCATCTTCCTCCTTAAAGGGCAATGGCATCTCATAATGCCCACTCTCTGTAATGTGGATCTCCTTCTTCATTAGCCTGATGAACTTTGTGTCATTCTGTGAATAGGGTTTCTGCTTCCTATCTGGGATGAAGTCAGGCTCTAAAAGTCGGACGACATGAAGAGGAGCTATCTCTTCCTTCATTGAAGCTGGATGAGAGAAGATCACTTCTGATCGATGTCCTTTCAGCTGTGTTTCCTCAGGTATAATTCGTACTGTGGTGCGGTAGCTCACACCAATTGGATCATTGTGACTATCAGCATACTCTGCCTTCACTGTGCCTACAATGCTCCAACCTAGATCCGTCTGGATTGCGTATGGACCTCTATCATCAGGAGAGTTGATGACAGCACGTGGAGCAAGAGCCTGGGCACAGTCGTAGCCGATAAGGAGCCCAATTTCAACATCTTGAAGAGGAGCTATCATGTCAGCAATTCTGGACAAATGTTTGAAGGATCTTGCTATGTCAGGAGTAGGTATGTGATGCCTATCTGCTGGCATGATGTCTCTCGTGTAGGTAGGAGGGAGGTTAATGATCTTCTTGGAACCACTGAAAGCTTTCACCTTGAGTCCAGTCACTCTTTCACTTGCAATTCTCTCATTCGCTTTGGTCATGGTAGAGAGTAGCAAGTTCACCTCGACTCCTTTAATTCTCATTGCTTCCTTAGTGTCAGTCAGAATAAACGATGTATCTGATTGAGTGTCGAGCAGAGCATACACCAATCTATCACCGTGGCAGGACTCGTGTGAAAGCCACACAGGAACTATCATTGATGACCTTTTCAAACTGGAATCCGAACTTGATGCATGGGATTTTGACTCCAGTGTTTCCTTGACACCACTTTCTCTGTTAGCTTCCTGTCGTCTTTCCTTCCACTCATCATCATGTAGAACAGTCGGATGCTTCCCTTTGCAAGAGGAGCATGTATTTCTCTTCTTACATTTCTTTGATATGTGTCCTTTTTTCAGGCAGCCAAAGCAGAGTCCATTCTCCTTAACCACCTGTCTTTTCTTCTGCATCGTCTCTGTACTGAAGGAAGAACATTCACTGAGGTGATGTTGACCCTTGCAGAAGATGCATGGAAGAGACCTTTTCTCAGTGGGTCCAACTCTCTGTTTCTGTTGAGTTGTTCCAGTCTGCAGAAAGCTAGTGGCAGCTGATTTCTTTCTTTCCTTTGAGGTCTGCAGGGATTGAAGAGAGGTAACAGGGTCACAAGCAATGACGGCTTCTTCATCGACGAACTTGGTGAAAACAGTGAAGGGTGGGAATGTCCCCCACTCTTCCCTCCATTGCACAACCTTCCTGCTCCACTTCACAATCAACCAATCTGGAAGTTTTATCAGTAGCTTCCGGTTTTCTCTTTCATCATCCAGGTGATTCAAATGATGGATGTACTTGGAAGCTGTATCGCATTGCTTCAGAAAGTCTGCAAATCTCCTCAGACTGGTGGCATCTCTTGACCCAACCTTGGGCCAAGAGTCAAGTTTATCACGATAGGCATTGGATACTACAAATGGATCACCATATCTCTGCTCCAATACCGTTTTCGCCTCGTCGTATCCTGCAGCATCTCCGATCATTGAATACCCTTGAACCAAGGATCTTGGCTCACCAGAAAGATACTTTAAGAGGAAGTAGAACCTTTCTCCGATTGGAATTCCTCGATGTTCGATTAAGGCGTCGTAGCTTCTCTTCCATGACGTATAGTCTAGTGGATTGCCTGAGAATATTCCAGGCTCTGGAAGAGGTAGCCTGTTCAAGCAAAGCAACTCCTTCAAACTGTTGGCGAGAACTTCATCATTACTGGGCTTGTCCGCTGGTCGATTATTAACTTGTGATGAAAGCTTAGCATCATCTTTCTTGGCTGAAGACTCCACAGGAGGGGTATGGTCATCCATCTTGTTTGGAAGAACACTGTTATCTTTATCAGCTGAACTCTTAACTTGAGAAGAGACTGATGCCTGAGAGTTGACCCAGTCTTGAACTCTTCCTCTAGCTGAACGAGAACCCGATTTCGAAGAAAGAGCTTCGCCCTTCAAGTGTAGAATGATTCTCATGGTCTCTCTCATTAGTAATGAGTGTTCTTCTTCCATCTCTTCAAGCTTTTCTTCACCATCATCATCAAGACTTGCTGAAGGAGCTAAAGCAGCAAGCTTGTCTTGCGCAGAAATGGCCATGTCCATAACCTCCTGCACTTGGTTGCGGGATTCTTTAATCATCTCAGCTTTGACGTCATCTTCAACTATAAGCTGTCTGTGCTTGTTTGCCTTTCTCCTCCAAAGTCGAACGGCATCTTTCCATGTCTTGATTGTGACGTCTGCTTGGTACTGTAGACCCTTCTCCGTGGGTCTTCTATCCCGTCTGCTCTCTTCTCCGGTTTCTGACATGATGAAGATCTAATGGTGATGGAAGATTCACTTCATAAAATGAACCGGTTCACTCATTCTGTTGAGATTCATTCCAGTGCTGGTGTCGACACAGCTAAAGGTTTCCACCGCAGAAAGTCTACCCTGAAAGAAACTCAGCCAGAGGTTTCCCTCAGAGAGTTCTGGAAGTTTTCACTGTAGCTGCAGCCAATCACAAATGACGAATTGACAGGTTTTTACGGGAGTGTTTCTTTATTTTCTTGTACTTGCATCGTACCTTCATTTCGTTCACTCCGTGAAAACTGTAACAATGAAATACATAAATTGGAATCAGTTCAAACCCTGAAATCTGATTGTAACTATTCAACAATAGATCAAGTCATAATCAATTACAGCTTTCTTCTATACTGAAATCATAAATATCTTCATAATTATCTTCATGACAAATCAAATTTTGGGCGTGACCCATGGGCATTCTTATAAATTTGCACTCTACTTGACCTTATAATAATTGATAAACCCTATTAATAATGTCTTTCTTTGTGTTTCATTGAACAAACTAGACAGTTCTAATATAACTTAATGTGCACAGATTCATTTGCATAAATACTTGTCTCATACAGGCTGATACTATATTCAATAATAAATCCACTTTTGTATCAAGGAATCTATTAATAATGAGCTTTGTGTTATCGTTAATGACTTCTTAACATTTAACCACATGAATCCTTATACGTGGGCGTTAACATTGTGAATATACACGAGTGCAGTCAACTCAAAGTTATAGCACATAAATATCATAATAGTACACACATTCCTTACAAATTAAACACTGTAAGTGTAAATACTGACCTTCTTGCCTCTTTTTAGTCAATGAGGTTGACTGCAACTAAAGGATGTTTCAGATACTCATGAATTTCCTTTAAATATCAGGACTTTCACGCCTGTCTTGGGAAATCACAAAATGTCTTGCCGAAGATGGCGTTCTAACTTTTTGGTTAACTCCAAATCCCTAGTAAAGCATTTTTTCATTATGATAACATGACACTTTTTGTGCTGCAAATATAAGTGGTTGTATTGTTGTTTGGACCAGCTATGATAATCAAGTACCAGCAGTCATATATTATTGATGCCATCTTTAAGATCACTCTTTCTATCACACTTCGACATCGATCCATTCCAGGCCAAATTCGCTGCTCAGTTTGGCGCTGCGGGCTTGATCCTATACTCTGACCCGAAAGATTACGCCGTCCCAGGTGCTCAAACGTACCCCGATGGGCTTTACTTACCGGGCACAGGAACACAGAGGGGTAGCTGTCTGGATGGCAACGGGGACCCCCTTACTCAGAGCTACCCAGCAGTCGGTAGGTTTATCTTGCAACATTGTGCACGTGTGTGGGGGGGGGGGGGGGGTGTGCGTGTGTGTGTGCGCGTGTGTGTTGTGGTGTGTGTGTGTGGGGGGTGCGTGATGATGTTTCTGTGTTGATTAGTAGCTCATAAATCCTTTGCATAAATCGATCATTCATGTAATTCATGTAATTCATATAATAAAAATAATGATATTAATAATAATAATAATAATAATAATAATGATAAATGATGGTGATGATGATGATGCTGATGATGATGATGATAATGATGATGATATCGATAAGATTAGATGATGGTAATGACAGTAGTTATAATGATTATAATACTACTAATAATAGTAACAGTAATGATAATAACAGTAATCATGATTAGAATAATTGTAATAACTTTATTTATAGTCCATCATAATTTGTTTCCAGGATCTCTATGCACTTATTATACATAATACTCATCTCTCTTTGCGAACCGTTGTTATACAGTCATACGTTTCTCCATCGTTTTCTATCATATATTTCCTTGTTATTCATTTGGTTTGAAAATCAGTTTTAAATGATCATTAGCATCTAATGAATTAATGAATACTGTAATTTCTATTTGGTTGCCATCATCATCATCAAGTTGACCGTGTAGCATCTTGTTGTGTATAATCTTTTGCTTTTATATGATTCTGCATGATTTTCATCTGGAATTCTATGCAAAATTTATCTCTGAAATGCATCTTCTTCACGTGCTCATTGTGTCCCCTGCATATTCCCAAATTTTGAATGACATCATTAATAATCGACTGTCTATAAACAGGTGTTATAATTTGAATTTATACCAGTAACTGCTTTTGTCCTACAGAGAGTGCATACCGTCTTCCTGAGGACCAATCTACTATGCTTCCAACTATTCCTATCCATCCAATAGGATACGACGATGCCAAAGTATTACTTGAGTAAGTGTTTGTTTAGAATGGACAGCTATGTGTCCCATATATATAAATGATATATAAGACTTTGCAATTTTTCTCCCAAACCTTTTTCTTTTATCAATATATTATACAGGGTGGCCCGGAAAGAATAATGCAATACCTGAGATTTGCCTCATCATCTGCTCCTCTCTCTCTCTCTCTCTCTCTCTCTCTCTCTCTCTCTCTCTCTTGTCTTTTCTTAATATCTATTTCCTTACTGGTGTTTGTCAGCCCCTCTTTTCTTCTTTCTTTCTTTTTCTCCACTCTTATGTCTATATACTCAACCCAAACTCAGTCTCCTGCATTTGGGATTACAATACTTGGCATGTTTGTTGTTGATATTGCTGTTGTTGTTTTTTTTGGGGGGGGGGGGTTTGAGCGTCGATATATCTCTGTTTGTTCTTTCTGACTATTTTCTGTATTTTCTGACATGTCTGAGGGACTGATGTTTTACAAGCTTTGCTTCTTTTAGTTCCTTATTTCTCATATTTTCTTTCTATTTCGTGTATAAACATGCTATAGGTTTTGTACTTGAGACTTATTGCCAACTTGTTTCAGTTTTTGTATATATTTTTGTTTTTGTTATATTGCAATTTTTTTTTGGATACATGAGAAAAAAAACACGCTTGAACTGAACTGAACTGAACTGTATAAGTAATTAAATGATTAGTGAATTTTAGCAGTTCTATAGTCAAATTTTAGGTATAAGTCTAATTATAAAGAAGCGTTTTTCCTCTCCACTCTTTTCTACTTCTCTTTCTTTCTTCTCTCCCTGTCTTCTCCTTATTCTATCCTTTTGTTGGTTCTTGCTCCCTCTTCATCTCTAGCTCTTTCTTCCTCTCCATTCTTTCTTTTATCTAAACTTTATAGAGTTGTAGTTTATATATTGTGTTCTCTATTTTATAATTATCTTACGTTTATTACACCGCTGTCAATTTGTATAAGTATGTTCTTTTTAATCGTATTCTGATTCAGTGTAGTTGTAAGACTGCGATTATCTAATTTTCAACAAAAGAAAGTGACATGAATGAAACGGCGATTGTACATGTTGTATGAAGAGTTGTCATACGTAATTTTCTTGCTGCTTCAAACATACGGTTGCAAAAGTAGCAAATTTGAAAAAAAAAATAACATTGCCTCACATAAATAACTGTAAAATCAAAAGCCGAACCCAAGAGGTTCGTGATCTTGATGTCATTTTACTCGGAAAAGAATTTTCTACCCACTACAACAAAAAGTAATGATATTAATCAATGATGTCATTGAAATTGCAGTTCTTAGGTGTTGCATTCTCTTTAGGCCACCCTGTACATACAGTGCAGTGCTTCCTCCGAAAAAGTTCATTTGGGAAAAAATCTTGCTATAAACCTGAACATTTCTAAATATTTTCAGGGAATGTTCATACCTGTATAGGTCAGTGTCTCACCTCTCAAATAACAGCATTAACTCTTCTTAAATATTTTACACTTTAGCGTGCAAAAGCAATTTTTGTGCAAATTTCAAACTTGACAAGTCTGAATTTTGCAATTTTGTGCTTCAAAACCCACTTTTGTTTAAATCTCAATTCTTTTCTTTTGATACAGGAAAATGGACGGCGAAGAAGTTGAAGATGAGTGGGCGGGGAGTCTTGATTTGACGTACAAATACGGACCAGGATTTGCCGGAAACTATACAGACATGTAAGTAGACTCGGTGGTGGGGGGGGGGGGGGGGGTAGCTCATCACCAGGGGCTGAATAGGATGATTGCCCCCACTCGGGGCTGGACTGGCGATAGGTAGTTTTACGGGGTTTCCCCCAAAGGTCGCTCGATATTTTGACTGGATGTATATAAGACAGCGATTCAAGATACCCTACAAAGAGCAGACTTTGTATTGAAACCTGCATTCATTCCTCTTCACAGAATACAACTGAGGCACGCCATAACTTTAGTGATAGGGTTCCCGTGAGGCTCAAAGAGAATCAACATTTTATTCCTCCGTGAGAACAGATGGTTTGTGTATATAGTTTCAGCGTGGCCAAAAGTAGAAAACTACACAAGCGACTTTAAAAGAAATAATCAGACGCCTGGTTTGTACTTTGTTTAAGAAAAAAATAATCCGACGCCTGCTATGTACTTTGTTTAAGGAATTGTAGGGAACTTTTTAAGAATTGTATACACTCTTTAAAAATGTGCCATTTCGAACCCTTTTCTGTCCCGTATTTCGAAAAGGGGTGCTATAAAGGGTTCTTTATATTTTCAAGAACCCCAAAAGGTTCCATGTGCAACCAATAATGGTTCTAAAGACCCTTTTAGAATTCTTCAGAGAACCTTTACTGCTTTTTTTTTTTTTGAAGAACCTTTCACAGTTCCAAATGTGGGACAAGAAAGGTTCTGATCAGCACCATTTTTCTATACTTAATTATTCCTTTCTGTCTCATTTGTTCTTTAGGCAGGTACAAATGAGTATTTACACGAAGAACGAGATGGCATATGGATGGGATGTGATTGGAGTGCTCAGAGGAAGCGTTGAACCAGGTTAAAATTAGTTTAGTTTTGGTATTAAGTATAAACTTAAATGAAAGTGAGCATCTTCTTTGAAAAAAGGGGGAAAAATGAAGGCAACCTTTTCACGAATGTCAACATTTGGAAAATATGCACATACAGTATAAAAGAATATGTATGATTGTAAATAATAAGTATGGAATCTTTTTTTTTTCTCGTCAACATTAATATGGTGAGTCATGTCCTATATCCCTATATTATAATGGAACTTCAATTGCCTCAACAATATTACCCGAAATTGGACAAATCCCATAACAATATAAAGAGATATCTGTAGGAATTTGATAGAAATGAAATGAGATAACGTGATAAACATAAATATATATATATATATATCTTTGGTTAGGACTAACATTTTTTTTTACTATTCATAATTTTTTTTACAACACAGGAAACGTTAACATAATATGAAATATAAAACAAAGTAAATCTACAAGAATATTATATATACATGGAAATGGAGGAATCAACTAAAAAGCAATGCTTGTAGAGTGTGGATCCCTCAAATAATAATAACAATATTGTAAACATAACTTGTGTTCAATTAGACCCCGCACATTAATACCTACTCATCTTGACTAAAATTTAGTTTTTAAAAAAAATGACAAGTATTTTAGTTGCGCCCAGCTGACCCTTTCATCTAGTCATTTTTAACTGATTTGTGTATACTTCCACCATCATGACTCTCACTCTCACCACAATAGATTATAACTGTCCCTAAAATATAAATTTGCTTGAAATAATTTTAATGTTTACAGCAGTTTTTCCTCTCTACGTTTATTCCTAACACGAAGATATTTCAATCTCGGCCCCATTCAGGGTTTGCTTGTTTTTCCAAATGTTGACGTATGTCTTAAAGTATCTTCGTGATTTAATTTGATATATTTGATTTCTAGAAATTTTAGCGATAGATTGTTATCATCCCCCTCCACCTTCTTCGAAACGGATTTACTCCGGTGACACCATGTATTTAAATGTAATCGTACCTACATGGTATAAGACTGAGATAAGTTTGTTTAGAATCTTTGAATCTTGATATCAAATCAAAACATCTCATTACATTGCATGTACAGATCGTTACGTGCTGTTAGGCAACCACCGGGATGCCTGGGGGTTCGGCGCCCTAGATGCAGGCAGCGGTACCACCGCCTTACTGGAGCTCAGCAGAGCTATCAGCGTCTTGGTAGACAGAGGTAAAATCACAGATTATTCCCCATTATTTTGATTGAGGGGCTATCTAGAATCGGCGACATTTGGATATCATAACAGACGTGGGTATATCCCCCTATAATTATGATCTTGCTACCTTGCCTTATCGGGTATTAATTTTGATGCGCTGTCGATAGTTTACATTTTGGTTAATGTAAAGTAATAAAAGCAATAATGTTTACAATGAATGTCTTTGCAAACAGTCGATTAACGTTTAGTCTAACTTACAGCAAAGGCGAGAATGTTGTTCATTCCTCGAGCTGTCAATTAGAATATTGGAGGTTATTACATGATTTTTAAAAAAAAAACTGAAAAGGTTAACATTTCCTTCTGCTTTTAGAGGTGTGTCCTCTAATTATGTAATTACGATGATTGTACACTCTAAAAAAAAATCAGTTAAAATGACTAGATGACTAGTCAGCTGGTTGCAACTAATCTTGTCATAAAGTTACTACATTCTAGTCAAAACACGACTAGAAAATAGTCACAAATGACTAAAATATAGTTTTTAAAAAATGACTAGTATTTTAGTTGCACCCGCCTGACCCTTTCATCTAGTCATTTTTAACTGATTTGTTTTTAGAGTGTATATTATGTCATATTTTGTTATCAATATCATGAAAATGTCAATTTGTTGTTTCATTATTTGCTGTTTATTTGAAAAATTAGAAATTAATGTATTTGAACTGAACTGAATTGAACTAGATGTTAAAAGAACTTTGAGGATATGTGAACGGTTGGAAACTCCGTTGTAGTATCATAATCTTAGTTAGATGTTAAAATCTTTGTTGATTTATCAAAGGCTGAAACGACGTCGCAGTATCATGTTCTGTTAAAAAAAATCTTTATCAATTTGCGACAGGTTGAAACCACGTCGTAGTATCATGTTCTGTAATAAGAGTTAAAAGATCTTTGTCGATTTGTGACAGGTTGGAAACCACGTCGTAGTATCATGTTCTGTAGTTAGAGTTAAAAGATCTTTGTCGATCTGTGACAGGCTGGAAACCACGTCGTAGTATCATGTTCTGTAGTTAGAGTTAAAAGATCTTTGTCGATTTGTGACAGGCTGGAAACCACGTCGTAGTATCATGTTCTGTTGTTAGAGTTAAAAGATCTTTGTCGATTTGTGACAGGCTGGAAACCACGTCGTAGTATCATGTTCTGTAGTTAGAGTTAAAAGATCTTTGTCGATTTGTGACAGGCTGGAAACCACGTCGTAGTATCATGTTCTGTTGTTAGAGTTAAAAGATCTTTGTCGATTTGTGACAGGTTGGAAACCACGTCGTAGTATCATGTTCTGTAGTTACTAGTTAGATGTTAAAAGATCTTTGTCGATTTGTAACAGGTTGGGAACCACCTCGTAGTAATACGTTCTGTTGTTAGAGTTAAAAGATTTTGTGGATTTGTGACAGGTTGGAAACCACGTCGTAGTATCATGTTCTGTAGTTGGGGTGCCGAGGAGCATGGTATCATTGGATCAACAGAATGGGTTGAGGTAAGCTAATCAGTATTATAATATAATATATTTAGTTTACTTTACCCAAGATAGACTAATCAACACTGCGCTGTCTGCAGGAGCCTACACTAGTAGTATGTCACAACATTACACCTGGGTTGAGAGAGAGATAAACACAGGGGAAACTGTTTATCCCAATAAGGATGAAACATTGGGGGAAGATCGATCTCAAGACCTCTCCTCGTATAAACATGTATAAGAGTCATCATGGTCATGGGGCTTTACCTTCGTGCTCTCATTGTCTTAACTCCACGCAAGGAAATCCTCATTTTTCTCTGTGTGCGTGTGCGGCCCGGGTGTGTGAGAGTTTGTGTTTTTGTGAGTGCTTTTTTGTTTTCTTTTCTTTTTTCCTTGTTGAGGGATATATTTTAGATACACTTTACCCGTGACAAAATTCGACTTTTGTGGTCATCTCTGTTCTGTTGATAAACCATAGCAGTTAAAGAATGAATTACTTTAGTCATGGTAGTGAAACGAATAGCCAGTGGTTGCCGGGAAAAGAAATTAGCATTGCAAGATTCTGATTATATTGTCCGCATGTTTTTCAAGGATTCATTCCTCGTATGGATTTATGTTTAATTTCCTTATTTCTTTACTCAGGAATTTGCTAAAAACCTGGGCATAAGAGCAGTCGCGTACATGAATTTGGATGTTGCCATGGATGGTACGTAGAAAAGTATTCTTAAAACATGATTAATTGAATATACCCAGAAGAAATCCCCAAGTCCAAAGAAGCAAGTTCCTTAATATGCTTCCTCTTCAAGCTAGCTTCAGAAATACTGAAATTTGACGTTCAGTTTGTATTATAATGTTTTTCTCAAATGCATTATGTACTTATCAGGGAATAAAATTTTCTCCTTAATACTTTTTTGGCAAAATATTTTTATTTAATTAGATTGAACTTGCACAACAAAGGAGAAAAAGATACAAACGCCCACGGCAGGAAAATCAAAATTACTGCAAAACGCAGGGCATTAAAAAGACATGGTCGAAAATATAATTTTAAAATCTAATAATATATGAATGAAATCTGTTATCAATAAAACTTATTAGATGTAGTACAAGTGACCGACTTTTGTATAATATTATTATGGAAGGTTTCACAAAAGATCGCAATAGTCAACATGGTCAAACCTGAAATGTCCCAGTATTTTCGAAGATTTTGAATGAATTTTTTCCCGTTGTTAACTATTGCTTTAGTTTGCTTTGATTTGTTTGTTTTCTGTTGTTTGCTGTATTCTTTGTTGTTGTTTTGTTTGTTTGTTTGTGTTTTTATTTGTTTTGTTTTGTTTTTTATTTGTTTGTTTGTTTTTTTTTTGCTTGCTTTCTTGCTTGCTTGCTAAATATTTGCCCAGATTTCGCAGTATCCTTCAGCAATAGGTAGGATAGGAATATATCGAACCTCATTTTTCTTCTTCTTTCGCTAGGTACATATGTCCCTGATATATCAGCAACGCCAAATCTCAATAGACTCATCTATGAGGCGACCAAGAAGGTAAACAATTAACTAAGCATTCACTATGAACACAACGGACAAAAAAGCGGACGAAATAAACAACCCCTCATTCTACCCTTCACAATGGTTCTGGTAGTCAAAAGAACATCCCTTCACTGCTATTGTCTAAAATATGTGGAACAGGTGTCACATGCATATTCACCTGGAACTACATGATTAAACATAATAGCTGTGAAGGGATGTTCTTTTGACTAACAAAACCATTGTGAAGGGTAGAATGAGAGGTTGTTTATTTTGTCCGCTTTCTTTGTCCGCCATGTTCATAGTGATTGATCGAGTCAAATGTAAGTCAGTCCGATTCCCTCATTCATAACCTGCATAACATAAGCATTACCATAATCCACGACAAAATACTTTGAAAATGCTTTGTTCTTCTCCTTGATAAAAATCATAACCAGTAGGGGCAATTAGTTCTTTTATATTCCCTCACATTTTAAATGAAGTAGAAACTACAGCAAGTGCTTTATATTTGTGAAACATGACCGTAGTTGAAGGTTTCATATCAGAACTGGCTCAATTCGACACACGGAACTCATTTATGGCAGTAACAATCCCTATAATTGATGCCGGTGATCCCTGTGCAATAATCATGATAATGGTACTATAAATACGCATACTCTTTCCTCACCGCTTAATTATCTTGTGTTGAAAGAAAAGATAATGAACACTCTCAGTCTGAAACAACAGGTTATAGACCTGACACTTTATTAGGACAAAAATTAAAGATTTGAGATATCATTATTTCGGGGAAACAAACACTGTTCGTAGTTTCATGGCATGCGTATCGTATTTTTAATTTGAAAAGTAAACGCGATATCATTTGTATCATGTTTCAATATACCTACACTGTGTTTTATTTTCAAGATCCCTGCTCCTTATGATGATTCGAAGACAATGTATGATATCTGGAAAGATCGTGGATCATTGGGCAGCAATGGTGAACCAAGGTTAGTTATTTTATGTCTTCCGTGCATTTGAAAAAAAATGGACCGATGCCTCGAATTTCTTAGACATTAGAGTACGCATGAAACTAATGTTCACCAAATTTGGAAGAAAACTGTTTCGGTGAAACGTTGAAGAAAGCAAAAAACTTGAAATAGCACACTACTTTCATGATATGTTACGGGCGGTTGGACCAATACTGTTTACGATTTTTAAAGGCAGATGAATGTCGTTGCTTCAGTTCTATCATTTGTTAATCCAACTTTGAAATGTTTCAACAATTGACTCTAACTGAACTCGTACATATCAAGCTTTTAGAGATGTTATTTGTACGCAATAGATTCGACTAAATAGGCATACTAGCATGCAGTTAATTAAATGAAAAGACACTTTTTCTCAGATCTATACTTATATCTATATCCGTATGTACGAACCAAAAATCATATAATAATAATAATGATAATAATAATAATAGTAATAATAATAATAATAATAATAATAATAATGATGATGATAATAAAAATAATAATGATAATAATAATAATAATAATAATAATAATAATGATAATAATAATAATAATGATAATAATAATATTATACAAATAATGAATGTTTATGAGTGCAATGGACAGAATATTTCATGAGGTGAAAGATGAAATGATCCATTCAACGAGGCGCAGCCGAGTTGAATGGATCAATAATTTCATCTTTCACCGAATGAAATATTCTGTCCATTGCACGAATGAAAAAACATTCATTATTTGTTTTATATGACACCTAAAAATAGATCAAATCGCAATAAATCAATAGCGCTATACGCTAGCGCGCTGTTCACTGCAAACGCAAGCGTTTTACGTACGTAGTGTGCCGGGCTCTCGGCCAGCGTGCAATGGAGCAAATCGTATGGATCCAAAATTGCACGGTAAATGGAGCCACTTTTGCACGATTGATGACGTCATAGTGCAATGGGACAAATGATGAATATCAAACAGCCAATCAAATGACAGGGATCTATCTAGGTGTCATATAACAACTTATAACGCACACATATCCGAAAAACTTTCGCTCAAGGCGCGACAATAGTAGATAGATAAGCAGGTTACATGAAAATAGTCCACAGTTCAGCAGACAATCTACATACAGGTAAACAGGTAAGTTTTTAGTTGTGTTTTGAACTGTTCCGTGGAGTCGAATTGTCTCAGATAAGGGGGACGTGAGTTATATTATAGAAGAAGATTCTTGGAGAGAGGGGTGCAAAATGTAACATCAAAGTCGTACACAGAATTTTTTTTTTCTTGGGGTCAAGAATATTTTGTCTCATATTCGAGAGAACACGCAAGGGAGCAAAGGGACCGAGTGGGGTGTGAGAGGGGTTACCCTGCCCGCCCCACATGACATGCATGAGGGAGTTGTTGCATTTTTAGAAGAGTATAGAGCGTAAGTGTGGGCGTGTGATAGTAGAAAGAATGAAGGATTGTGCGGTGTGCATGGTGTGTGTGAGAGGGTGTGGGGTGCGTTCGTGTGTTGGGTGAGACAAAGAGAAAGAGAGGGGTAGAAAAGGAGTAGGAGTTGTATATCTATATTTCACTTTTCTGCTATATTGAAGCAAAAAAGTTTATCGATGCATTTTAGACATGTTAGAAGAATTATCCTCCATGATTAATTTGCTTTGAACAGTATTGGAACGCTAGGATCAGGATCGGACTATGCACCATTCTTACAGCTAGCGGGTATTTCTGCAATGGATTTCACTTACACCTACAATAGAGTAAGTATATACCAGTGAAAAAAATGCGATGTTTATAACTGAGTGATTGATTATTTTGATTTGATGGTGTGGCTTTTTTCTGGACGACGTCTCCATGAAAATGATGCAGCTTTTTTTACAGGCTGAACTTACTACGCTCCATTCTTGTTTGTAAATACCATGGTAAATACACTCTGAATTTCTTTAAATTAGAAAATAATCTGAGAGATTGAGATGAGGAAGAAATCCAAAATTAGATTAGGAAATTAGAATGAAAAAGGTGATTTCTCAATCTATTCGCTTGAAATTTTTAATCGAATTTGGATTTGTCCATGATTCTAATAAATCTAAGAAAATTAGATTGTAACATTATGACTTAATCAAATTATACCACATCCACTGACAAACTAAATATTTGATTGTTTGATGAATTCGTGCCTTTTTAGTTGGTCTAAAGCGTGACTTGTGTAGTCATACACAAGGGAAAAAATATGTCAACTATTGGGAATAATTTGGATGTTTGTGGTGCTATTCACTCATAGGATAAAGTTTATTTGGGTTTTATTACTGCCGATTAGCTGATTAATTGTTGGGTGCTAGGGTAAATTTTGTTTAACATTCAGTAGCTGTTGGCTTTGAACATGTTGAATCGAATAGTTGATTAGTTGGTACCCTTTGGTTGATTGAGTATTTGATGGATCGCTTCCTAATCAATCAATCTCTTAAAAGAAAGATTGATTTTTTGTTTATTTGGGTTGGGGGGGGTTGCACATTGATTGATTCCACACTGTGGAAAAGCACCCATCTTGTCGAAAAGAACCCATCTGATCACTGCTGATTATATACATTAACACAATTGATCAATGAGCCATCTGTATATTTAACAGGGAACTATAAGGATAGTTATGTCTGAACAATCAATCGCTCGTTTTTACAGGAGGAGACGCCTGTCGCATCCTACCCGTGCTACCATTCCGTCTACGAGACCTTCGAGCTGGTGGACAAGTACTACGATTCGGGGTTCCAGTACATCCTCGCGGCCGGTCAACTCTACGGAGAGATTCTCAGACAGCTGGTCGACAATGTCATCCTTCCGATGGACCCGGTAGGATACGCCGAAACGGTCGAAGGTTACTGGGTGAGCCTCCGAGATGGAGATATTGGCCAGCAAATGCAAGATTATGGCATTGATTTTAGTGAGTAATTTGGAATCATTTTTTAAAACAAAATAGCCTACCTTGCAAAATGTGAACGGTAGCCTCGAGAGATTTGCGGGTTCATAATGTTAGCTGAATGTATAAAATAGGAGACTAATTACTAATCATAATCTGGTTGGCCCTTCTAGTCGTTCTCTGCCCCCAACTTTTGTAACTAATTACATGCATTACATGTAATAGGATACTGTACAATGATTTTTTTTAATAGAGCAAACAAAACGCGTGATTCGTGTCAAATTAAGGAAGTATCCGTGTATTCTGCGCTTTAACATATTTAAGACTTGTGGTCCACAAGCTAAAATATTCCTGCATTTGACAGAGGAAGTGTCACCTTTCCTATATTCAACAGATCCGTGTAGTATTAACCCATAGAGGTACAGTGTCACCTTTAGGAGACGCTTTTGCAGTATCTGTTGGTCCAGAATGTTGGGCAGTACATATCATACATGAGCAGAAAGAGAAAAATTCACTGACAAATTTGAGCCCATTTCTATCACTGTATGGTGTGGCGTTCTCGAATTAGAGCAGTTTAACTGTTACTAATCATTAAACTCTTTAAATTGGCCACGCAGTGAATAATACATGATCACTATTTCCATGTTCAAATTGGCAATTTCTGATTAAATTTTACAATTATATTTCATTTTGGTTTATGTTATATCCATATTTATTTTTTTCAAGCTATGTAAGCATGGAAAAAATATATTTTATTGCCAATTTGAGGACTGAAGATGATTAATTTAGACCTCAAGAAAGCTCTGTACTGCTGTGGGTTAATAGCAGTACGGCACTTGCAATGAACAGAGGAATATTTTTTAATGCAAACAAATTAGGCGATCAAGTCAAATTACGGAGGCAATCTTGTATTCTGCGCTTGACGGCTTGCGGTGCACAATCTGAAATATGAAATTTGGACTGGGAACTGCAAGTCGCCTTTATTAATTTGAAAATGGTACATGAAATATTATTATGTATTAAACGTAGTTCTTTTAGTGAAGTGTTCTGTTTTTGTGTCTTTGTTAATGTGTAATAAGATAAATTAAGATTACAGGTAGAGAATTGGTCTCTCTTTCATCTCGTTATTTTTTCACGTTCTTTCTCTTTATTTCTCTCTCTCTCTCTCTCTCTCTCTCTCTCTCTCTCTCTCTCTCTCTCTTTCATTTTTAGCCTACATGAATAGTGCTGTGGAAAACTTTACCGAATCTGCTCAAGATTTCAGCGAACGGCTGGAGGAGGTCAACAAAAACGAGTAAGCAATTTCTACGACATGTAGCTTTCGTGCCTTGGCGTGATCTATAGCTGTGGCACACAGTCCTCTCCCCCTTTCAAAAAAAAAAAGAAATGAGACCATCAAACAAACAAAAAATTAAGGATATTTTACCAAACGAGGCAAAATAAAGTTGCTCAAGCAGGCTTCCGGCAAGTGTGTGGAAACAAAAGGAGATTTCTTTTCAATCTTTCATGATCAGGGGATGATGAATATATCTTGTTGACTACAGCTGAAACTGCTCTTGTGATATTTTGCACTGAAATAACTCTAGATACATTTTTTTTTTTAATATCTATTTTCCCCACAAGTATTTTGAGTAGCAAGATAGAATTATAGTTTTCCTTGGCACGGCGGCTTTTAAGATGTGATTGAATTATACCTTAGTTTCTTAATGATGGAAAAACACTTTATTTTACTAGCTATTAATACCCGTTCATTGACATGTTGGACCCCTCAGAAGAACAACCTCTGGCTGAAGAGGGTGATCCAGCCCATTTGTGGAGAATGAATAAATGAATCAAAATAAAAACACTAATTGTTATTATTCAAACCGATAAAGTGAGATATATTTCCTCTAATACACTAAATTTCCATCCCTACTTTCCTGTTTTCTCTTTATGTCTCTCTTCCAGCGTCTTGGCTGTACGCCGTATGAATGATCAGTTGATGTATCTTGAGCGTTCATTCATTGATCCTATGGGCCTCACAGGGAGACCAACAACTAAGTAAGTTGAAATATAGACAATCGGATGAAGTGATGTTGATTAAAGAAACAGTAAGAACGTTTCATAATAGAAAATGAATAGAAATTGATTGAAAGTGTTTTTAAGGAACAGACGCACATCCTCACACACGGTTACAGGGTTTGAATCAACATGATAAGAAGAAAAGTACACAACTTAATTGTTTTTGTTTTTTATAAGCATACCATGTGTCTTACACACGACCAAGACAAACCAGAACGAAACTTTTGTTTGCTCTATTTCCGATACCTATAGAAACAGTCGCAAAGAATTTCCAAGTCAATCCTACAGGATATTGAAAAAGCCTTGTCCTTCGCTTAGTGAAATGCGGGAGCATTGACAACTTACTTAATCGGAACATGAGTCCTGTGGGATATGACATATATTATTGAAGTTGATCATGAGTATTTTCTATAATGTTATTAAAGAAATGCTGTAGAAGTGCTAAAAAAAAACAATTAATTTCTCTTCTTTTGTTTTTGTTTTGTTTTGTTTTTTTCATTCCAGACACGTCGTCTTTGCACCCAGCAGCAAAAATGCATACGCCGGCGAGAAATTCGCTGGCATCGTTGATGCCATGTACAACATACAACCCGACGATACCGAGGCGTGGGAGCTGGTGAAAAAGGAACTCTCGATCGTGACATACTTGGTCCAGTCAGCGTCCAACTCATTAAAGGAAGTTGCATAACCAAATCAGAAGCCATTTGCGCTGAAAAGTTGCGTTTGAAACGCTTCTCAAAATTAAATGCAACTCGAAATCCAGCCAAGAGGAACCAGAGCTAATTAATTCATGACATACTATCACTGCATCTCTCAAGATCTATTGTCTTATGCCCGTTTCACATGGGGCGTCATTTTGCTTTTGCTGACGCAGGACTCCGTCAGTAATTAGCGTAGTCTATGAGGCTCCGTGTCCTAGAGTGTAATCATACAAAAAATGAATACAAGATCAGCCGTGCAAACAATGTTGTGGTGGATGTGGGAGCTTGGAGAACTTCCTGCCCGTGCGCCCCTTTTAGAACCATAGAGCGCATGATGCCCCTCCCTTTAAACCTAATTTCTATTTTGTGTCCTTTCTTTTGCATTTGAGAGATTTTGAACGGACAAACTCCCATGTGTGATAATTTCTTTCTTTCTCTCTTTCTTTCTTTCTTTCTAGACAATGTTTTTGAGGTCTTTGCCCCCTGTTTGTTAAAAGTCGCCCTCAAAATGCATTGAATTCCCGGGATGTGGAATAATAAAGCCAGCTTCACGGGAATGATTGATTGATTATCTCCGGATTAACTATATCATGACCCAACTGAAATGACGCCTTTTGTGCGGGTGATGTTCGTTATTCCGGAGGTTCGTTATTCCGAAGGTTCGTTATTCCGAAGGTTCGTTATTCCGAAGGTTTGTTATTCCGAAGGTTTGTTATTCCGAAACACGCAAATTTCGTATACCTAGATGTTCGTTAGTCTGAAAATGAAAAAGGGTTCGTTAATCCGAACATTTGTGGCGTTATACCGAAGGTTCATTAGTCCGAAGATTCGTTAATCCGAAAATGAAATAAGGTTCGTTATTCCGAAGGTTTGTTAATGCGAAAATGAAATAGGGTTCGTTATTCCGAATGTTCGATAGTCCGAAAATGAAATAAGGTTCGTTAGTCCGAAAATAACTATGAACTAAACGAACCTTATTTCATTTTCGGACTAACGAACCTTCGGAATAACGAACCTTATTTCGTTTTCGGATTTACGAACCTTTTTTCATTTTCGAACTAACGAACCTTCGGCATGACGAACCTTATTTCTTTTTCGGACTAACAAACCTTCGGAATAACGAACCTTCGGAATAACGAACTG
Source organism: Echinometra lucunter (assembly GCA_029962745.1). Classification (NCBI taxonomy): domain Eukaryota; kingdom Metazoa; phylum Echinodermata; class Echinoidea; order Camarodonta; family Echinometridae; genus Echinometra; species Echinometra lucunter. Next base: position 23,835,071 of record CM057153.1, on the reverse strand, counting down.
TAACCTTTTGTGCAACGGGCACGCACAAAAATCACAAAAATGAGTCAAGAATATTATTGACTCATCGATGAAGCTTATCGTTTTGTTTATACCGGTTTACTAATCTTATGCACAGTTTTTTAACAAAAATTTCCCTTGACGAACGACAAAGAAGCTTGCCTGAAGTTTGCCCGTCATAACAACAGCTAATGGATGCAAAGTGGATTCTAATTCCATCAGTTTAGATGGCATTATGCTTTAAACAGGTGAACTGAATAGTTGGTAATCAAGGGTTCTGGACAGAAAAATACACATATTTGAATACGTTAATAAACCGGTCTATTCTGATCATCGTCTTTACAGTTTCCCTTCGAAAAAGACATGGATATGCCTTGAGGAGGAAATTATATTTTGAAGTAAGGCATTACTTCAAAGCTTTCGATAAAAGCTGTGATAAACCGTAAAGACGGTGAGTTTTATCAAACCGTGTCAGCGTTCGCTGAAATGATCACATCTTATTCTAGGTGAACAATATAATAAGCTGTGTTTCTTATAAGTACTGGTTATCCAGTGATAGGGAGGTTGTATATTATATTAGTGTGTAGTACAGTTGTAATCAATACCTGTACGACATTGTACGAGAAGCAGTACATAAGACCTTAGTATCAGTTCGAATTCGTCAATTTCCGTTGATTCTTTTAATTGTTGGTGATGCTTTGTATATTGTTTTGATCAGGATTAGAAAGTTACATCCATAATTCTCGCATAAAATGAGATGAATTCTATGTTAGGGTTTTTTCACTGTTGTCGCTGCTACTATTGTTAGTATGTTTATTTTGTTAATGCAAATAAGTGATGCGCACTCAAACATATTCCTCAGTCCGATTCATGGATTTTAATTACGAATGCACACGTAGTTATGAAAAAAATACACATTACAAGTATAGGTTTTTTGTTTGTTCTTGATATATATATATTTTTCTTTCTGCATTGATGATGCAAAAAAATGTATTGATTATTGTAATATGAACTATATTAACGATCTGAGTATATTCATTGATGAAATCGTAATAATTAATAAATCTTTTTAAATATGGAAGATGCAATATAAATGCTTTTGATATCCTGGATTTTTTTTTTTTTTGCTGATGTTGTTAGTTTGTATATATTTGTCGTTTTGTTAATGTTTATTTGTTCGCCTGCCTTCCGTTGCCTCGACACGGAAATGCCCAATTTGTCGAAATATGGTTTACTAAAGCATTCTCTGAATTATCGTCTGCGTGTGCATGTGTGTGTGTGACTGACCTAGTACATGTTTTAAAGACCAGTGCCAACAATGCTGTCCCTATATAAAAGTGAATTGATTATTTTGGATATTTACTTGTATTTTCATCAACACAGTTGGAGACGGTGACAATTTGAGAATACTTCCATTTCTTTCTATCGTATAGCTGGAACTATACATTGTCTTTTAGATTCTGTATCATACTGTCCATCTTGCAATCAAATTCAATCAATGAGAGCATAAATACGTTGAAAGGTAAAAATGAAGGTACGAATGACCAGCATTCCACTTTTGTTTTAAATGTTTTAAACGAATCAGATTGTCGTAGTTCCGACCAAATAAATGATCGACAGAAATTAATACAATTTCGATGATCATCTTATCAATTTCCTAAAGTTATCAATGCATATGACATGTATGACGTCACGCAAGAACTTCCAAGAAGGTGTACTTTTGCCTTTAATAGGCCTCGGCATAGGGCCTCGGTTAGCTATTACAATATCGAGATTTGTTAGTTATGGAATCCCAACAAACACAGGATGACATCAAAAACTTGATACGAAAGAAAAACTGTAATAAGATCATGAAGATGGTGATTATTGTTAAACAGCATCTCACATGCCTCCTTATATACTTTACTTTGATTATGAAGTACTTTTCAACAACGTGGTTATTGTATTTTGACCTATGTACAGCCAAGCCTGTCTGCCGAGGCAACCAAACTGACACAGTAAAAACGGCTCCTACAAATAGGCGGCTTTTCAAGACAGGTTCTATGTCACACATTTCTTCTTTGAGGAAGAAAATAAAGGTGACCACTATAGGCAGGTGACCCTAATACAGAGGTGACCACGGAGACGGGTTTGACTATATATATATAATCATCACTATTACATGACAGGAACTTCTAGGCAACAGGTTGCAGCATGTAAGCGGCTGCCTGGATAAAGTAGGTGACTTGGGCAAGTTCCATTTTGACGTATTCCCACCTTTGGGGGTCCGGATTGCTGTCGATATCAAACATGGCGTCCACGATACCCGCAAATTTTTCTCCAGCGTAAGCATTCTTGCTGCTCGGTGCAAGGATGACATGTCTGTGGAGAAAGGGATTAAAAAGGAGGAGAGAGAAAGAAGGAGAGAGAGATGATAATAGAGAATGGAGTAAGGGAAGAAGAGGTAAAGAGGGAGAAAGAGATAGGGATGAAAGCAAAAATGCGAAGGAGAAGCAGATTTTTTTTTCTCGTAATTCACTACAATGATCAACACTTTGGCATGAGAAAAAACAGGTTTTTATTAACCACATGTTGGATCTATGGGAACAAATGAGAGCTTTATCATGTTTATACATCATGTATATTAATTGATCCAGTCTTCCCTTCGAAGCAGGCCATCTCGTGGCAATATTCACGATCATTTATTTTTTTATTCATTTTTTAAAATTCATTTATTATTTGATTTTTTTAGTTTGGGGGGTTTTTTTAAACCCTTTTTTCATTCCCGTAGCCATATGGAAAAAATACAATATTTATAACATTCATAACTTACATTTCTCAGATCATGGACCCTACTGCAGAAGTTGGGTGCATGCTCATACACAATCATATTGGAATTCACTTGGAGAAGCAAAGGAAATGAGTACTTAATAACCGTCTTCTGAATTGGTTAAGACAAACATTAAATACAGGAATAAAATCATACAAGAAAACTTAGTGAAGTGAAAGGGGCATCTCACTGAGGTCAGATACAGGATTTTTCCCTAAGTGTTGTGTCCTCAAGATATCTTACAGGCAAATAGGGTAACATTTTTGAAGAGGCAAAAATTAAGCCTCCATAGGCAAGATAGGAAAGATTTAATAGCGACATGCACGAAAATTACAAAGATCTAGAGGGCATTTCTAGTCCTCTCCATGGTTCTGCCACTAAGACATTCTTGGTACTTAGTTTATATCGGTTCTGTCTGGATTAAGGCCCATAGGATCTATAAACATTCTGTCCAGATACATGATCTGGTCACTGACTGCACGCACAGCTAGAATACTGCATGGTTGGGAGAAGAAGATTATAAATTGGAGGAGTACGATAAGGGAAGAACGAGGGATGGAGGAGAAGGAGAAGAAGCAGAGGAATAGGAAGAGGAAGAAGAATAAGGAAGAGGAGGAGGAGGAGAAGAAGAAGAAGAAGAAGAAGAAGAAGACAGAGAAACGGAGAAAGGGAAAGAGACATGCAGAGATCGAGGTTAGCAAAACAGGCATGGGATGAGAATAAAGGGGGAGTGAGAGAGAGAGAGAGAGAGAGAGAGAGAGAGAGAGAGAGAGAGAGAGAGAGAGAGAGAGAGAGAGAGAGAGAGAGAGAGAGAGAGGGTGAGAGTATAGGACTATAAAGAAGCCTATTTCAATGTAAAGTAAGGTCAAGATCATTGTTGCCGAGGGACAATATTAAGGTATATAATCATGTTCCTCCTATCCCACTATAAATGAATGTATTGGCAAGATAATGCACCCTCTATATGCCATCGGCACCGGGTGACCCTGTATTAAGCCTATGGGAATTTGAGAATTTGGTAGTCAGAGAGACTCTTTTTCCTTTCATTGTAGGGTACGTTTTCAGGGGGGCGCCAGTGTATATTTTGACGGGGGGGGGGCAAGATGACCCATAGATGAGTTTATTTACGTTTTAAATGAAAAAAGGGGTATTATGTAGTTACATGACCCAACCCTCTCTTTCCCCATACTATTCTTTATTCTTCCTCTTCTTTTTCTTTCTTCGTTTTTCTCTTTTTTCTTCTTTTTCTCTTTTTTGTTTCCTTTTTTGTCACTTGAAAATCATAGTGGCGGTCGCCCCCTGCCCTCCCCCCGTAGTGCCAACCCTCCACATTCTCAACCAAAATCAGGGAGGTGGAAGACAATACTTCCTGCATGCAGCTATAATGTTAAAGGTTTAAATTTATTTCTGTTCATTTTAAACGGGAGGTTGCTCAAAATTCACGAGGGACTTCTACCCAAAAGAAAACAAACATTTTTTTTTAAATCCCACCAATAATCCGGACTTTTTTTCAAAAATCCCTCCAATAATCCCGATATAAATCATCTATTTGATAGTTATGGCCAGAGCAAGAAATCCGAACAAATAAGACTATAATGCTTTACATAAAATTTAAATGATAGGAACTGAAATCCACTGAAGAATTCATCTTTTTCAGTCAGAGCACTGACATTTCGTCTTGTCTAAGCACAGCGTAGAGGGCGACATGTAAGTAATGATCAAAGAATCTTGTAACTGCAGAAGAAAATTGAAGCTTAGATATTACCATAATCACGAAACCCGCAACCTATATCTTTAGGTAAGTAAAATCAGAATTGACTAAATTATGATTTGGGGTTATTAGATTTGGATAAAACTGTCCTGGTGTTATAGATATGTGTGCTTATCGATTCGTTTTGCTTACTCTGGCCCCACGTATTGATTTATTGGTGTGCCGTGCATTCAATACTTAACCTTAACTGTTAAACCCTTTTTTTTTTTTGCTCAGGCTTGTTTTCCTCTTAGCCCACTTTGGTATTCAATTGAAGCTTTTGCCAAAGTATTATACCCTTAGTCTAATACACCTACCAACAAATGCCAGATTTGTCACTGAGTGAATATTTATTATTACTTGGGGCATCTGCCACTAGTCTAACATTAGGGCCTAACGTCAATAACCATTGAGTCGCCACCCGGCGGCCTTAATCTTCCTCTCCTGCTAAAATACACTTTATTCATACCAAAATCATAATTTCATATGAAAATATCTACATATCCTGTAAAATCAATCAAAAGAAAATTCATGAAAATCTCTCATTTTACTAGGGTGTCCACAGAAATTTTCTATTTCGAGCTTCAGGGTTTTTTTTCTGGATCTTTTTGACATATTTAAGAAAAATAATGTATCAGATTACACATGGTTAAATTTTGGCATTTTCTGACTTTTCTGTCAAAAGATAGAGTAATTCAAAATAACAATAATTTTCTGCCCCTTTTTGCTCATTTGCTCTGTAATATACAAATGGACAGGGATACCGTGCAAATAATGACGTTTATCAGACCATTACATTTTCAATTTTTATTTTTCTGCAGGGCAACATCAATGAAAAGATAGCCCAATGTATTCTCTTTCAGTTGATATAAGTTTTATACTGATTTGAAATTAAGATCAACTTGTAAATTTTGAAAAATTGCCAAAAATGACTAAAAATCAGCTTCCCATTGGCCATTCATTTTCAATGGGAAATACTCACTCGTTTCGTAGAATTTTGACAAGCATTAGCTATTTACTTTCTATTTCTTTTCCCTTTCAGTAACATTTCATGCAACATTATCTAAAAAGTAGATTAGAACTTTCTCTATCAAATGATACCAAACATTTGATATCAAAATAAGGAGATCAACATGAGGAATTGCATTGAGTAAAGGACAAAAAACGGTCCACTTTTTGGTCACAGCTCAGCATGCTTTAGTACAGAAACTGAAATCTGCTGCGGACACCCTAATTTTACAGACATCATTAATTACGTACTTCCGGGATGGCGACTCAACAGGTAGCTCTTGCTGAGTCGCAACACACACACACTTGATATGTCAAGACAGTTCTGCGCATGCACCACCACGCAGGCATCTTACATACATATAACACATGCGTCCAATGTACATTGACTCGCTGTTGTCCGTGTAGTGGGTTCTACATGGGACTCGTAGTCTGACGTTAGAGTCTAACGGTGAGTCCGGGCTGTGGGTGTTACTGTCCTGTTAGTGAGTTTTGTGCAGTGGTGTTGTCGCTGTGAGTGCTTCAGAGGCAACGCAGTTCTATGGCCATTCGATGTATCAAACTACCAATTTTTAGAAAATTATCTTTTGTACATGATGCTAATGATGCTGTTGGAGGTGGAGAAAAAGTATCTTTTCTTTCTTGTATTTATTTCTGTCATTCAAATTTCAATATACAATTTTGTACACTATTTTTGTTGTACCATAACAGGATTTTTCAATTTTGCAAGTTCATTGTTTTAACCAACCAAGTGTATACGTGCTGAGATAGCCTGTGGATGTAAAAATCTCTTGAAGACATCCCTGATAATCACAGAGACCTGAACCATCAGCAGAGGCCATGCAAAGACACAGGGAACAATTTCTGGGGCTACATTATGACTGATAGTGATCGAGACAGGTATGAAGAAGTAGATATCAAGGAGGATCCTACAGGCAGTCTCCTAGAAGACGCTCAAACCGAAGCCAACGGCAACGCAGCAAGCACCACCCAGCGTCCTGTCGCACTCCCTCGGCGTACCACAATGTCGAGGCTGGCTTCCCTGCTGCAGGTCTTTCTCTTGCTGATGCTGAGAGTGTTCTTCCGCTTCTGGAAGGTGTGCATTGCAGAGCTGCTTCTTGTTGTCCTTGTCTTCTGGATGTATGGAGGAGTTTTTGTCTTCTTCCTCATGATGGCAGCACTTGTCAGTAAGTTCAGTCCCTCAAACTCCATGTCCTTTTGAAGACATTAAGATAGATTTGCCACTCCACCCATTTGGAGTGAATGGGTACCTGCTACCAACAAATTTTTTTAATGCTTAACTGTATTATCATGGTAGGCATGCTAAACCAAAGGTAATGGTAATGACTATAGACCCCATAGAGGAATAATAGTAGCACTGGTGAGTCTTTTCTTACAAATTTTGGAAAAGTTGTAGCAATATTGGCAGTGATAATTAGATTCTTGCCTCTGTTGGTAAAGCAAAGAACTGGGCACAGGAATAAGCATTTTCATGCCTTAGTACTGGACTCAAACAACTTTTTGAGTCACAATACTTGACAATACTTCCCTTCTCTTTGCAGCTGTTGTCTACAATATGCAAGATTTCCTTCTCTACTTCCCTGACAACCCGAAAATGTCAACAGTCTTTGTTCCTTCAGCGGCCATCTTGGAACTACCATATGAGAACCTGACAATAAAGACTTCAGACAGGGTCAAAATTAGTGCAGTTTTACTCAGACAGCCTCCAGAGAGAGCAGGGAGATCACCTACAATCCTTTTTCTTCATGGCAATGCGGGAAACTTAGGGCATAGGTAATACTCGGCTATAATTTTTGGTTTGTTTTCTTTTGGTCTTTTGTATTTTATTTTTTGTTTTTTGTTTTTGTTTTTATTTTTTATTTTTTTCATAATTTCTGGTCTCAAGGGAGGGCTTCTATCATGATGAAAGTGTACACTCTAAAGTTGGTGCATAAGTACTACTGTGAAAATGAAAGTTGTTTGCGTTGGGAGGTGTGGGTGTGTGTGGGTGGGTGTGCTCTCTTTGTTACACACTACAACTTTATACTCCATGTGACATGATTTGGTATGATTTGGTATTTCAAACTTTAAGATGAGCATTTTACAGTATTCTAGAATAAATGTAATGCATAATTCAACCAACAGGACAAGCTATTCAGGATTGCAATGGTACAAAATATCACTTTGAATTTCCTTTGGATGCAGATATTCATCCATAGTAGCATTTATTCCCACTCTGGGTTTTCACCATCTTTAACTTCTGATTCACATATCTATTATCAGCAATAGAATTTCACAGAGACAGTTTAAACATTTTTTTTGTCATGGTGCAAAAAATTACAAAAGCAAATTCATTGAATGTTCTGTGAAGGAATATACTTTAGGAGGAAATTTTCTGTATACTGTTATGTGTAGTGGAGAAAAAAGAAATAATGCTTATTTTTAATATTTTCCTGTTATATGCTGTTTTGTGCTCTGAATTTTTTTTTTTCTCTTTTTTTTTTTCTCTTTCTTTCTTTGTCTTTCATTCTCTTTTTGACAGATTATTCAATGCTAAGATGATGTATACTGTATGCCATTGCAATGTCCTGTTACTGGACTATAGAGGCTATGGCCGAAGTGAAGGAACACCTTCAGAATCAGGTGAGGGAAATGTGAATAAAATCTGTTCATGAACGCAACCACCCAACACCTGATACTTTGAATTGCAATGTGTCGCTATTTGATTACAACACATCGATAATATTTCCGACATGTCACAGTTGGAATTACAACACAATAATTCTTTCAACACATTGCAGTTCCAATTGCAACACATCATCAATTTTTTTCAACATGTTGCAATTTGAATTGAAGCATGCCGTTCATTCTTTTGACACGTCTTGAATCAAATTGCTACATGTCTATAAAATTAATGATGTGTTGTAATTTTAATTATGACGTGTCCAAAAAACAAAATATGAACAATGTGTCGTAATTGAATGGTGACTAGTCGCATTTCAAATTACCATGTGTCGAGTGGTTGCGTTTATGATGGGTTATTGCTTTGATCCTGATTCATACAAATGTATTTTTTCACCTTGTTGAACTTCTGCATTCATTCATTCACTCATACATTCTGCTTTTTGTGCATGAATTTGTCAAAGTTCGGTGAGAGATTATAAGTTGCATCTGTTCTGTGACCATGTAGATCATGTTGGTACAGGGAACTCATTTTTCATAAAAGTGAGAGCTGTCACTATTTTGCACTGACTACATCAATTTTTTTGGCACCCACAGATTTCTGCCAGTGGTTGGCACCATTGTTTATTTGAATTTCTTTTAATATAAGATTTTTGTTTCTTTTGTTTTGTTTGTATTGTTTTTGTCAGATTTACAGTGTAAACAATATTTTGTTATAACATTGTTCACGGGAGATCCTTTTGGAAGCAAAATTTCATTGCATTGATTTTTATATATTTTATTGCATTTTACTAGCTATAGTCTTTCTTTTTTTCTTTTAATTTTCCTTCAGTTTTTCCAGAGCTTGTGGAATATTCTAGAGGTATATCACTTACAACTTCCCCTTTTTTCTCTGCAGGTCTATATGCAGATGCTCAATCAACTTTGGACTACCTCCACACAAGACGAGACATTGACCCGACGCAGCTCTTTATGTTCGGTCGATCGCTAGGTGGCGCCGTCGCAATCCATATAGCATCGCAGAAGCTGAACACTGGAAGATTAAAGGGGCTGATAATAGAAAATACCTTCACGTCAATACAAGAAATGGGCAGTCATTTATTTTCAGGAGCAGTGAGCTGGATACCGCTATGTCTAGTCAAGAACAAGGTTTGCATATTAAACGCTTAGTAATTATAGTTATCAATCCATGAAAGCTAATAAACATCATCATCATTTTCACTATCCTTTCAAGTTTGGATTTCAGTTATTTTTTATCCATTCTGCTGATTCGATATGTTTATCTATTTAATATTGATTTGGGGTTGCCATATTTTCAAGCATATTGCTTTTAATGGCAATCCTTCTTCGGCAAATGATTTTATGTTTAATGAATTATGTTTAATGACTTACAATAATTTGACAAGTTTTCATTTATATTTTTTAAAGAAAAATGATTGTATATAAATACTTGTATATTTGTGATTTATTGTCAAAAGTAGCTTTTTGTATATAATGTTACCAAAATGTCATTGTATGCAGAAGAAAATAAATCAAATCAAATCAATAGGTAATGAGTGTTCATTTGTACCGTACTTTGCTGATTGCAAGTCACTGACCTAAGTTTTTACGGTGTATTTCTACCCAGGTAACTGCACCGTATTATCATTCTGCGCTTTGCAGTACACACACTCCGCTCTTTGAAGCATTCCAGCCAGTCACCTGTAATTCAAACCTTCTATATTGTGCTTGCAATCCATTATTTGTTGTATCTAATTATTTTATCTCATTATGTTTATCTAAAGTCAGTGAATTGGAAAAGAAGCCCTCCAGATTATAGTTATCTAGTTAGTCTTTGTCTTTTCCCGGCATCCATGTGACTCTCCTTAATTCCACTGTTGTTTTGTACTCCATTTTCTTTTTTCTGGCTGTCTTTGCTAAATGGAAAATTCATGTTCATAAGCACAATGGTAATCCTGTCACACAAGATGTTCTCATCCTACTGGTTACCCATTTCAAACCTGGGGGGGAAAGAAATAACATAGATAAAATGCTTTCACTCAAGGACATAAGTGCCGTGGAAGAATTTCAAACCCACTTCTCTCAACTCAATTAGGACTTTGACTCCTAACATACAGAATTTCATTTTTTTTCCCAAAAATTACTGCTGTTGTTTTGAAGCAATATTTACTTGCTCTTGTCCTCTCCCTCTCTCTCTCTCTGTAGTTTTTATCAAATAGGAAAGTCTCATCTATTCACACACCAACCATATTTTTAGCTGGTACTGCAGATGAGCTTGTACCTCCAAAGATGATGCAAGATTTATTTATGGTAAGAAATTCATACCAGGGTACCGTTGCATAATACTTGCTATTATAGTAACTTTACCTTCAGTGGTAACTTTCATGGAATACTGGATTCTGAATGGCTGTTGAGCAACGTTAAGGGGCTTTCACATATCACTCCGGGTCCCTCACGGCTAGTAAAAATCAGCCGTTTTGCCCATGTTCCTGCGAACTGCTCTGTACGAAAATAGGCAAAACGGCTGTTTTTTACTCTCCGTACGGGCCGGGAGTGATATGTGACACAGGCTCTACCATGGTAGTTACCATTGACGGCAAAGTTATTATAATAGCAAGTTTTTATGTAACAGCACCCAGTCCTTTTGCTTTTCATTAATGAAAGATCATTCTTGTAATGAAATTTAATAGCTCAATATGCATGGCATTTATGATACAGGCAAACCTCGTTATAACAAACTCCTCCAGACCTTGTTATAATGAGAGTCTGTTATAACAGTGTTCTTTATTAACGAGGTTCCACTGTATATGATTGCTACATTTACTATAAGTGTAGAAGGATATTGAAAATTATGTTACGTAAAGAAATCAATAAGGATTTTTCCCCTTAAATCAGTATTTTAAAAAGTGTTTTTTTACTGTGTGATTTTAAGCTCATCCGGCCCGAATGGGCCAGAGGAGCTTTATGCCGTGGCGTGTCATCTGGCGTCCGGCGTCCATCCACAATTTCAAAATTCTTCTTCTTCGTCATTTCTTGTCCGATTTCACTTCCGTTTGCTTTGTATGATAGCACTGGGTGGGGGATTCGAAACTTCGAAACTTCTACACAGAATTTTGAAACTCATTAAATATGCTAATTTATGCGCATTTTTCGAAAATCACAAAAAATGCTTCTTCTCCTTCATTCAGAGTCACCACCTTTGCACATTAAGAACCCACTGCACTATTCGTAGAAGGAAACCCCGATGTAGTGGTCCACCTGCACACCCCCAATCAGTTAATCGGAAGGAGAGACCCAAGGGTCACAGTGATTCAGTTCGCTTTTCACCTCCCAGGCACAGGTGATGCCAAACAAATAATAATAAATTATAATAAAAAAAAAAAACATTTTATCCATTGCATTTCTTCTTACAGAGATGCAGAGCACCAAAGAAGTCCATGTATTGCTTCACTGGAGGATCTCATAACGAGACATGGCATTGTGATAATTACTTCCAAACCATTCGAGACTTTTTGTGGAAAGTAAGTTTGAGTGATTTTCTTTTCAGATTCAGATTCAAAGCACATTTATTTCCTCTTCTTAATGAAATACAAAAATGAAATTTACATTGTCAAGAAAATAATAGTGGAAGGAGACGACATTTCTTGGAAGCACGTGGCTTGTGTTGGGGTGGCTGCATCCATACATTTGTGTACTGTATGATATTGTATAGCAATCATTATATACTTAAAACTACAGAAATAGAAGGAAAACAGGGGGGAAGAAAGTAAAGAAGACAGAAACAGGAGGAGAAAAGAAAACAATTAAAAAGAAACAGAAAAATCAAAACCTAAAAGGCAGTATATGTGCTGCTGACTATATTTTACAAAGTACATCTTATTATAGTACAAATAAATGTGTGTGGAGAGGGACATGGTCATTTAAGGTGTTTCAGAGTTTTGGGCCATTGAAAGTATTTTGTTGAAACGTTATTCAGTAAATCAACAATCCTCCCTGTCGCAAATATGATATTCAACAGTAGAGGGCAATATTGCCCACTCACAGTGTAGACACAGGCACTTCCGGTTTCCATACAAACATAATGGATCGAGTCTTAACAATAAAAAATACCCAAAAAATAGAATTTAAAAAAAATTATAGTTTTTTAGCGAAGAAAATGGAAGCAACAAATTCTGATGCTACCTGCACAGATCTGATAAAATTATCGGGAGAGTTTTTGAAACCTGAACAATATTTTCGTCAAATGAGGGATTTGTTAACTTGGCTGTACATTTTCTATGGAAGCCGGAAGAAATTTTGTCAAATCATCGGTACTGGATTTGTATCTGCGCATGTGCTGACCTGCGCGGTATGCAGGAAATGTCACCCTCTACTGTTGAATCTTGTATTTGCGACATGGAGAATTAATAGCAATATAACCGTTAGAATGCTGTACTTGTCCTCACTCAAACAAGAAAATTACTTATTATTCATAGACTACTCAATAAGTTGAGAAAAATATCTATATATTGAGGGTCTAGTGCAACAAAGGGCTATCTGCATTTTTGGCAATTTTGATGAATCTTGAAATAAAGATTTGTTGCACTGACACACTGAAGTTTAAAGCAGATAGCCATATCTATTTTGGGTGATACCCAGCTGTAGCAAAGTTTGCTGTAGAAATCATTGTTACCGATGGGTTCCTGGTCTCTACTGGTTCCTGGTCTCTAATTTCAAAATCTCATTCAAATCAAAAATGCAGATAGCCTTTTGTTGCATTAAACCCTTGATATGTGTACTGAGATAAAGCAAGCACGTTAGTATTCAGCAGAACCCTCTGATAAAACCAGTAGATTTTATTAATACTTTGAAAGCAACATATTTTTGAGACTTGAAGAGGTGCAACCCAAACATCATCTTTACCACGACTGTTTGTGCATTCTTAAGAACTTTCTCCATTCTCTCTTCTTTTTGCCTATTCCAGAGCCCTGGCAGTAGGAGAGCAGACAGTACCTACTCCCATTCAGTCTCCAACCACTCGCATCATCATCATCAACATCAACATCATCACCAACATCATCACCACCACCAACCTCCATATGTTGGAGTTTCAGTCCCTCCAAATGCATCAGTAGTGTTCAATGCATGACGAGTCTCTGGTCTCTGGTGCTATCATTCGTCTAGTTAGATGAGTGTATTAGGGCATGTCCAAACTATTTTCACCCTGTACGTCAGCAACCGGTTATGATAATTGATATTTCTGATATTTGTATTGAGAAAATATGCTCACTGGAGCTGAGATATCCATGAAATAATGAAGTAAAATTATATACATGTATCTGATGTCAATAATAGGTTTATAACTCCATAATACTAGTATGAGGTAACGTATTGACATCAGAATGATGTCAGTCCCTTATACCCTCATCTCAAGAGAAGGCGATTCCACTGCAATCCTCAAAAATCAACAAAATGTGGTGGATCGTGGCTTGAGCTTTTTCAATCTTCTCTATCGTATCGTGAGCCTTTCTGAAATGCCAATGATCGCAACCATCGCCCTTGCCGCAACAAAATTTTGAACATGTTCAAAACTTCCGCAGCGAGAGCACCAAGGTCGCAAAGAGCGCCAAAATTGTCTTAAGAGCGTATTAAAAATGACATGCCTTTAGCGCGAATATATCAGCAATGGTTAAGGCATACTTCAAGGGCATTAAAAGCACCTGTGCTTTCAGGCCCGTTCCCAAGACCATATTTCCACAGTTATGTATGTGCGCATCTCATTCGCGCATCCTGGCTGATATGGTTACGTCATCACAACAGCAGTGCAATTGCTGCGCAGGTCAAAAATGGAGTTGGAGGGCGATTCTGCCACGCTTTACAAAATTTTCACCAATCACCATGGTTGCCATGATCGCCTTTCTTGTGAGATGGGGGCCTTAAACTTTCCCATTGACAGGGCATTATCTTAGGGTGAACTTGCTGGCTTTGGAAGCTAGCTAGTTTCCACAAGTGCCAAGACACAACTGCTTGTCATTTTCATCTAGTTGTGCTCTCCTTGTTTGCTTCAACAGCTCCATAAGGTTATAAATTTAATTTTGGAGAGAATAGGTTAAGAAACAAGTACATATGACAGAGTTATTAAGCACTTTTAGCCCAAACTTAAACTTGGTACTTAGTATGGATCATCCAAAAGACACCTTGAAAGGTGTTTAACTGGAGGTGTGTCGTGTGTGGCCACCAACCCAAGGTGCTGGTTGTGAGGTCACTTTAAGTGTTGCTTTGAAGGTATTTGAGGACGGTTGAGATACTACTGAAGAAGGAAGACTGAAGAAGGAAGTCTTTTACAGTCCTTGGAAAGAATTATGTGTGTGCATCTGTCCCGACTCGATAGATGTAGAACTGTTGCTCATGAGTCATGACCCCCATCTTGCCTGATTCCCCTTCAAAGAAATGTATTCCTTAAAGCTGATGTCCATCAAGCCATGGATCATCTTGTACAAACGGGTAATATGGAAACTACATCATAAGAAAAGCTTTGTCGATTGCAACCATCCAAATTGAATACATGTTCGTGCTCTGGTGACGTTTCGTTTCAGGATTTACTTTGGCAAAGGTACAGGTTTAGGGTTGGAGCTAGGTTGTAGTATCAATTAGGTATAGATTTAGATACATGTAATTAGAGTCAAGGTTATTGTGAGGATTAGCTATAGCATATGGTCCCAGGTTGAAGGGATTTTGGTTCAAGTTAGCATAGGAAAATTGCAATAAAGCTATTGTCTCCAAAGTACATGTGAGTGTCTGAGGCTGAGCACCATTACAGTGCATGTTGTTTAGGAAAATGGATATTAGGCACAGATTTAAAAATACTAACACATATTATTCGAGTTAAGTTAGGTTTGGTATATCCCATTCTGTCATGTTTTTGTAAGTGTTCTGGTAATAGATAAATAATGGCTAACTTTGTGAGCAGCCAATTTAAAAAATTCTCAAACTAAGATGAAACATGTGTATGGGTACTTGTATTTGTACTCAAAAACCCTAAAACCAACCATAATTTGGAATGAAAAACTCATAGTAAGACGCAAACTGCGATTTTATTATTTTTGGTCTCAGAGACAATAAATAAGAGGACCGCTTTGCTCAAGTTAAAAGAACCCGTTATCTGCCTCCCTCCACGTGATACACCAATACACAGTACGGCCTGGTGAGCCATGTGCGCATGCGCACTCCTTGCGTCTAGTCTGTGCAACCGACCCAATATATTTTTCAAACATTGGTTCACATTTCTAATATTTGAAAACACTTCCTGTGGATTTTATACTTTCAAACTTTCAGACTGGTATTTTTACACTATAACCCTTATGTTTAACCCATTTTCAAGTAGCAAAATGAGGGGTTTTTTTTTAATTATAACAATGATAACCAATGCCTTTAAGGCTGACTTGAAGGCTTACTTTGGTATCACTCATGTTCACCTAGTGCCATGACTCTAAACTGAAATGTTTTATTTGTTTAAAAAATTAACCTTTACATCTTGAGAGCTGTAGAATGACACTGTTCCTGTGTGAGAGGGTTTGTACATTGAAAAGAAGACAGATTTGTCCTTGAATTTGGTTGTGTCTTTGATCAGGGCCCTATCTTACATGACTGTATGGTGTTGCATTTGATATGAATTCATTGCAACTCAAGTTTGTATTGCATGTATTAGGAATACATGTACATACATTATAAATGTGTGATAAATTTGAGGAATTATGATTGATCAGAATTAATCAAATGATCAGAATCAATCACAACTCTGAATAAGATAAGGCTGTGTGATGCAGACATATGGTTTAGGACTTTGATACCGTTTGATTTTAGGAGAACAGCCCATGTTGTAAAGTTGTTAGTGTCATACATTTAGTAGGACTTTCGTTGAACATGTATATTCTTGTGGATTTATTGTCAAAATGTGCAGTGGAATGTCATCCATGGAGTAAATTTGAAATTTGATATGTTTACTTTGATTTCTTAATAAAATCTTGAACAGGCCTTCACAGTGTGCTGTTGGTCACATAACAAAGTAAGAGAGCAGATATTAAGAACTAACATTTCAATAAATTTCAATTTTTGTTTATTTTAGCCAATTATGAAGTTACGGATTTGCACACCAAAAAAAGGGACAAAAAATGTAGCAAGTCTGTAAAATAAATGTAATTTCAATTTGTAACTTGTCAACTGTGTTTTGTTCTGAAAAAATAATTATTTAGGTAGTACAGGTATGCAAGTCTATGAAAACATGTAAATAATTTCTCATTTTGTATACTCATTATTCTTAGATATGATTTCCATTTAAGAGACGAAATATTACTGACAAAAATTTACTAGATTGTATATGTATGCAATAACAGAAAATGGTAGAATAAAATTATTTTATTTATTCATATAAATTTTGTTATTTGTTCTTTTTCTTCAAAAAGAAATTTCCTTTCTTCTGCGTTCTGCATTTATAACAAATACATGTAGCATAAAATCCACACTACAAATTTAGTATTAGATAAATAATAAAGAGACTCGTTATAAAACACACTATTTTAGGAAGGTAAATTTGCTTGTCCCGCTTCTTAGTATTATATCGTCTTTTAACCTTCAAGATTTCAGCAAGATGAGATAATTTATTTCATCCTACATGTATGGAGCTGTACACGTAACAAGATTCTGCTGTAAATAACTTTTTAAACATTTAAGAATTCCATGCACTCTCGCAGTCTAGAATACAAGCAGAAGTCACTGCACTCTTCTCGTAATGTTTGGTTCCATTTTTGTTAAATTAAACCTTTGTTTAAAAGGCTCTACAGAGAAATAAGACCCATCATTCATCTAAAACTACAGATTATTAAGATTTTCAAAACTGGCATACAAATGAATGGTGGATCTTGGCTTCTTACAGAAGGTGTTTAAAAGATAAATAAATCCTTTTCCCATTCATTGGTTCAGAACCACCATTTATTTCATTTGTAAGAGTAAGGCAAGTTACACACTCGTTTTATGTGGTTTCCAAAACAGTAAATCACAATCTAAAAGATCATTCATGCTAAGATTAAATGGAAGCGATAACAGAGTGGTGTGAGTGCATGAGATCAATTTTTTTTAAACATAGCAGTACATACACATTCTTTAGGCTACAAGATGACAAGGTTCACAGAAGCGTAGTCTAATCAAACTTCATTTCAACTGATCCCAAGATGTCCACAGACATTACAGCTTCAGTATGTTGTTACTGCAGATCTGCAAGGTGTAGGCTTTTTTTGTTCACTACAGTGGAAACTCGGTATAAAGAGATCTGATATAACAATATTCCTGATATAACAAGGTAATATTCTGGTCCCAGCTCTATATATTTTTGTTTTTTTAACCATGATATAACTAGATTCCTGCTATAACAAGGTAATTTTGACGGTCCCAAGGACCTCGTTACACTGAGTTTCCACTGTAATAAGTCCATAAAAAGACTTTCAAATAAAGATGATTTATTCTTGAGATGCATTTTAAAATAATTTCTGAGGCCCTAAATATGTTTATCATAAATGCAGAAAGCGGTTTCATGTATCTGGAAAGACCAAGTGACTAGGAAAATGGAAACCTGTGTTTCAGACTCAGCCCGAAAGTTATAATACTGAATATTTTCAATGATTATAGGAATGTTTGACAAAAAGTGCTCAATCTAACCAAGGGACGTCCAAAGGCAAAAGCACATCTCGTGGTTTTGCTACAATGTATGCCTGATGTTTGAGCTAACATTACACAAGACATTGTATACGTAAATTATACAAAAATTCATGGTGCACATAATTGATGTTTCGTTTTCAACAGGGTCTTCTTCATGTCATGACTTATCACCAGTTTTCTTGAAAATTTTGAAGAGTGTATTCTTTGTCACTTTTCCAGACTTTCTTGGCTTACTTTCTTCAAACTCTTCTTGGGTAAGTTTCTGTTTATGAGCACGCTTTCTCGCAATCCATTCTTTCCCGCTATTTCTCCTCTTTTTCTCCATCTTCTCCAAATGATCGCCGAGTTCTACACTCTTCATGTAAAAGTTTGTCTCTCGTTTGGCCTGGGAGATCTCGGTGCGAATGCGTTGTTGACGTACCTGACGCTCATACTCCAAACGCTCCACAAGGTGTGCCCACTGAAAGCGGTGAAGATATTTCAGGTTCCACAGCTCCTCATAGTACATACTTCGTTTCTTCCCTCCGATTGGTGTGTTGTTGAATGTGACAGCAACACTCTTTGCAATCTTCTTGTCCATGAATTCAATCCAACCTTCAGTGAAACGCTTGCTCTTACTTCCACCCTTTTTCTTTCTACTCTTTCGGTTGAACTTATCTGCCATTTAAGAACAAAGATAAGAACAATAATATTTCAACATTCAATTTATAGTACACTTAACAAAACTGAGGAGATGTGACAGATATATATCAAAAACCTGGATGACAAAATTACTGGAGACATTAAAATTTTCTGTTTCATACAAAGCCACCATCAGTCACAGTTCACCAGAGCATAAGTTACTTGCATAATGTTATGATACAAATAAAGCCTAAAAGATTACATGTACTCTGTGGCACAACGTTGGGGGTAATTACTGCCCTCATGGCATTATCAAGCAAATGATTATATTTTGAATAAATCTTGATATATTATGAATACATTGTCAAGATAGGTGTTATACAAGCCTAGCATTTCATCATCATGGACTGTATTATGTTCCCCACCTATTTAGAATGTTTGTTGATAGAATTATTACTCTAAACATTGATTGAATACCGTAACCATATATATATTATAGAGGACCCTCCCCAATCAACCTTGGGATTCTGCCCATTTGAAATTTCTTTCAATTTTGATGTGTATACTGTATTCATGATTTTCTGATGAGCCTTTCCATTCATACCTTCTGCTTGCAAGAACACTCGGCCAATCTCTCCATACTGTGAGAATATCTTCTTGATCCTCTGTGGCCTCATCAATGGGGGTATGCGGCTCATGTAGATGATCCCCGGTTTGGGTGTTTTCTTCGATACACCCTCTTCTGTAGATCCCTTGGCCCGAAGTCTTTCTGAGATGAGACTGTCCTCCCTTATATCTTCATCCTGGTTGACATCATCACCCTCATCATCCTCCTCTTCAATATCTGACTGCATTTCAGTTTCGTCTAGATCCATCATGTTGCTTTTGTTCCTGCTGGAGTGAAAAAAACAAAGAAATTTACATGTTGTAATGCCTCATAAAAAAACAATATTAAAATGTTTCAGAACTATCATATTCATTAAGTCTAGTTCCTGGACATTCCACTGAAGGGTATGATGATTCTATTTGTATCTCAACGCCGGGTTGTTCAAGAACTTAGCTTTATGACCGTTTTGAGATACAGGCTCCAGGACCTAGGTGATAACAAAAGTGATGCCAGACTGCCAGTAACTGTTGTATTTAAACATTAAAAAAAAATCAAATATTTCTCCTTTCCACAGAGAGTAGCCAGGTAGGTGCCGCACTCACAGAGCATTTGGCTTGATCAGCAAAGAATAAAATTAAAAGAAATTCAAGGCAAAGTTAAATACCAGTATATTAATTTCATATGTCCTAAATTTAAATTACAGTTTAACTGGTCATCCAAGAAGGATTTTCCCTGATAGCATAATGGTATAATTGTGGAACTTGAGATTTCAATTTTTCATACTTGCAACTTCGTAATTCTAATGAGCATGCCGTCGTGAGGTGCCAATAGCTTATGTTGATAAATCTTCACCTACACAAATGTCTGGCTTCTTTAGTTGCATACAACACACACACACAGCACATGTATTACTAGTTCAAATCCATGCTAACTCAGGACTAACCCCAAACCTTGTCTAGTAATTATTTCAAGCAATTCTATATTTTTGTCAAAAGAATGATGAAAAAAACACATCACTAGCTAGTTTTCAGCACAAAGTCCATGGCCTACTAATAGTGCCGAGTTCGCCCTAGTGCAGAGTTAGCTCGATCCTAGTCAGATCCGCCATGAGAAGTAAAAAAAAATCAATCAATTGGTCAATTTTAAGATAATGTCACTTTTGTAGCTGAGAGAATTCAGCTTCGTCACATACGCGATGTAGTCACACTTTTTGCTGCGAGTTCACAAGAATTTGGTTTTATGCCTACTTGTATAGTCAGTGATTGTATTACCAAACAGCATTGTATTACCGAACGCATGCATTTACGTATCCAAAATTAATTTCCTATGCTTAGAAGTATGCAACATTCTCCCACAGGAGATTGGCAAAAAAAACAAGTCATAAACACTTTTGTAATATCAATTTTTTCCTAATATCATCTTTTTCTCAAAAAGCAAAAAAATGGTCAAACTTGCTCATGTTGCTAATTGTCAATTTGGTATATTGTCCAACTTTTTTCCAAAGGAAATGCACGTTATAATACAATTCCTTTTTCAGGTCACCAAAATGCCGCGTAGGCCTATGTGGAGAGGGGTGCGATTGGAAGGTTATATCAGATCAAGTCTAGGCCCTACTTGTCTTTGAAAATTTTTTACATCTTTATTTTCTGTAGGTATTTGAGTATTCATCATGTTCATGGGGGAAGTTTGATATATTGTATTTGATATGACTGAATCTATGAAAAGAATTCGGTAATAGGATACACTTCCATACAGCGCTGTCGCGAACACTAACTGTTATGCCTAAGTAAAGTATGTGAATTAGTTGGCCCACTCATACTGTGTACTCAGTCAATGAATTGACCTCGTCCTGCAAAAGCGACAAGTCTGTACCAAAACTGAATAGCATGCTTTTGTGTGTGTTACTCGACGGCATGCTGTGGACCTAAGAGTCAGATAAGCGTAAGATTTTTTCTTAAAATTCACTATTTTCAGTTCATTCATCAGATATGAAGCAGAAAGGAGAAAATTGAGAGCCTCAGGAACATTGCTGGTAAGTAAAATCAAAACTTTTCTTCTCTATTATAGAAGATCTAAGTCAATGAATGTAATTCACGTTCGCGTCAGCAATTAGTTTCGCTATTCAAAACACTGTTTTGACCTACGCGTGAGTTGGCCCAATCAATAGCAATAGTTTTATTTTTCTTCTTTATTTGGTGTTGTTATTTCAATCCAATTCAGTTTCAAACGATGTGGACTCACAATAGTTTAGCAATAGGCTGAAGGTCTGTTACGTTCTGGTCCATTACGTCAGGCATGTCAGGACTCAGGAGATTAAAAAAATAAAAAAAAAACGCTAACGCTATTAGTATTACCATGATTACTCAGCGTTAGCAGGGTGGTTAATGTTTGTTTTTGTTTTTTTGTTTTTTTTCACTCCCCTGACGTCCCTAGACTAGTTACAGGTGGCCATTGCCCGGTCATGCCGGTGGCACTGGCATTTCAATGGTTTGCTCATTCACCGACACTAACATTAGTTTGACTTTCTCATGCACATATCATGCATGTCAATGATCATGATGATGTCATGATACAAGCAATAGCATGACAAGTGCAAATTACCCTGAATTAACATGCAATTAACTGCAATTAACAACGAGACTATAATATACGATCTACAGACTACACGGTACACCAGTCACCAGGCACCACATAGCCACTTTCTATAGCTAACACTTACATTTAAAACGTGGAGATTCCTGTTGATTCTAACCGAGTGAACAATAAATCACGTTTATTAAAACTTCATCAGGCGTGCGCGTGTGAACTTGGCACGCGAAGAAGGATCCAAACGGGACGGGACGTGGATCCAAGGGAGCTGACATGTTGTGGCTCAATCGCTAAAATTAATATTTTATTTTTAGGAACGAAAATAATGTTATCGATTTGAATATTCTCAGGTGCAAAAAAACGATTGATTTATATTTGATATTTATTTCAATTCATGTACAGTACCATTTGAATTATTCAGAACAATATATCATATGCAAGAAAAGCAATAATTTATAGTCGACTACCGGTACTAACCGAATTTGTGTTCCACAATATTCACGCAATTAATTTACGGTACTGACGTCTGCGGGTTTTTAGAAAATCACTTGTGTTTCTCAATCTCAGCTCACAGCTTGGCCTTGGGTAAAATTACAGGTAAGGCCTCAAAGTCCAAGATAAAGAGAAGGAGGGAGGCTAGACATATAACTAGGTAGACTGGGAGTAAATTGGTGTTACTAGCAATTGAGCAGTCGGCTGGCCTGGCCTGGGCTAGGGCTGCGCGAGTGGCGGCTGCTGTCGGGTCAAGAGCAGGACCAGCAGGCGGGGTCTGGACGGATGCACCCGCATGCCCAGCGGGAGCGGACAGCCAGACCCTCCACAACTCACCCACCACCTTGCAATTCATGCAATTGGACAAATCGAGGCGACGGTCAAGTTGTCCAGACCAGGATGGGGTTCTTTGCCTTTGCCCGGACAGCTCACCACACTTTCTTTTCTCATGATTTCATGAACTAGAATCTAACTGTTAAATTTGGGGAAAGAGTTCCTCTTGCGACAGCCACCCAAATTTTTAAAGTAAAAAATGGCTGTCTTCAGTTTCACACCTTTCTTGACTTTTATTCTTTTTCATTTGTTTCTTGACTTACCATACCTGACGAGACTCGAACCGAGCTATAGGATAGCTATCGTGATTTTATTCTGATATTACACGATAGCTATAGATTGCTGCCATAGGCCCCTGTGTAGACCGATGTCAACTTGAAAATATTATGCCTCCAAATCACACTTTCTCATGCCCGGTTAACCCTGCAAACTACCTTCCAAGTTCGCCAGTGAACCAGTCGATCAAATTGTGATATCAGAACCTGAAATTTATTTTTCAAACTCAAAATATCGACTTTTGATCGATACGGGATCCTACCTTCTTGTTGATTTCGCCGCTTGATTAATTTCCATTTCAATAGCGCGACCTCCGACATCTACACCCGCTGGTCTCGGACACAGGCGCTAGGCGAAGCAGCGTTGCACTCTCGCATGTGTCGGCGAACGCAGAGTGCGTGCGAGAGTGCACCGCTGCTTCGCCTAGCGCCTGTGTCCGAGACCAGCGGGTGTAGATGACGGAGGTCGCGCTATTGAAATGGAAATTAACACTTGGGACTAAAAATCGGACGTTCGAAAATTAAAATTCAGATAGAAATTTATCGTAGGGTAGCTGGAAAAACTCACCGCTTGTTTACGTTTCCCCGGCGTCCATTGAAATGCAGATAGAAAATGGCGACTAACTTGCGTATGCGCATGGATGCGCGACTAGATGCGAGCGATTTTGCAGACGTTTTAAAAAAATTCACGGCAGTTCTCGCCGTAATTTTGTTGAAAACGTCTGCCACCATACATTTGACACGGGGGGGTCGGTCGTGGCAACTTCATTAGTTCCCCCAGGCGCTATAAAGCCTAGATACGCCACTGGGTCAGTATGTTTGTATTTTGAGTGTTCCTTTGTTTTGTCTAGGAAATATCATTCCCATATTTGGTTGTCAGAAATATGCATTGTTTTATTTGTGTCTCATAGTGGATATTTATGAAATAGTCTGACATCTATGATCCTCTGTTATGTTTTTTTTTTTTTTTTTTTTTTTGGTTTTTTTTTCTTTTTTTTTTCTGAAGGAACGTTTGTATTACCAGAACATTTCAGGGGCTACTTCCAAGACATCCAATACAATAAATTGCATTGAAACTCCTCACTCCACTTCCATTCTTGACTTCAGTTTTGGGATAGGCTGCATGCCCTTTTGAAGATTACAAGAAGAAGAAGAAAATGGCAGGCAGAGAGACAGATAGTAGAGGCAAGCTCTTAATAGTTGGATTAGCCTGTGTAGACATCGTTAATGTAGCTGAAGTCTTCCCTACAGAAGATACAGATCAGAGGTAAGCCCACGTTGACTTTTCCTTATGGGATTAGGAGCTGTCTTTTACCGGTAATTTGCCAAAAGGACCGCTGAACAAGAAATTCGTTGTAGTGATGCCCAGTGAATTCTATATTAAGACTGCTAGAGGTGACCAGAAAATAGGCCTCGGGAGTGTGGGAACCATAAGGTTAGGGTTAGGTCTTGTGTCTTGGTGATATCAGCACTTCATAATCTCTCTGATCGGGTTGTTTTATCTATTTTTCTTTTATCTTTTGTAGTTATTAATTCTGAAAATATTGTCCTGTCCCCAAAATCCTTTTTTTTTTTTCCTTTTTTTTTTGTAGGTTGATAGACCAGCAAGTGAGTCGAGGAGGAAATGCCACAAACACCTCTGTAGTTCTGTCACAATTGGGCTCTGATGTTGAGTGGTTAGGAACCCTTGCTACTGATACACTGGCACAGTAAGTTTAATACCCAACTACAAAAGATGAATCTAAACTTTAAATCTGGTTTTATGATTTAGGGTGACTGCATGATAAAATGCGAAGAGATGTGGGGTTTTTTGTTGGTTTTTTTCATTCTGTGCTGGATAGTTTTGCACAAATGAGAAGGAACAAACCTTTCTTCAAGGGGGTTTGTGGGGAACTCAATTTGAAGCCTGAACTTATCAAACATACATGTTAAATGGTTAAATGGTTAAATGGTTGGTTAATTTACCTGAGGGGTACCTGACTGCTAAGTAAGGATGTGTATGCTTGTTAGTAAGCATCCAGGGGACCGCCGGCTATAAGTCCCCTCCAAAGGACTTGGTAATGACAATGAGGATTAGTACCTTACCAGAGGGCATTAGCACTTGGTTTCAAACCCGGGTACTCCTGGTTACGAGACCACTGCTCCATCCACTGAGTCACAGCGCGTCCATGTAAATTATGATTGAAATCGAAATTGTAATTGCCATGTAAATTGTAATTGACTTTATTCATTTATTAATATATGCAGTATTTGCTGCGCGGTACCATTTGTACTTGTTCATGCTTGAAATATATATATCAAATTTGACTTTGGATTATCTGGGGTTGTTACGTATACATGTAGGTCACTTAGAGTGGAATACAAGACTTCTCGCCTCGGGTTGTGCAAACAGACTGCAGACTACAAGGACTACAAGGATCTGGTGCAACTGAGCAAAAAGCAAAATATATCAGAATCCCCTGTAGGAAGAGAGGAAAGAATCAAAGAATATTATTATTCATTGAACTTTTGTTTTAGTCTGGGTGATCATTTGATTGATTCTCCGTGCAGGGTCATCACCAAGGATCTGGATAACTTTGGAGTGCTTTATGACAGTGTGGTGTGCCATGAGAACTGTGTTACACCGCTCTCATGTGTCATTGTCAATGCTTCCTCAGGTTCAAGGACCATCCTACATCAGAACAAGTGAGTTAATTCAAATCTGGTTCAGGCTCATGAAGATATTGCTAAAAATTAAATTTTGAATCAGGCCTGAAGATAATTACAGCATTTGCCGCCCCAAAAATTGGGCAGTGTCTGGATTTAAGTGTTGGTGCATATTTTGAACACCGCAAACTTAAATGTTTTAATGAAATCACAAGTATTAATAATTTTTTATTTTACATGCAATAGTATGATGAGATTCGTTGCTGACATACTTCTATCAACCCTACTAATTGCTTCTTATTCTCCATATTAGGACACTGCCAGAGGTCGATCCAAAACAGTTTGAAAAGTTGGATCTGTCCATTTATTCCTGGGTACATTTTGAGGTAAATTTCTTCCTAATTTCTCAATATTTCAAGATTTATCAACCTGAATGAATGATGTAAATGAGTTGTAAGTCCACGGTTTTTTTCTTTTAGATTATCACTTTCATAGTTCTCCTTTAGAAAAAAATTCCGAAATTTTCATCATAAATTCAGATTTTATCAACATGAAGGAACCTTATCTATGAATAATGGTTCTAGGACAACTCCCCCCGATGCGATTCCCTCCTGACAACTCCCCTGGAGCACAGCTCCCCTGGAGGACTGTTCCCCCGAGGGCGACTCTCCCCAGAGGACACCTGATACAATGAATAGTAACTTAACCAGCTGTTCCCTGCGTGAGATTTCATTTTTATCAAATCAGCCAAAACAGACAAATATAATGATGATAGGTGAATCCTCGACCTTTACACCATCAACTGTTTCTCATAAATGCAGGCATTGGCAACAGTTGTAGAGGTTTTGTTCAACCCTCCTATTATTGCAGTGTATCCATAACTAAATTCAACTGTCACTAATACAGCAATTATGCATATCTGTCTTGAATTTCTTGGAAGCATCTTTGTGGAAATTTTCAAGTTAAGTTATAACAATTTCCCTGTGTAGATTTGCCATCATTGTAAGCTGTACATGTATATGTGATTGTGTACACATAAAATCATTTTGTAACGGAATGGGAGGAAACGTATGATTTTTTAAACTTTTTGTGACAGGGCAGAAATCAGGCCAACATCGAGAAGATGATCTGTATGATAGACAACTACAATGAGAGAAGAAAAGATGACAGGCCTATCACTGTATCTCTAGAGGCAGAGAAACCCAAGGCTATCTCTCACAGCTTCCTTCAGAAAACCGATTATGTAAGTTGGCCTTTGTATATTTAGAACTTGCATGAAGATGGATTGTGAATGCTTCTGGATAAGAAATTCCAGGCCTTAAAAGAAAAGTACCAGCTCTATTTATGATAGTATGCGTATACCATATTTTGTAACACATGGGATCCTTCTCTCTGGCAATTTGCTTTTAAATGATATCCAATCATTCGTCTTCATTATTTATCAGTGTGATGTTAATGTATCATTTTTTATTTGAAACAAATAAGATTGAAATGGTTGAAGATGATAATGAATTTTTGATTGAAGGGAAGAGAATCAAACCCCAGAGGCAAAGGGGGGGGGGGGATGTTTCACGAAGACTAAGATTGACTGAAATCGCACTTAACTTTGGCTGGCCATTCATGCCACCGTTTTCTTTCCACATGGATCTCTCAAAGGATTTGCAAATCGTGGTCACAAATCTGCAGAAGTGACAATTTTTTTTATAGTTCATTGATGAAGAAAACAAAAAATTTCAATTCTTCAAATTTGTTACAATGATTTGCACATCCCTTGAGAGACCGAATGTGAAAGCAAACAGTGGCATGAATGCCCTGCCATAGTTAAGAGCGATTTGAGTCAATCTTAGTCTTTGTAAAACACCCCCAGGTACCCCAGGTATATGTTGCTTACCCCTATTTCATATCATATGAAAGAAAGGATGGTGACCATGTGGTCTTGATTCATAATCCTGTAGACTGGCCTAACTTTGATACAAGGTGCATTGATTCAGAATCTTGTAGACAGTGTGGATCATAATTATGATAAGCATCAGAATTGTTTATCACTCCATGGCCAGGATCCCAGGGGATGAAATCTACCTCCGGATAACTGAAAGAGCACTGAATATTGTGTTATCTTTTAGGGGTTTAGAGAGAAGCTCTAGCTCTGGGAAAGTATGAAAAAAAAATCTGTGAGCTTCCTCATTCTCTGCATGTCAGTTAGGAAGAATATCACACTGAAAAGGTCGCGTAGAAAAGATTGCTCTCCAAAAGTCCTCATATTGGAAGTATGACAAGACGTAGCTGAAAAGTTTGGGCCAAACATTGATGCCAGAATGTATGATCCCATAGTATACATATTCCTGTGTGCAAGTGCAGTTACCTTTTGTGGAAGGTTTTAGTGAATTTCCTGTCAAGTCAGGAATCTCCAAATCTCACACTAGACATCTGTGTTTATGTGCAAGTACATGTAATCTAACTTTCTCAATCGCTTTGGAACAATTTCTTTCTGATTGTCATCGCATGACCAGAACTCCAATTTATGTCTTACATTTTTTTTTTTTTTAAACATGATAGGTATTCATTAGCAAGGACTATTCCAAGGCAATGGGATACAACAGTGCAGAAGAATGTTTGAGTGGAGTGAGAGAGAAGCAGCTTTTGAAGAAAGGGTAAGAATTTCTTATCGTCATTATTTTGGGACAATGTATTTTAGCTATCAGAGAGGATAAATGCAATGAAATAAAGTATGAGAGTTTCCCAATCAAAATATTTCATTGGGATGTAAATAATTAAAAGCTATAATTGAAGTTGAGTTGTTGCTTCTTTGGGGGAGGGGGTGGCAGTCAAAATTCAGATTATTCATTAACATTTAAAGATTTGTGATAGTTCAAGAGAATGACCATGGCATGAAATATTTACTTCAGACATTAATATTCAAAGGAGAATTAAATAAATTCAAGGTGAAGTTACATTGTTCATGAATTTTCTTTGTTCAGTTTTAGATATAATATCATTCTCTATTGATATGCATTGAGATATCATTTGTGTCAGCTTGTAATTGAATCTCATCATAACCCTTTTGTAATGCAGTGGCAAAGCCATCTGTGCATGGGGTGAGAAAGGAGCTTGGGGATTGGAGGAAAATGGCAGGATAGTGCATAGCCCAGCTTTTCCACCAATCAGAGTAGTTGATACATTGGGTGCAGGTGACACCTTCAATGCAGGCATCCTCCATGCTCTGAACAGAGGGGGAACTGTGGAAGAGGCCCTGAGGCTTGGTTGTCAAGTTGCAGGTCAGAAGGTTGGGAGAAGTGGATTTAGGATAGATTTAGCTTCTCTTGATCACTTATGACCCATGGTACCACATGTGGGCATGGTTTTACAACAGTATCAAAAGTGCAAGTTTGCAGACATCCCATGGAAATGTGTGTATAGGATGTCAGTGAACTTATACCTGTGATGGTTTATTTATGTGATGCTTTTGTGAAACCTTGGTTTCAAAGGTACCATTTAACACATCCATGTGAAAGTAAGAGTTGCTAAATTTGCATTTATATTCTGATAGACACCATACTGTAATGTTTTAAGCACATTTGTGTAGCCAAGTTAACCAATTTCAAGTTATTTCTACAGCAAGAGGTTTTATTCACAGATATATAAAACAGTCATACCTGTCTACACAGAATATCAATGAGAAGTTTAAAAGGTGACTACTGTATACACATGGTCTGTCTAGATGGGCTTAAAGTGATTACACAATGGTAAAAAATATTTTGATATATGATCGAGAATAGAATTCTAAGAAACATTACGTTAAAAATATGATTTTCGATCGAAATCAATGCATTTTGGCTAATTTTCTCATAAAAAGTCAAGAGCTGACCCAAAAAAATTTGAGGATGAGGTATGACGTAAAAGTGGGTACCCAGCTTCGCGCATTGCAGTTGTGCTGCGCGCTAGACTGTACAATATGTATTATACCTTGCGCGCATTTTGCTAAAAGTGCGCGACAAGGTACCCACTTTGACGTCATTTTGACGTAAAAGTGGGTACCCAGTTGAAACTGGGTCACAGCTGAGGGGTCAAAAATATCCTGAAATCCTACCACATTTGGGGGTTTCCTTGGCAACACGACTTTTAAAAAAACTTTAGGCAGATGATTTTCTGCTAATAAAATCATGCTCTTTCAAATGAGCTAACATTGTTTCAGCATTGGGTACCCCCTTTAAGATGACAGTGTAGCAGTAAGTTGCCATTGAATATGTGTGGCTGCAGTGACAGTCTTGACTATACATTGAAAGTAGGAATTTTGGCAACTGGCCTAGAGTATCAAGCTGGTTGAATACATTGGCCCATGCTAAAGTCACAACACAAGAAAATGCCTGCCCAAGGCCCAGGGTAAAAAATACTTTTTTTTTCTACGAGAGCTATTCTCTGAAAAAATGGATCCCTGTCAACAACATTGCAGGAGCTATTTTGAATTTTCTTATGTGCCTCAGCCAACCCCAAATTGGGGTCTAAGGAACTGACTAGAAGCAAAAAAATTGGGTCTTTGGAACTGGAACTACACAGTTGAGCAAAAAACATGGTCTTAGGAACTATAGATTTACCCAGCTAAGCAGAAAAACTAGTCATGGTCTAGGAACTGTGCAAGAAAGCCAAAGATTTTTAGGGACACAAAGTTGCTAGCCAAGGGCTTAATAGTAAAATCACTTCAAAGAAGCTCTGCATGGGTGCTGGGTACCTCTTTCCATTTTTTTCAACATCGAGATTTCTTCAAGTCGACTTGAGTAAACTATTCGAGACGTGCCAATTTTCCACTTAACTTGCATTTGCTGCCATTAGTAGTTGGTGAGCAATGGCTTTCATGGAACCTCTTTTAGCGTATTCAACTTTCTCCTTTTAAGTGTTGTATTATATTTTGTGTCATTCCATTACTGTGGAATTGCCAAGAATCCATTGAGGAATTGAATTTGAGAACTTTTGCTAATATGGATGACAGTAAGGAGATGAATCAATTAGAAGAATTTTACAAGATCGAGACTACTTCCTCATTTTTCGAGCAATGCTCATGAAATTTGGCACACACCTTGGTCTTGTGGTGGAGATTTATGTACAAGACATATTTTTGGAATGTGTTGGAAACTGTGTTGCCATGATAAGGGCATGTCATGGTAGTAAATCAGAGATTTATTGTGGATCGAAACAATTTCTCATTTTTCAGCAATGCTTAGAAAATGTAGCACACCCATTCGGGCAGGGGTATTAATCACCTTCAGTGATATGTCTTGTTTTATTCATATTTCACCTTCTAAAGTTTGAAATTTCCAAATTTTTTATCGTTTTCAAACTCACTTGTAAACATGTACAGAGACACAAATTCCTGTCATAGTTATGTGTTAACATCTACAAAAATAAATCTCAAAAGTATTGATGGCCAAGAAAAACTTGATAGCATAGTGGTTTAAATCTGACAACCCATATTCCGACCCCCATTCAGATACATCGCTATCAACGTGTGAAAACTCATTCCGATTCCAGTATAAGACAGACCACCTAATTCATCTCCACTTCTCCAGTGACAATTTAAAACATCTAGGTTACTAAAAGTCTTTCATCATTAGCCGAATATGAATAACATTAAAAGCATTTTCATAATTGACTCTAAATTCATTATTCCACATAGTTTTAAGAGGTACAAATGAAACATCTGGCGTACTGACGTCAGAGTCCAGCGAGACTTGATGATTCAAACTAAAACAAAGCTGGACAGAAACTTATTTGACTTTCCATTAACTTCTCAAATTAAATACAGTGCAAATATACCTCTACTACTGAAGATGCAGTGCTTCGCACCTTTGCCTGATCTTCGACAACAACATCTGAAACAGTAACTCAAACGTCAAATTACTTGCTGCCTCAGCATATTCGCCCCATAGTACCACATCAAGAGATGTCGTTGTACTCCCTAACTTGATCAGCCTCCTCCTATAAGTTGGCGTCCCAGCAGGAAATCCAACCTGAAACAACAAAAAACAAAGCTGGACAGAAACAGCGCTAGGGTATCTGATAAGCATTTATCCATGATATGGACCTGAAAGTCTGCAATAAAAGGTCATTAATATAGGAGTTACCAGAACATAGTCTACCACACTTTCCCCTTTGCAGTAGGACAAGTACAATTCCCAATACCAACATTGTTTCCAAACCTGCCATTCGCCAAGTAAAACTACAGGCAAATTAAGACTAACTCAGAAATTAATTAAATCCTCAGAAAAGTTGTCAAAAACTTTGTTATGATGATAACAAGACCCTTCACAAGGAAGATAAACAGCACCAAGTTACCCAATAGATGGCTTGAAGAACATCAGTCACTCTCATTAGCTCTGGCCCAGTCTTTGTCTTGTCAGTCTCCAACCTGTTGATGATGCTCCATAGCTGGCATTTCCTGAACTTCAGCTTCAATGATTGGATGATGCCTTGATCCATCAGCTGCATCACTGAGGTTGTGTTGGGGGGCTAGAAGACCAACTTGATGTTGCTTAGCTGTATTTGCGGATGACGGGAGGCATTGTCGAGAAGCATCTTCCTCCCTTGCCGACGCATCTTCTCGTCCAGTCGCTTCATATAGAGTTCGAAGATGTTGCTTGTCATTCAAGCCTTGTCGTTGGCATGGCAGTGAACTAGCAGGTCTTTCCTATCAATATGACCAAAGCATCGCAGCTTGATGGACCTCCTGATGACCAGCGGCTTCTCTCCTACTGCGTTGGCACACAACATAACCGTAACCCTCTCCTTTGAACATTTGCCTCCAGAACAGTCTTCTCCCTTCACATGAAGAGTAGAGTCCACATACGCCTTGTAGAAGAGGCCCGTCTCATCCATATTGAAAATGTCATGGAGCTCATAACCATTGCAGATGTCCAGCAACTTCTGTTTCCACTCACAGACAGTCTGTCAAATACCTATCAGCCTTCAAAACAGTTTGTGTATACATAGCATGCACAAACCTAACTTAGAAAAGATTATTCATAATTATTCTACGAATTCAAAATCATTGCTGGAACTTGTAGGATGGGATTCTTCATGACTTGTGGCATCTCCAGAGAACCAACAGACAACTTGACACTGTCCATTGACCTGACCTCTCATCAAAAGTAGCTGCAACAGAATGAAGAAAACGCAGTGTAAACTGGCGTCATTCAAATAGTAATATAACATAATATAACATATCTCCAAACCTGGAAGCCACCTGAAAACGAATGAGCCTTATTGGAAACTTGCTGGAAGAGTGCCATTTTAAATATGCAAAAAATAGACGATAAATAAAAAAATTAATAAAAAAGATCAAAATCCGAAATTTTAGACCCCTTTGTATATCAGTTGGTATTTCAGAATTAATTTTTGGAGTAATAAGCCTTTGGACAAATGACAATTTGGAAAAACATATACTTCATGGGGAGACAACCTCTAATCAGACTTTAATTAGGGTTTACAGAAGTTGTGTCAAAAATCAATTACTTATGAATTTTTACAGAATTTGATTAATTTGGGATGATATTTCTAGATCATATGGGGAATGAACTGAATTTATACTACAGGAAATCAGTAAAGTCCAGAGAGAATTCTGTATTTTCCACATTTAGAAAACTTGGTCTATTCCATGAGTATAAAAATCAACCTAATCTACCCACTGTCAAGTGTTAACTCATCTTGATCGTGTACCTAGCATACAACTTGGTCCTGGGGCTTTGTATATGTCTCTAGGAGGGTGTGGTAGCAAATATCACCTTTGGGAGACTACTTTGTTGTTCACCCCCTACAACCAAATGCTGAGCTGGATGAGAAGAAATAGTACCAGTACATTATTTGTTACGACCCAAAAACTCTATTCTTCCATCTAAAGCAACATAACATACTGGCTGTTAATTCAAATTATGCGATGTTAGACATGTGATACTCTTATTGATGCAAAATTAATTGTACATTATTTGAAATGTCAACATGCACATAGACATTTATCATGTTACTACAATTTCTAAATCTAAAATTTCATGTCTTTTATCTCCACAAGCATGTAGTATTCCTAATTAGGGTCCACAAAAATTTTTGTTATCTATTCCAGTATATATCCATATTCATATGAAATGTGTATGCAGCCTTTTTTCAAGAAAATTCACAATCTATTCCATCTTTAACAGCATGGATATGAAGTGTATTCACATTACTAGAAATTAATATTGCAAGTCAGACATATTTACCATTTGCATCCTTAATGACAACAGCTTCTGCCATGTTATCAGAGCCATGTTTTAAAGCCTCC
The DNA here is from genome assembly GCA_029962745.1 of Echinometra lucunter. Lineage (NCBI taxonomy): Eukaryota > Metazoa > Echinodermata > Echinoidea > Camarodonta > Echinometridae > Echinometra > Echinometra lucunter. The sequence continues at coordinate 23,801,267 of CM057153.1, read as the reverse complement.
GCCCACCGTAGGTGGTTGCCGGAGGCATTATGTTTTCGGGTCGTCCGTCCGTCCGTCCCGTTTTCGTTCTCGCGATAACTTAAGAACCGTTTGACAGATCAACTTCAAACTTGGCCCGTGTATGCATATGGGAGGTACAATGATCTGACTAGATTTTGGAGTCTCAAGGTCAAAGGTCAAGGTCATAGAGGTAATAAAACACATAAAAATGGTTAGTTCTCGCGATAACTTAACCAATTGACAGATTGGCTTCAAACTTGGCTCATGTATGCACATGGAAGGTACAATGATCTGATTATATTTTAGGGTCACAAGGTCAAAGGTCAAAGGTCATAGAGGTCATAACTCTACAACCATTTGACCGATCAACCTCAAACTTGGCACAGATATGCATATGGGAGGGACAAAGATCTGATTATATTTTGGGGTCTCGTGGTCAAAGGTCAGAGAGGTCATTATGTACATAGAAATGGTTCGTTCTTGTGATAACTCAGTAACCATTTGACAGTTCAACAAACTTGGCTCATGTATGCATATGGAAAGGGCAATGCTCTCATTAGATTTGGGGTCACAAGGTCAAAGATGTCATTGTATAAATGAAAATAAATCAACATGAAGTGCCATTTATTTCTGATTTGGTAATGGCGGAGGCATAAAGTTCGACCACGCGTGGTCGAAGATTCATCTAGTTTCATTTCAGTCATCCATGCTGCTACTACTTCTATCTGGTCACTGAGGATGGGCAGCTGACGGGTGCCTTCTTTGATCTTTTTGACCTGTCCCTTCATTCGCTTGGTGGATTGCTTTGAGGGCATGATGTAAAATATTCTGGTCATTTGGGAAAAGAGACATTAGGACAACATAGTATGGGATTAACCTTGCTTTGCTGGAGGTGATCTACTTTTTAATATGAATAATAAGGAGGAATGAGAAATTGAAGGGGTCAAAACCATGAATGAATACCTTACAAATTATTCTCTGTGAGTAATGAATTTGGAGAATTCCGGTGTGCCTGGTACCTTTGGAATCCCCTCTCTCTGATCTGCCACAAAAAGAGCCGTCCATTATTAGATTCCAAAATGTTGTTTTAAAAAAAGGTTCTGAGTGAAACTATCAAAATCAATACCTTCCCTCTTGACAGAAAGTTACATTTAATCTACTCCTTAAACTATTCTCGTCTCAGAAAACCTGGAATGATTTCATCAATTAGATTTTCCCTGTCCATTCCATAAAACAGTAAATATTGTCAAGACAAAATTCAAATCAATATCTGTCAAGCACCTATCAGCCTTTAAAATAGTCAGCGTATACATAGCATGCACAAACCTAACCTAGAAAAGATTATTTATAATTATTCTATGAAATTAAAAACTATCGCTTGAACTTTTAGGATGTGATTCTTTCATGATTTGTGGCATCTCCAGAGAACCACCAGAGCTTCCTTGATAGTCTGTCCATTGACCTGGATTGTCAAAAGTAGCTGCAAGAGAATGAAGAAAATGCTGTGTAAACCCTCATTGAAATAATGGTAGTAATATAACATATTTCCAAACCTGGAAGCCACCTGAATGCAAATGAGCCGTATCAGTAACTTGCTGGAAAAATGCCATTTTAAATATGCAAGAAATAAATTAATAAATTGATAATTCATGCTGCTGCGACTTCTAGCTGGCCATCCAGGATGGCCAGCTAACAGGTGCCCCCTTTAATCTTTTTGACCTGCCCCTTCATTCTGTGGGTGGATTGCTTTGATATTAAAGAGAAAGGAAGAGAGGGGAAAAAAAATTCTAAAATTACTTTCATGTTTTTATTCCGAGGGGCGAGGGGTAGGAGGAGAGCCTAATTCATTTTGGCTGCAAAATGACAAATTTCCTCAATATCTGTACAAACCTTGTGAATCCTCTGAACCCTAATCCATCAAAAATATTGTGTCAATATTTATATGTATATTTAATAGATAGTACATGCAGATTATAAGCATAAATATACATCTCAATAATTTGACTTGGACAATTTGTAAGCGTTTGTTATTTAAAAGCTTACAAATTCTTCAACCATGTGTGCGTTATTTCTACAATTGTGATCAATCTGTATGTTATTTCTACTTGTATTTTAATTCAACCCTATACTTTGAGATTAAGTAAATTATCTCATCATTACAGACAATAGCTCATCACTTCTGTTACATAGTCAGGGTGACAGGACTTGTCTTTAGTTGCTCCATACTAGTTCAAAGGCCTTCAGTGGTTTCCTCTGCTTCCTGGATGAAGTCGACAAATTCCTGGGGGATAGATTTTCTTGTGTCTTTTCCTGGGATGTAAAAATTGCAATAACTTGTAATTACTGTTTTCATATATTCTGAGTATTAGCAATATGCAAACAGCAAGACAAGTTCAGTCTTGGCATACAAACCCCCCCCCCCCCCCCTCCTCCCCTTAGGAGAAAGCATAAAATAGCTCAAGACAGTAAGGGTTAAACCTGTAGAAGAGATGCATTCAAAATTTAAACTGGTGATTCATAGTCGATTCCACACTGAGTAGAACTGGTTCAGTGATTAAACTTGATAGAGGATATTACAAAATAATGCCTCTGGCGCACCCATCTTTGGTGGGCGGAGGCATTACTCTTATAACATAATACAAATCTTATATTAACATGTTTCGTCTAAGCAGGCAACTTCTCACCGTTTGAGTAATTTTATGAGATAAATATCTTGAATTTATGGTATGTTTGTTTCAAAAGATCTTCAAAGCAAGATTAGTAAGAGAAAGTTTTTCAAACAGTTGCAAATTCCATCCTTTCTTGATTTAATATTGCATTAAAATCTAAGCGCAGTTCTGAGTAAGAACTATAACAGGATGGAATTTCCAATAGAGGCCCACAGGTGCGAGCAATTGGATGTCTCATCAAACCATGGGCCTCTATGAAGGAAACCTTTATCTCGTTGCAGCAAAGGATGGAAGAACCTGTAACAAACCTTAAGAACTTTGCAAGAAGTTCAGGACTCATAGCCCTTATGAACTGCTTTAAGAATGCAAAAGCTGTCCTCTGTTCCACAGTTTCAGGATTTGAACTCAACAAGGACACAACCTTCTTGAGAGTGCTTTGAGAGCATCCTGAAAAAGTGGAAGAGGACGGAAATGCATTCTTAAAGGAAGAAAGAATCACCCTGAAGGCATCCACGATAAACGCTGGCTTCTGGAGGAGTTCCTTCGATGCTGCATCTAGAAGCAGCTGACGGATATTCTCTCTGTTTGGCATCGCTCGGATACCAAACCTTGACAGAATATCCGTCAACTCTTCCTCCTCATCCTCCTCCATAGTCCAGGTCAAAGCGGCCTTCAGGATGATCCTTTCAGGCTCACAAACAAATCCAAATAAGGAATCCAGGAGAAGTTCTGGTGATACTGCCTCTGACCCGAACAAGGCAGAAACTACAAATGCCTTGCTCAGGGACAGAGGCAGTACCCCAACATCCCTGTACCCCTTTACAAAAATCCTGGCAATGGCCTGCCAGTGATGGGCTGACATGCCAGCTCTTACTAGTGGGACTCTCTCCTCCTCACCATCACAGTGGTTTGTGAATTCTGCCCAGAAGGCCGTATACGCCTCCCTTGACAAGCCAACTCCAACTCCCTGCTCTTTTGTTCCGCTTATATTAATGAAGTCAAAGGCATTGTTTTGGTCCATAACCTGTTCTTCACAGAAGATGTTGATCATTTCTGCAAAGATATTTGAGCGATGAACCTCCAGTCTCCTGAAAAAAATGAAAAGAGTGAAGTAAAAAAAAAACATGAGCATAGCAAAGCATGGTCAACTGTGCTAAAGGAGTGCATACCAAATGTATTGTATTGAATTTAATAGCAAAGAAAGAATAAATACAGAAATCATTTAATAAAGGTTTATAAACAAAATTAACTCTTATCGTTCCGGTACAAAAACCCCTCGAGTGCCGCGGGTTCGACCGCAAACGACATTTGAATCAAAATTTTACTCTTGTCCAGTATTTCTGTTGATATATTCACATTTCTTAGTATATCCTTTCTTTTGTTGAATATGTTGTACTCGAAATTGAGCGCATGGATTTCTGTCATTTTAGATGAAAGGGTGTCCATGGTTTGTATCAGTATTAAGTCACCAAACATACCGACATTTATTATCAACATAATCATGGTCTGCAACATCTGAATAGAGTATAATGGTTCTTGAGATATCTGGATAACAAGGCTAACGTCTGTATTTTCAGAAATTGACCTATGTGACCTTTGGCCTTTGACATATTTACCCAAATTCTATTCAGGTCATGTTCCCATGGTCATACATTATACTACCTATTTTGAGCCTCATATCTCCAGTGGTTCTTGAGATATCATGTTAACGAAGTCCATACCTGAAATTACATACATGTAAGTTGACCTCTGTTACCTTTGACCTTTGACCAAATTACTCCAACATCTAATCAGATCAACTTCCAATGGTAGTACATACTATTACTATCATTAAGTATGAAGTTCATACCTCAAGTGGTTCTTGAGATATCGCGTTAACGAGAAACAGGACGAACGGATGGACGAAGGACAGACGGACAATCCAAAAACATCATGCCTCCATCACCACCTTCGGTGGGCGGAGGCATAAAAATAATAATACTTTGTGAGAGGAAGAAGTTACCTCATGTCTAATTATGGTCATTGGTCATTGGGACACTTTGGAAGGGTGGGGGGGGGGATTTGCAGCCTCCATGGCTCTTTGTCAGATTGGTTTTCCATCTAAACAATTTCAAATACCCCTTGTTATAATCTTGCTGACAAACTAAAAAACTAGTGATCAAGCTGGCAATGCAGTGGTTGTAACATATGGATGGTAGAGCACAATGGAATTTTTTTTTTTAAATACATAAAATTTGAAAAAAAAAACCTCATTCTCTTTTTATCACATTAAACACTAATTACATAAACTTTCCTGTATATATTTCCTAACATAATGAATTTCAAAATAAACCACAGTAGAAATATTTCAACAGGAAATTCTTCAAATATAATTAGTGGGTTGCATATTTCTTCTAATTTCAATTAAGATACATTGTTCCTGTACAGGTAAAGCATTCTTTGTGTTTTCCAACTTTACATGTTTGTGTTGTTCTGTACTACGTATCTAATTATACTAATTTAAGATAAAATTTCAACCCTTAAAAATACCTTATTAATTTGTGGTTGCCATCTATGTGCCAAAGCGAATTAGGTCCTGCAACACGGTACCTCCTACGATGAAGTTGTGGCCTCATCGCCCTCTCTGCAGCTCCCTCTGAGTCTATACGGACCATGCTGTCCCTGACACGCTGCCGTTGCACCTTTACGTCAATCCCTCGTAGACCTGCCATGAATGCATTTGGGCCAATTCTCGTATTCCCCCACACAATGCCTCAGATCACTTCATCCAACTCAATATTGGACATTTCAGAGTAGGAGGCAGTCCTTGTCATGTCAAATTCCCTGCAGAGGTGAAAGATACAAGATTCAAATTACAAAAAGTCAATGGACCTTACGCTCATCAGAGGAGGTGTTACAGAAGTCTGCCATGTCCTGATTCAATGACATCAATCCTTGGGGAGGGGAAGAATTTACTGTACCCCATGAGAGCATTATAGTAGTTTGTGATGCAGTACTCCACAGGAAAGAGACGGTGGAGACCGGAACCTGTGAAGGCCTAACAGGTCGGAAATCCCAATTCACAAACTTCACTACATCAAATGCATTGGACTTGTGGTCTCCTACAAATCGGCCAGCAATCTACCGCAAAAACTCCCCTCGAAGCTGAAGCAGTTCGGCAGTGGGGGGTCTGTGCGATGGATGTACGCAACAGTTGGCAGGTGGCCATAAATGTGCCATTTAACATGCCCCATCCGCTGATCGCAAGAGGGGTAGGGACAGCGCTGTGAGTGGTGAGACTTTGAGCCTCTGGTCCCCACACGTTTCTTCCGTGGGGAGACCTTACCTGTTTACATGCGGCCATCCGGTCTGGCTGCACCAGGCTTCTTTGGTTCGGGAGGGGTAGGCTTCATCCCTCGATCCCTACTCTACTGCAAATATAAAAGAAGACAGAATTATAGTATACTTAATTCTCAGTAAAGTAGGAAATTATGAAACATATTTGGCCATAACTTAGGTTTGAACGAAATATGTATTTCTTTTTTTTTTTTCTTTTTTTTTTTCATGATCCATATGATATATATTTCATGTTGTAAAGCCAAGCCTTTGCGATCCAAAATCCATTCACTAAATCATTTCTTTGAATAACAGTATCTCCTTGATATCCCAAAATCTGTACAATAACTCAGTGAATTATCTCCTCAGATAGCAATATATCTTGGATATCTCCAAAATCTATAGAATAAATTATTTCTTCAAAGAACAATATGTTAGTATAAACCATATAAATGGTAATTATGGGTAAGTGTGAAAAATACTTTATTAGATAAGATGGGATGAGAAAAATGGGGTAAAATAAAACATTAAATAAAGTACTTGTAACGGAAATCTACTTTCTCTTTGCTGCCTTACAAATGGGGCAAGTGTACGTCACCATAGCCAGAGCTTCTGCTGACAAGACGTTCACACAAGCCCTGTGGTACCATTCTAGGCACCAATCACACTCGATCATGAGACGGCTGTCATCCGGCTTCCTACAAAAGCAATACAAAGTGTTCTTGTCGAGCCGTGAACCAGTAATGGTAGGCAAGTCTTGATCATGACATATTTTGAGCCTGTCGTGATTTAACTCTATCAGAGCCTTCATATACTTAACCCTGAAGAGATAGGGAGACAAACGCTTCACAGTTTGGGCAGGCCCTCTCCAAGGGGGACTAAGCTTCTTGCTTTTTCCCTTAACTGGGGCCAGGTCTAGGAAGTAAACCCAGTCATCTTCCTGGAAGCTATTAAGACTCACCTTAATATTGTCACATTTCATCCGGGCCTGCATGGATTTCAGTTTGGTCCGGGCCAGGTCATGGGCTTTTAACATGGCCTCCGATAGCTTGAGGCAATGCTGCTCAGGATTATGTCTTTGTTGTGAGGTTGGAAGGGGTAACATTAAATCAGCAGGTTGATTAATTTCTCTACCTAGCATTAACTGATTCGGGGTGAAACTGGTACTTCAATTTACGGTAGCCCGAATTGCACTGGCTATCTGCGGAAGAAATTTATCCCAATGATCTTGAAACTTACCTACGGAACACCTCACTGCGTCCAGAAGAGAGCGATTAAAACGCTCCACCTGCCCATTCACAGAAGGCCTATTGGCTGTGGTGCAAGTCTTATGTATAGAAGTCATATGACACAAGTGCTGAAATAAACTACTTTCGAAGTTCCATCCTTGGTCTGTATGCACCTGAAAAGGAAAACCAAATCTGCAAAAGAATTCATTCACAGCAGCCCTTGCAGTTTCTTCTGCAGTCTTCTGCAGGGAGGGGTATACATTCCATCCACTTAATGACTTGGTCCACTATCATTGAAATATGCTCATTACCCTTAGCTGTTTTAGGTAGTAGTCCAATAAAATCTAAGTGAACCCATTGTAAGGGAAAACCAGCATGGAAAGGGATCATGGGATAGGAGTCAATACTGAATCATTTAGATGCCTATTTTCTTTTTGTTACTAAAACATAATCACCTACATGTAGGAAACGGTCAAGAGCCGAAGGCTGGGTCTGGGCAGGAAAATCATTGCAAAACTCTTCCCAGGTTGTCTTGTTGGTCTGTTCAATGAAAACTTCCTTGATGGTACCAGGCGCTTCAAGCGGGCTGCCTCTAGTTTCACTTGCTCCACCTTCAGTGTTCCATTCACAAGCTTGGTCAAGATGTTGAACTTGTCCACTTCCGTCAGTCCTTGTAAGAGTACAAACATCTAACAGAATAAACAAATTTTGCCAAATGGTATTTGCAAAGATTGAAAGTGATGAGAAAAATCTACACAGCACCATCTCAGAAACAAACTTTTTTGCATAATTTTTTGTAAAATATTGTGAGATGGATTTCTTGAAAGAAACTTTAATGTGCGGTTTGGTACATGACTACAACCATGGCATATAATTTGTTACATTGCACACTCAATTTTGTACAAAAGCCTATGGTGTTAAGCATGTAGCTTAAAACTATGGCAATAGTATGCCCCTCATATATCCGGAGGGGGGGGGAGCATAATGGCCCCCTGTTGAATTTTTGACGGTACTCCGCAACAACTAGATGTATCGATCTGAGATTCCATGACTTTTTTCTCTGATCCTTCCCGCATGCTTTGATACCAGATTTATGTTGATCGAACATTCGAGCGGGTGTCAGATTACGATACACGAGTCTTTGAAATTTCACTATTTCTGTATATGACTGAGTACAAACCTATGGGCAAATCATAAACTTTTCAAAATTATATGAACACTGTCAGGAAAGAATAATTACTCTCTCTAAAATAGTGAAAAACAACAAACACACACTCTCACATACCCGCCCACACCCACACACACACACACACACATACTCACATGTATAGGCCTTCTAACGTGGACATGCCTTTCTAACCCTACAATTGTGGACACCATTATTCAATGGCGCATGCGGACCGGATGCCAGATTATAGTTACAACTGGTATGACTATTACGAAAACACTTAGAAAGAAACTCTGCGGGCCTTCTGGACAGATCTGTTTTCCACATCAAAACTGTGGACGTATACCCATACCCTTAGCCATCACATGCAAATATGGACCCTGACTCCTAACAATACTAACGTGGACATATTTTGAAAATGCAGGCAATTATGCATAATTCAGACGAATGAGATTTAAGTTTGCGTACGCGACCATGATGGCAAACAATAATAGATGCTAAACCGATAGTAGTAGTAGTAATAATAATAATAATAATAATTATAATAATAATAATAATGATAATAATAATAATAATTTACATTAATAGGGCACTTTATACGTCCACGGTGGTATAACCAGTCGAACAGGGGTCCACTGTTGCAGGTTTGTAAAGAAGAGGTGTGTACTGCCAAGCCTAAAGTCCACGGTAGCATAGCCTGGACATACAGGGGTCCACTTGCGCAGGTTTATGCATTCACGCGAATGCGATTAAGCAAGCGTAGGCGACAATGTTGGGAAAATCAAAAAATGTTAAACCAAAATTGCCCACGGTGGCATAGTCAGTCATATAGGGGTCCACTTTTGCAGGTTTGTTAAGGAAGGGTGTGTACTGCCAAACCTAACGTCCACGGTGACATAGTTTGGAAACACAGGGGTCCACTGTTGCAGGTTTGTAAAGAAGAGGTGAGTATTGCCAGGCCTAACGTCCACGGTGACATAGTCTGGAAATACAGAGGTCCACTGTTGCAGGTTTGTAAAGAAGAGGTGAGTATTGCCAGGCCTTAACGTCCACGGTGACATAGTCTGGAAATACAGGGGTCCACTGTTGCGGGTTTGTAAAGATGTGAGTATTGCCAGGCCTAACGTCCACGGTGACATAGTCTGGAAATACAGGGGTCCACTGTTGCAGGTTTGTAAAGAAGAGGTGAGTATTGCCAGGCCTAACGTCCACGGTGACATAGTCTGGAAATACAGGGGTCCACTGTTGCAGGTTTGTAAAGAAGAGGTGAGTATTGCCAGGCCTAACGTCCACGGTGACATAGTCTGGAAATACAGGGGTCCACTGTTGCAGGTTTGTAAAGAAGAGGTGAGTATTGCCAGGCCTAACGTCCACGGTGACATAGTCTGTAAATACAGGGGTCCGCTGTTGCAGGTTTGTAAAGAAGAGGTGAGTATTGCCAGGCCTAACGTCCACGGTGACATAGTCTGTAAATACAGGGGTCCACTGTTTCAGGTTTGTAAAGAAGAGGTGAGTATTGCCAGGCCTAACGTCCACGGTGACATAGTCTGGAAATACAGGGATCCACTGTTGCAGGTTTGGAAAGAAGGGGTGTGTATTGCCAAACCTAACGTCCACGGTAGCATAGCTTGGAAATACAGGGGTCCACTTGTGCAGGTTTGTAAAGAAGAGGTGAGTACTGCCAAGCCTAACGTCCACAATAGCATAGCCTGGACATACGTGGGTCCACTTGTGCGGGTTTATGCATAATTCACCCGAATGCTATTAAGCAAACGTAGGCGACAATGTTGGCAAAAAATCAAAGTTGTTAAACCAATAATGTCCACGGTGGTATAGTCAGTCATATAGGGGTCCACTTTTGCAGGTTTGTAAAGAAGGGATGTGTACTGCCAAACCCAACGTCCAGGATAGCAAAGCCTGGAAATACAGGGATCGGTTAGTGCAGATTTACGCATGATTCTTGTGAATGCGATTAAGCTATAATAGTAGGCGACAATATTGGCGAACAATCAAAGATGTTAACCAATGCACCTAGTATAATCAGTCACATGGTCACATAGGGGTCCACTTTTTCATGTTTGTAAAGAAGGGGTGTTTACGTCCAAGCCTAACGTCCACGCTAGCATAGCCTGGAAATACAGGGGTATTTTAGTGCAGATTTACCCATAAATCACGCGAATGCGATTAAGCTAGCGTAGGCGACAATATTGGCAAACAGTCAAAGATGTTAACCAATGAACATAGCATATTTAGTCACATGGTCACATAGGGGAATGCGATTGAGCTAGCGTAGGTGACAATGTTGGCAAAAAATCAACAAATATATTAAACCAGTAATATCCACGGTGGTATAGTCGGTCATAATATTGTAGGGGTCCACTTTTGCAGGCTTGTAAAGAAGGGGTGTGTTCTGCCAATTAAGCATAAAGTCCACGGTAGCATAGTCTGGAAATACAAGAGGTTTTTTTTTGCAGGTTTTATAACAAGAGATATGTATTGTCAAGCTCAAAGTTCATGTCTGCAGTGGAATAGTGCATAAATTTAAATTTAAATTGTGCAGTATAACACCACAGTGGAATATTATCTATGTATAGGCCTTATTCAGGGGGGGGGGGAGCCACATTTGATCTTACTACTGTACCTTTTTATAATTGTAAACTGTTGCTTGGGAAGGCACCAGACTAATTTGGCTTGAAACCAATTTTGAAGATATATGTATTGATCAGAGTTGAAAAATATCAATATGTCATGTAATTAAATTTGTTGCTTTAATTTCATCTTTCCACTCCCCCAAAATGAGGAGTTAGCCTCACTTTCAATTTTAAACATGGCCGGGCATAAATAAGGTCTATAGGGGTCCACTATAACATGTTTTACAATCATAGGTTTTGTAGTCCATGGTGGCATAATCTGTATATACAGGGGTCCACTTTTGTAGGTTTTTTTGTCAAGTCTTTGTCCGCGGAGCCATAGTCTGTATATGCAGGGGTCGAATTTTTGCAGATTTGGAGAGAAGGGGTTAAAATGTCCACTTTTGCGGATCTTAAAAGAAGGAAGTGTGTACTGTCAAATGTCCACATTGGCAGTCAACAGAGGTCCAAATTCTGGTTTTCTATGTATGCATACATATCTTCATGCCTTAAGTCAGCCAAGTCTTACAGGTAGGTAAAGACTAATAAAACAACTCATCCACTGACTCAAACAAGAGGCATAAAAGGCTTAAAGGTCAAGTCCACCCCAGAAAAATATTGGTTTCAATAAAAAGAGAAAAATCTAACAAGCATAACACTGAAAATTCTATCAAAATCGGATGTAAAATAAGAAAGTTATGACATTTTAAAGTTTCGCTTATTTTTCACAAAACAGTTATATTCACAACTCAGTGATATGCAAATGAGAAAGTTGATGATGTCCATCACTCACTATTTCTTTTGTTTTTTATTGTTTGAATTATACAATATTTTCAATTTTTACAGATTTGAGAATAAGGACCAACCTGACGGAACCATAAAATATTGAAATAATGGTAATTCCACATGTTCAGGGAGGAATAAAACTTTGCTTCACATGGTAATGAGGAGAAAATTAGAAATTTTCATATTTCATATAAGAAAATACAAAAGAAATAGTGGATGACGTCATCAGTCCCTCATTTGCATACCGACCAGGATGTGCATATAACTGTTCTGTGAAAAATAAGCGAAACTTTAAAATGTCATAACTTTCTTATTTTTCATCCGATTTTGATGAAATTTTCAGTGTTATGTTTGTTAGATTTTTCTCTTTGTATTCAAAGGAACTTTTTATTGGGGTGGACTTGTCCTTTAACTAATTAATGCACACGGTGGCATAGTCAAATATACTGTTTTATTCATTTTGTAATAAAGGTACAGCCGGTTTGGAGGACAAATTAATTTTCAAACCAGGTATGCCAAATACAATCACACAAAACACAACTGACTTTATGATCTCAAAGCATTGTTTGATTTATTTATTGCTATCTGTGGTATCAATTAGGTCATGCATGAACCAATTGGTCTGTTTTCTAAAATGTAATAACCTTACCATGTAACTTATTTTGAAAGTAATCAACCATTATCAAGATGGCATTTTCTTGCACACATGTATCTACATTAGTGAAGAAATAAATGATTCTACAAAAACTGACTTTTTTGGCGATGAAAAATACTTAGGAGGTGGCATGTGATGAGTGACCCCAAATGAACCTCATGAGTGACCCCAGTTGGACTTAGACCTGTGGTGACCAAAAAAAAAAAAATGCACCAAGCTCCCAGATGGACATACACATGCAAACAAAGAATAACATCATCTTAGGTCTGCTATCGAAAAACCCGTGGCAAAATTGGGGTCTGCAACCAACCCATTTCCTAAAATGTAAACTGGATTAAGCACTTATAAATTTGACTTAAATGAAATCCGGGTTGAAATTCTATAAATCAATGCTCGATCACTTAACTTAATCTTGTAATTTTAGCAGAGTGATTTGAAGGTATACTTCTGCTTTGCTTAATGAACTTTTATAGCAATATATATCATCAACGTATTAATAAATCTTGAACTCAAAACTTTTTATAACATATCAACTGTAACAAAAAAAGGAATTCTTCACTTCAATTCCACAAAGGTTGTAAAAAGAAAACTCTTAATTTGGGGCAGGAAACATATGGCTTTAGCCTTTTTGAAATCTAAGAAAAACATACAAACTCAGGACAGCACCATCCCAAAAGAATAAGCAAACATAATAACATGTCGTCAGAAGTGCAAATGGAAACTTTCCAGGAGCTGAATTCAACTACAAATCAGCCTCTTTGGGGAAGGGGGGGGGGGGTGCTCAGCTATTTTTAAGGTTTTAGAGGCAATTTTGATTGGCTGCATGGGTCTTAAAATTTGGTTTTAAAATGTGCACTGACAAGCAAGAACTTTTTCCTTTTTATCCTTTTGTCACTAGGAATTTTTTACAAGTCGGAAGCCCTAAACTTTGTACATGGTTTTTCCCCTCTAAATTTAACACTGGAGTTGGCTTGAAGGCAGCCCTTCCCCCTACACTACAAACAGGGAAAAGACGCTTCTTCTTAAAATCCCAAAATTCCACAGAGAGCAACAAGGGGGAAGGATTCCCACAGGGGAGCTGCCCCCCCCCCCCATGCCACTGCAAAAAAGCTTTCCATTTGCCAACAGCTCAAACTTTTATACAACCTCAAAGTACATATAATATGCTTTTTAAACCCTAAGCATAAAGGTTTGCATTAGACCAAAAATGTGTCTCAATTACTCAAAACTTGCAAAAGGACAACCCTTTACACATATTTGTGGGCTGAACATGAACAGTTTTTGAAACAAAAAAAAATAATCCCATCCTGTATCTACATCATCATACAATTTATATAAGATATGAAGAGAACACTTTAAAAATGATAGCAAAATTTAGGGCCATTCATAATTTACAATGTTTTAAATTTGTCGATTTTTTTCAAAAAATTGTGGGTGTTTGTCAAACCAAAAATTTTAAAATTGAAATTGGTTTCACTTTCAAACCAATGGGTGAAAAATGAAAAACAAATCAGCTTTTTAAATCAAAATTAGGGGTAAGTGGGTGGGCCAAAAAACTTTGGAAAACAAAATCAAAATTGTAAATCATTGAAAATTATAAATGGCCTGTAAAAAGGCATTTGCACTGCTTTATATTTTCAATAACATCTTTGAAATCTTGTCTATGAATTGCAGAAGTACTGGTTTAAATTGGTAGAGAATTATGAGCACATTCACTTTGGCAGGCAATCACAAACGTTTTGTAATGGTTGACTCGTCTGCATGTAACTGCACACAACGAAAAATTGCCAGACTGTACCTGCCAGTTCACTAGTTATGCATTCAAGCACAACTGCCCCTGCAAGTCATCTAGAAACCAAAATGCAGAGGGCTTTCTTTCTAAATTTTGATTAGAAGTTACCAGTAGTTGTCTACAAATCAAAGAAGTTGATGCTGTAAAAAGATCATAGAACTGTAACATACTATTTTAGGATGTGCACATTTACATGTTTCATGATCAGTCACTCAGAACATCATCATCACAAAAGAATAACTAAACAAACATGTTAACCTTCAGAAGTGCAAATGGGAAATTGGCTATTTGTTGAGTTGAATTCAACTACAAAACTACAAAACAGCCTCTTTCGTTGGGGGGGGGCTCGGTTATTTTTAGGGTTTAAGAGGTAATTTTGATTGGGTGCAGGGGCCTTAAAATTTTGTCTAAAAATGTGCACTGACAAGCAAGGACTATTTCCTTTTTTACACTTTTCTCACTAGGAAATTTTACAAGTTGGAAGCCCCAAACTTTGTACATGGTTTTTTCCCCCTCTAACTTTAACACTGGAGTTGGCTTGAAGGCAGCCCTTCCCCCTACACTACAAACAGGGAAAAGATACCTCTTCTTAAAGGGCAAGTCCACCCTAACAGAAAGTTGATTTGAATAAATAGAGAAAAATCCAACAAACATAACACTGAAAATTTCATCAAAATAGGATGTAAAATAAAAAAAAATATGGTAATTTAAAGTTTCGCTTAATTTTGCAAAACAGTTATATGCATAACCTGGTCAGTATGAAAATGAGGGAACCAGTGACTTCATCCACTCACTATTTCTTTTCTATTTTATTACATGAAATACGAAATATTTTAATTTTTTCTTGTTATAATGTGAAAAGAAGTTTGATTCCTCGCTGAACATATGTAATTGCCATTGTTGCAAACTATACACGATTCAATGAGAGCTTCCTTATTGTGAAATCTGCAGAAATTAAAATATTCTCTATTTCACATAATAAAATACAACAAAAAAAATAGCGAGTGTGCGACATCATCGACGCTCTCATTAGCATACTGACCAGGATGTGCATATAACTGTTTTGTGAAAATAAGCGAAGCTTTAAAATATCATAACTTTCTTATTTTACATCCGATTTTGATAAAGGTTTTAGTGTTTTGCTTGTTTTTTTTTCTTTATTTATTCAAATCAAAATTTTGTTGGCGTGGACTTTCCCTTTAAAATTCAACACAGGGCAACAAAGGGGATAGGTTCCCACAGGGGGAACTGCCCCATCCACCCCCCCCCCCCCATGCCACTGCAGAAAAGCCTTCTATTTGCCAACAGCTCTAATTTTTACACAACTTCAAAGTACTCAGAATCATATAATATACTTTCAAATGCCTTCATTTGTGAACTTTGTGAACTGCAGACAACGAAAAATTGCCAGACTGTACCTGCCAGTACATCAGTTCTGCATTCAAGCACAATTTCCCCTACAAGCAATGCTAAACCAAAAAACATACAGAGAATCTCAGAATGGTGGTAACATGCCTGACTGGAACACCTCATTCATTTAACATTTCTGAAGAAACCCTAGTGGATCTTTTTTCCTAATTTGGTTTCTCACAAAATCCTTGATATTTCTCCATGTGCGACCCTCGAAGATTTGTGGAGCAGCTTTCATTGCTGAGCTGATTGGTTCTTTTCCCGGAATTTTTTCGTGTTCTTAGGAAAATCCCCAGATGCCTGTTGACAGCTTCCTTCTCAGCATCACTCCACATCTTCTTTGTCTGGCGTTCGCTGGTGCCTACTGTTTTAGCAGCATCTATATCACCTTGACAAAAGGATATAAATGATGAAATTCCTACACAATTTCTGTTGTAAAAATTACACAATTATCATACGTTCACAAACAATTCCATTGGTGACACCAATCCAAGTCATGGACAAGATAACATTCCCTCAGTCATGTTAGGACTTTACGACTGAAAGTACCTGCTAAAAACATTTGCAGGATGAGGTATTGGACAGTCACTCACCTCCAATGACATTAAAGAAACAAATGTTTATGCAGGAATATTGTTATATCATTCTGGCATGGAGCCAAGGATCATAGAAAGCTAACTAATGGTCACTGTACTATATAGCCTAAAACCCGAAGTGAAAGGATAATGAAAGAAATGATGATAAAAGGAATGACAGTTTTAGAACCCCCAGAAAGACGTTCTGGGGAAAACCCATGCGATCCAGCTGGGACTGACAACCCAATCCACAAAGTGCGCCCAACCAAAATCAAACCTGAGTTGAAAGGCACAGAAAGATCTTTTGTACCTGTCGTCTTCATTAACAATAAACTCACTCAAGTGTGACAGCAGTGATGCAAGTGGGGCAT
The DNA here is from genome assembly GCA_029962745.1 of Echinometra lucunter. Classification (NCBI taxonomy): domain Eukaryota; kingdom Metazoa; phylum Echinodermata; class Echinoidea; order Camarodonta; family Echinometridae; genus Echinometra; species Echinometra lucunter. The sequence continues at coordinate 23,784,667 of CM057153.1, read as the reverse complement.
CATTGGAAAGAGGATGAGTTGTTCTTTCTAAATATACTACATGCAAAATTGAGAAGTTAATAACCTTGGAACAATAATCCTCCAGATATGGATTACCTTTTTTTGATACGCACTGTATAATAAGGGTTGTGTACTACCCGAGTATCTAGTCTAATTATTAAAGGGCAAGTCCACCCCAACGAAAAGTTGATTTGAATAAATACAGAAAAATCAAACAAGCATAACACTGAAAATTTCTTTAAAAATCAGATGAAAAATAAGAAAGTTATGGCATTTTAAAGTTTCGCTTATTTTTACAAAACAGTTACATGCACAACATGGGTGATATGAAAATGAGAGAGTCGATGATGTCACACACTCGCTATTTCTTTTTATTTTATTATATGAAATATAGAATATTTCATTTTTTGCAGATTTAACAATTAGGAAGCTCTTCATTGAATCATATATAGGTGCAGCGATGGCAATTACACATGTTCAGGGAAAAATCAAACCTTATTTAACATTATAATTAGGAAAAATTAAAATATGTAACTTTTCATATAATAAAATACAAAAGAAATTGTGAGTGGATGACCTCATTGGTTTTCTCGTATGCATACTTACCAGGATGTGCAAATAACTGTTTTGTGAAATTAAGCGAAACTTTAAAATGTCATAACTCTCTTATTTTACATCCAATTTTGATGAAATTTTCAGTATTTTACTTGTTGGAGTTTCCCCTATGTATTCAAAAAAACAACTTTTTGTTGGGGTGGACTTGCCCTTTAACGGCACAGTCTCTATAGGGAAAGGGTCCACTATTGCAGGTTATGGTTGTGTGGGCTTCACGCTGAAGTGAGGGGGTGGGGGGGGGGACTGACTGGATGTTACATTAATTTGCTATGACCACCGACTGGTGTCCCCAGGAATGTAGATTTGAAAAATATTCTATTTCCAAAATGCAAGTTGGGGGCTGGAAGAGATGGTGTCATTTTTCAATGGGGGCCTGCACCCACCCCCATGCCCCCTTGCCTTTGCCACTGTCCACGGTTGCATAGTCTGTGTGTAAAGGGATGCACTTATATTCACATATAATGGAGAGGGGTGTACTAGCAAGCCTAAAGTCGATATTTCTGTATTTATATATGCACAGGGGTTCGCCTTCTGCATAAAAAGAAGGGGTATGCATTGTCAAGCCTAAAGTTGAATTAATGGTCACAGGAGTGTAGTTTGTATAAACATGGCCCACTTTTGCAGATTTAGAAAAAGAGAACTTTGTGTACTGTCAAACCTAAATTTAATGTTTACGGTGGTACAGTACACACAGGTCCACTTTTGAAGGTTAAAACGAGGAGTGTGTATTGCCAAGCCTAAAGCCTTCAAGGCATAGTCTCAAGAAGTCGGAAAATTGTATGTGACACCCCCCCCCCCCCCCCCCCCCGACACCGTTGTATATAATTATGTACATGCATATTTGACACAGTAATTAGCACTGGTATTTCACCAGGACATTAATATATGCTTCAAACAAGAGGTGCTGGGGGCCCTAACTGCCCCCCTCCCTCTCCAACTAAGGCTGAAGATACCCCCTCCAAAAAAAAAAGTCAATCAACTGATCAATACATGGTGATACTTTTGGTGTACTGTTGAGTCAACCTTAAAGGGATTTGGTAACTTTGCAAAATCTGAGCTGTATGGCCCTTGATGCTACAAAAGGCTGTTATATATTATTGTACAGATAAAACCCTGAAAAATCCATTTCAAAAGAAGCATTATTTGCTTCAAATTTTTTTTTAAATATTAATTGACCGGAATTACCAGCTCATTTTCCCCTCATTGACTGCAGTGATATACAAAGCGTACCCCAGTACGTTTTCAGAAATGGCAGTATTCAGTCATATATATCTTCATAACATCATTCATTTCAAATCCTTTATATTCCTGATTCTTTCTTCATCCATCTGAACATAATTATAAACCACAAACATCAAATTGTAACAAATTATTTAACCAGGTTTCCACAAAGTTACCAAATCACTTTAAGTAGTTCAGGCGAGGCCCTATAGAAAAGGAACCTAACCTTGTTTTTCGATATATACAATGTTTTTTGATGGTTTCTTGTTAATTCGAGGATGCGGATTCCAAATCTGAATGAAGCCACTCATCACATCACCTTAAACATTTTCCGCAAATTGGCAAAATCCTAGATAGCCGCCAAAATATGCAAATTAGCCATAAAAATCACAAAATTGCACACACAATGATCATAAAATGCCTGTAATTGTGACGTATGAGTGAAATGCTGTCTGAAAACATGATTTTTGACAAAATCTTTAATTTCTTATATGATAAAATGCTGCATTTTGAAATTAAAAATGCCGGCATAGGCCCCTAGAAAATGTACTTTGTACAATATGAAAGAGTGAGCACTGTTTGACCACAAAGTGCATGTAATTATGATGTACATGTATGAGTGAATTACTGTCTGAATATATGATTTTTAACAGATTGTATCATTTATGTCATGTATGTGATAAATGCTGTATTTTTTTTTATTCAAAATGGCTGCCATAGGCCCCCCAACTGTATTATGTACAATGTAAATGTACACAAATGATTTTCATAGGAGAGCATTATTTGACCATAAAATGCTTGCACATGTCAACAATGTTGTATACATGTGCAGATGTTGCTCAAAGTTTATGTGCATCAGAAAAAGATGACATTCAAAATTATCAGACCTTTGAAAAAATGAAGGGACAGAAATATCTCCTTCTGTTTCAGTATTTGCAATTTTTTTTTAAAGTATTTATAAGTTGATAACAAAATACCTGAAAAATTGAATGGTGTAAAATTTCTGAATATTAGTAAACACTTTAAAGAAATTTTAGAGTTGGCTAGTTGACCAGAGGGAGAGCCTTGGGACCGAAGAATAGAATTGAACTTTATGTTCGCCTACCTGTAATTTACACCACTGTGTTTAAAGTGGAACACATAAGAGTCTTCAATGGTCATCTCCTCGTCATCAGAGACCACAGAGACCTCGCCTCTATATTCCAGGAGAAAGCTGCCTGTTTCAAAAGTCTTTGATGTAAAAAGACCATATCCTGGAAAATACAAATGTTTGTGATTGTGAGAAAGTAAATATCAAAAAGCACTTGTTTCATACTTGTAACGCAACTCAAAAGTATTTTATCAATTTTTTGTCTTTCAACAAAATGACACACAAATTTACTAAATGTACATGAGGGGTCACTTTTGCCCAACAGCTGGTGTTTTCACTACGAAATCATGCAGTAACATTAGATGCAAGAAAAAATATTGCTCTTTTGTCAGCATGTGCCTTGTACCCCTAGCCAGTTTTTTCTGATCATTAAAACACATTTTTTGTTGTGTCTTCACTTTAGCCTATAGCTAGTAGTCCAATTACAAATGAAACACTGACCAAAACAAAAGACAAGACAAGACAGGACGAGACACAAGTAGACAAGACTTATATAGTGGTAAAAACCCTGATCACGAGTCAGTTTGAACCGCTTATTGTATTAATGTGAATTTTAAAAAAACACTTTCTGAGTAAACAAGAGCTAGCATTTTTGCTGAGTTTATTGATGAACTATCCATGTGTCCAGTTAGCACCCGTTTAAGCAGTTCATTTCAAAACCAATTAAAGCTTATAATTTCCATCCATTCAAACTTAACCAAATCCAATGCTGATGGAATCCATTTACAGTACTGCACTGTTATCACTCAGGTAATTACTACCAGTGATGAGAATCCTACTTTGTGTATACTGATCCATGCTCCCCGCAAGAAAGGAAAGCTGGGAGAGACCATTCTGGTTCTCGGCCAAAAGAATCTGATAGCAGATCTTTTGGTCTGGGAACCATCCTGAGGAGCCCGATGGGAAAGGCACATTGAATTGAATCAAACTTTTCCAAGTTTATTCCAAGTCACTGATGAAGGCAGAGCTTATCAGAAAATTTAGCGATCCACACCCATAATAAAGACAAACAGCCCTCACCCTCTAAAAGATACAAATTCCCCCAAAATGTCCTGATCCACTGTCTCCCTTTTGAAACACGAACTTAACTAGAAGCAGTTAGAACTGTAACTAGGGCCTAGGCCTATCTGTAACAGAATAATACTAGATCTACACACACTTGTAAAAATTTATTCCATATTTCATTCTAAATTTACAGTTCTTGGCAGCACTTATTTAAACTCAAAGAAAGGTTATCTTACCAATCACATCATCTATGTGTTGTTTTTCAAAGCCACTCTTGTCTTGCCCCAGGCTGCAGAAGTGCTCTGCTTCAGCTACAGGAGACAATCTTTTCCTCCTGGAAGACATGCTGCTCAAAGCAAAACAGATGTGATGTTACAGTTATTTAATGTGACAGTTATTCATTGATATCCAATGAATACAGAATAGACTAACTTGTTTCAAATTAATCTGCAAGTCAAAATCTGAAAACTGATAAGATACTGTCCACCTTTCAATTATAGACTTAGAAAGTTTGAGCAAAAAGGAGACCTTTCCATGTATTACAAATCCTATTCAAATGCTCCCAGAGTCCCATTTTAAAGGGGAAGTTCACCCTGAAGAAAAGTTTGTTGTAAAAATAGCAGGAAGAATAATAAAAAATATTGGTGAAGGTTTGAGGAAAATCCGTTAAAGATTAAGAAAGTTATTAGAATTCAAAGTTTTGGATTTGTGACGTCATATGCGAGCAGCATTCCTACATAGCGAATGGTAAAAAATCAAAGAAATGTCATTTTCTCAGAAAATTGAAAATGGTTTTTACTGTGCGTTTGTATATCAATACACAAATCATTTCACACCCGATCATAAATAGAAAACAAAATTAAGTCATCAGGAACCATACAAAATTTGAAATTCATTTTTTACCATTCGCTATGTAGGAATGCTGCTCGCATATGACGTCACAAATCCAAAACTTTGAATGCTATAGTCCAAGTTTCATGAACTAGGTCAAATGACATTTCAAAAACTTAACCTTGGTTAAAGATTTCAATGTTGACGACGCCACCACTGCCGTCGGAAAAACATTTCAAAAAGATTTAAAACGTTTTAAAGCAATAAAAGACATTTTTTATACATGAAGATCAACATGTTACTTGGAGACAGGGTTGTACCCTGCCTCCAAGTAACATCTTGATCTTCATGTATGGTTCAATCTAAAAACTGTAAACCTTTAGTCCCTTTTCAGCTGAACCCAAATAATTCAATTTCAAGATTATTTGTATGCAAATGCAAAAGAAAGAAATTGGAAAACAAACAGAACATCTTCAAACCATATCTTTGGAATTTAAATGCTCACCATTAAACAGTCTTAAGCAGGTAACCAACATGTACATGTACCCCGTGGAAGAATGTAGAAAAGAATGAAAAGGATAGAGAAAGGAAAAGAAAAGAAAGAGCAGGACACAATACAATGTTACATAGATTAAAGATGAAAAAACCATGCAAAAAGAATGATAACAGAAAATACAATGAGAAAGATTAAAACAAACGCAAAAAATGAACGTAAATTTACACAAGGGTCACTTGTGGGTGATTGATCATGGACAGGAATATGAGAGGGTGGGGGCAAAGATGATGGAACAGAGAACACTGAACGATGAAGGGAAGAAATAGATGATGAAAGTGATGGCACTGATGATACAGAGTGAGATGAAGAGTGTGGAAAACAAGAAGAGAGTGAAGATGAAGGAGATGGTGGAGGTGGAGAGAGTGAAGATGAAGGAGATGGTGGAGGTGGAGAGAGTGAAGATGAAGGAGATGGTGGAGGTGGGGGTGTATCACACATACTGGTACTGCTGTAGAGAGGAAGGAAAAAAGTAAGGCTCTCTAAATGAACAGGTCTGTATGTATATACATCTAGAGTATGTGCTCCTGTGGGCGACCATCCCGTGAGCGACCGGTGGTGAATAAAAAATTTTAAATGTATTTTTCGATATCCTTTCAAAAATGATCTTGGCAGACTCGGGTAGGTTCTAGTGAAACAACAACAAAATACTCAACATAAGCAGTATGCACAGTTACTCTCACTCAAAATCATTTGAACGTGCCACCATCAGTCACTGATGGAAAAATTGCAGTTTCTTAACTTTTAAGTTAAGAAACTTTGACTAAAGCCAATACTTAAGCTTTGTTTGTTCACATTGATGAATGAATTGATTTTTATTTCATGGAATGAAGTCAATGGTCCATATTTTGCTGCAGAAATTATTATTCACATTATTCATTATATTTGTGTTGGCGGAAGTAGTTCCTTTCCCTTGACAAAATTAACGATTTTCCAGCAAAAATAGGCGCATGGTTTAGCACAGTACGCATTCATTGTGCGGAGGATCAACCTATGGCAGGGAGAAATTGAAGAATTTGGTTTAAAAGTTATGCAAATTTTTTGTTTTAAAAACTAGATCTAGTAAAATTTCAGTCGTGTATCGTACATGTAGAATTAGAGTAACGCGCCCTAAATTCGACATGGCAAACCTGCATGTATTTCACAAGTCAGCACAGTCAAACACCAAAACACACACCCAACACATGTTTATATACATCACTTACAACCAGAAAGTCCTGATTTTAACCAAAAAATCCCCTTTAAAAAGGTCAAAATTTGGAACGCCTCTGGCAGTCTCGCCTGCATTACGCAATTCAATATACATGTAGCAGCAGTGCTGACTTTGATGGTCAAAGTTCATTAACACTAAATGATCTTTGACGTTGACCATGTGACCTGCCACTCATACAAAATTAACAGCAATACTTAAATAGTCTTTTACAAGTTTCATGAAATAGGCCCTTATACTTTTAAAGTTATGACATTTTCCACAAAAAAAAAAAATTAACTTTGGTCTAAGTTCACCATCCCTAGATGACCTTTGACCGAGATCATGTGACCAGGAAACTCATGCAGGATGATCAGTGATACTTGGTTACCCTTATGTCCAAGTTTCATGAAGTAGGTCCATATACTTTCAAAGTTATGATGACATTAAAAAAAAAAATTGTGCATATTCTAAGTTCGTTGACCCTAAATGACCTTTGACCTTGATCATGTGACCTGGAAACTCACGTAGGAAGATAAGTGATACTTGGTAACCCTTCTGTCCAAGTTTCATGAACTAGTTCCATATACTTCCTATGGTATGATGACATTTCAAAAAAACTTGTGCATATTCTAAGTTCGTTGACCCTAAATGACCTTTGACCTTGATCATGTGACCTGGAAACTCATGCAGGATGATCAGTGATACTTGGTTACCCTTCTGTCCAAGTTTCATGAACTAGGTCCATCTACTTCCTAAGTAATGATGACATTTCAAAAAAAATTGTGCATATTCTAAGTTTGTTGACCCTAAATGACCTTTGACCTTGATCATGTGACCTGGAAACTCATGCAGGATGATCAGTGATACTTGGTTACCCTTATGTCCAAGTTTCATGAACTAGGTCCATATACTTCCTAAGTTATGACATTTCAAAAAAACTTGTGCATATTCTAAGTTCGTTGACCCTAAATGACCTTTGACCTTGATCATGTGACCTGGAAACTCATGCAGGATGATCAGTGATACTTGGTTACCCTTATGTCCAAGTTACATGAACCAATTACTCCATATACTTCTTAAGTTATGACATTTCAAAACCTTAACCTTGGTTAAGATTTCAATGTTGACGCCGCCGTCGCCGCCGCCGCCGCCGCCGTCGGAAAAGCGGCGCCTATAGTCTCGCTCTGCTATGCAGGCGAGACAAAAAGGAAAAAATATCTATTACATGTAGTCTGACAAGTCAGGCTTTGAAAGTTATTAACTGTAATCTGTTACAATGTTGCAATAAATAGTTGAATTCCATTATGCAAACCTTTAGACGCATACATAAAACCACCTACATGTATGCCAAAGAATATCTACTATCATATCAACTGCATTTGTCTTACTCTGCCACTTCAGGAAATTCCTACCGTTGTGGGACAGCTAGATGAAAACAATTACTGTGAGCTTTTCAATTCATTTCATGGTACTTGGGAAACGTCCTTATAATATAAACACATGACTAAAAACAGTTGAAATTTTCAGACCAACAATTTATGTGTAGTCCTATATATATCTGTATATATATATATATATTTATACATATATACACACACACACACTAAACAAATTTTCCAAATTCAATTAATATTACATAATGAGGGGGGGGCACTTGGGTATAAAAATGAAACTGTCTATGCACAGCAGCCTCTAAATAAGATACAAGTCACAGTAATGATAATAATGTCAATTTGATAAAGCCAATTATAAGAAAATTTGGGCATTGATGGAATAAAATATTTCAGTTTGACCTACCTATCCTCTCATTAACGAACTGTATCTCAAACCCTTCTGGGTCTGCTCTAGCCAAGCACCATTTCTCGGCCTGTTGCCGTGGGGTAATCCGGTTTCGATGTCTGGTAGTTATCTAATAAGAAAAAGAAAAGAAAGGGTGATCGATGCACAGATTATTCCTGTAAGTGGATCTGATCTAAGAACAAGTGTCATGACTATTCTTCCTTTTTCTTAGGCCCAAGTCAAACCAGTCTGTCATCAAATCGAATGTAATAAGCATTACGCAGTACAAGCTTATCTTGAGATAAGCTTGTACATGTACTATAACAAGTGGGGCTAGGTATTTGTGTTGTGCCTTTGCCATATGTAGATCTAGATCTAGAGGTCGAGTCATGATAGTGTGGCATCGTGTTTTGGGATTGCTACATCGGCGATACCCTTTGACCTAGTTAATATTTTTGTCGAGGAATTTAGCAATTTTAGTCTAGGATCTTGCCGTTTATTATATTTGAAGCTATCGGTAACTGGTGTATGTACGGTAGATCTGGTCTACCTAAACTGGCGTACAAAAGATCTTGCAATTCATTGATGGATTGTGCGACTATCTACATCGAGTTTGTAATGAAGCTGAATTCTCTCATCTCCAAAAAACACACAAGTTAAGCCCAAAATGTTGGGCTAGACAATGAATATCTTGTATTTCAAAATAATGATTAGAAACGTACCTGAAATTGAAAATTTCTCACACCTTTTGCGCGCCGTACCCGGGCCGGTCGCTGCACTAATCAATGGGCTCTCTATAGCTATAGCTCTAGCTCTCGATCTCGGATCGGACGACGCGACGCGCTGCCGAATGGGGGCGTTATTCCTCTATGCGCACGACGATTCCTCGAAAATTTGTCACACGATGGTATAGAGCTGTGTATTCGTACACCCCTGATCCTAGTTGTTACCCTCTAAGGTGGACTTCGTCAGATATGCCAGATATTAAGAGAGCGCCCTTATTGGACCACGTAAATGACGAAAATAATAGGTGTTCCAATCGTGGACGTCCACGATCCCTGGGTGTCCACTATTTGAAGGTGTGTATTCTGGTGAAGGTCCACGATCGAAGGCATTTACACATGCACGTACACATACACGCTTTCAAAAAATCAAAGAAATACATTTGTAAAACAATACATAAAAAAAAAATGATAACCCATTCTTTTAGTAAAGAGTCAATGTGAATGTTATGAAAAACATTTGTATAAAAATCATTATTCCTAAAGCTTTATACAGTGAGATATTGCCAAAATTATGATAAATTAGCACAAATTAATTCATTAAAAAAAAATTGATAAAATCTAACCATATAGCCTTGTAGATTACATCATTTTCTACCCTCATGCCAATTTTCATGCTGATCTGGTGATTCAGGGCAGAGAAAACTAGACCAGAAATAGCCCGGATTGTTTGGGCTTAAAATGTCGTACACTACATCTCACATGAGGCGACAAAAAGTGCATTTTCTGATGCACCATTACTGGACTATATAAATTCAAAATACTAAATTATCCCTTGTGCAGGTCTATTTTACCTCGGCCAATGTGAAACAAAAAGAATTGTTTATCTAATTTTACACCCCCTTTTTTATGACTGTTTCTTTTTTTCTAAAACTTGTAATTCCATGATTTTGCTTGAAGCTAACACAACTGACTTGCAATAAGCCCTTACATGGCCTTTCAGATATACTCACAGATTGTTTCATGGGCTTTCCATACTCCTCCTCATACCAAGCAAACAGCCGCATCAGCCTTTCGTAGCATCGTTTCGAGTACAGGGCGAGTTGGAACATGGACTCTAGTGGTTTCAGCTCTTGTATTTACATTATGTAACATACATGGGTGTCAGAATAGATATACATGTAAACACAAAATCAGATGTAGCGGTATGTTTTTTCTTATTTACATGTAAGTTGACTAAATGCATTCACCAACTTTTCTGAAAAGTTGGTGTTTCTGTTTTGTTTGGAACTTTCCATTCATTTTACTGAATGAACTTCTTCTTTATAAAGCCACTAGTACTATGTCTCATTTCAGTCCTGAATGCCACACTGTCTTGCCATCTGTGAGATTGTGCACACAGAGCCTTGGAGAGTGTGGTACTCCTCCCAATTGCTGACAAATTCCCTTGCAAGAGCCAGGGTGTGTCCATCCAGAGGAACGTAGCCATAGTATCTTTTTTCACGATAGGCAGGCGATTATTGTGAAATTAGCGTTTCATTATCTGAACCCACAGTCATAAGCCAAATCATCATACCTGCTGCGTCATTAAAAAACTGATGGGTAGGGACTGTCAAGGGCTACTTCAGGTGCAATTTGGTTGTATAGTCCCTTAGTACGATACTTCACTTTTTCAGCGTCTGTTAATCTGTAGACTCTACAGGGGTTGTTTACTTGAGTGGCATTCCCAGAATCAATAATTTTTGCTCGTAAACCCCCCTCCCCCCCCCCCCCCCCCCGACCCGACTAAGAAGTACATTGCTGGATTTGAGGTCATTAATTAAAAACTCTTCCCTGTGCAACATCCATGGCAGTCCTGAATGCCACACTGTCTTGCCATCTGTAAGATTGTGAATACAGAGCCTTGGAGAGTGTGGTACTCCTCCCAATTGCTGACAAATTCCCTTGCAAAAGCCAGGGTGTGTCTATCCAGAGGAACGTAGCCGTAGTATCTTTTTTCACGATAGGCAGGCGATTATTGTGAAATTAGCGTTTCATTATCTGAACCCACAGTCATAAGCCAAATCATCATACCTGCTGCGTCATTAAAAAACTGATGGGTAGGGACTGTCAAGGGCTACTTCAGGTGCAATTTGGTTGTATAGTCCCTTAGTACGATACTTCACTTTTTCAGCGTCTGTTAATCTGTGGACTCTACAGGGGTTGTTTACTTGAGTGGCATTCCCAGAATCAATAATTTTTGCTCGTAAACCCCCCTCCCCCCCCCCCCCCGACCCAACTAAGAAGTACATTGCTGGATTTGAGGTCATTAATTAAAAACTCTTCCCTGTGCAACATCCATGGCAGTCCTGAATGCCACTCTGTCTTGCCATCTGTAAGATTGTGAATACAGAGCCTTGGAAAGTGTGGTACTCCTCCAAATTGCTGACAAATTCCCTTGCAAAAGCCAGGGTGTGTCTATCCAGAGGAACGTAGCCGTAGTATCTTTTTTTCACGATAGGCAGGCGATTATTGTGAAATTAGCGTTTCATTATCTGAACCCACAGTCATAAGCCAAATCATCATACCTGCTGCGTCATTAAAAAACTGATGGGTAGGGACTGTCAAGGGCTACTTCAGGTGCAATTTGGTTGTATAGTCCCTTAGTACGATACTTCACTTTTCAGCGTCTGTTAATCTGTAGACTCTACAGGGGTTGTTTACTTGAGTGGCATTCCCAGAATCAATAATTTTTGCTCGTAAACCCCCCTCCCCCCCCCCCCCCCGACCCAACTAAGAAGTACATTGCTGGATTTGAGGTCATTAATTAAAAACTCTTCCCTGTGCAACATCCATGGCAGTCCTGAATGCCACACTGTCTTGCCATCTGTAAGATTGTGAATACAGAGCCTTGGAGAGTGTGGTACTCCTCCAAATTGCTGACAAATTCCCCTGCAAAAGCCAGGGTGTGTCCATCCAGAGGAACGTAGCCGTAGTATCTTTTTTCATGATAGGCAGGCGATTATTGTGAAATTAGCGTTTCATTATCTGAACCCACAGTCATAAGCCAAATCATCATACCTGCTGCGTCATTAAAAAAACTGATGGGTAGGGACTGTCAAGGGTTACTCCAGATGCGATGTGGTTGTATAGTCCCTTTATACAATACTTCACTTTTTCAGCGTCTGTTAATCTGTAGACTGTACAGGGGTTGTTTACTTGGGTGCCATTCCCAAAATTAATCTTTTTTTCGCTCATAAATCTCCCTCCCCCCCCCCCCCCCACCGACTAAGAAGTACATTGCTGGATTTGAGGTCATTAATTAAAAACTCTTACCTGTGCAACATTCATGGCAGTCCTGAATGCCACACTGTCTTGCCATCTGTGAGATTGTGAATACAGAGCCTTGGAGAGTGTGGTACTCCTCCCACTGACAAATTCCCCGGCAAGAGCCAGGGTGTGTCAATCCAGAGGAACGTAGCCATAGTATCTTTTTTTCGTGATAGGCAGGCGATTATTGTGAAATTAGCATTTCATTGTTTGCAGCCACAGTCACAGTCAAATCATCATAACTTCCTTGTCATAATGTATTTTAGAATATTTGAGAATCACCAAAGGGCCTTGCTGCGCGACACCATCTATCTGTGTACTCCATCCATCCTATGTACCGGAATGTCGCATGAAGGATGGCAGGCTCAAACTCCAGCATACCGGTATATGTTAAGCAATTTGCTCCGTTTACCTCTGCCTCTGCCCTTACTTCCGATCTTTCTTGTTTCTCTGTTCTATTTTGTTTTGTCATGCAGTCAGTGCCTTTTTCAACTTAACTATTCTTGTTTGCAGAATGAGCATTCCTTTTTGGTATATTCTTCAAAGTATGTACTACATGGTAGACAAGATTATGCCCATATGGCAACAAGAAGCTCTCCTTTGGACAGCCAAAGCATATCCCACATGTTCCTTGAAGCCACGACTTGAGAACGTGCAGAAATAGTGATGGAAGAAGGGAAAGAAGATAATGAATATTCAGAATGGTACCAATTCAGTTTACCAAAAAATCCAAATCAATTTGATAGAAGCTCACATGCAAAATTTAAGCACTGTTCGAAAGATTGTCATCCCAGGGGTAGCAATGTTTTTCCCTGCTTAGGGTATTAAAATCAGTCCTACTGTAATCCCTGTTTAGGGTGGTTTTCAGAATGTGATTTACACAGACTGTTTAGATCCTATTGGTTTCTACTGGTCTTCAGAACCGAAAGACTCTACTGGTTTCTATTGATCTCTACTGGTTTGACCTACTGTTTTTCTACCCATTTTTTAACCATTAGATCCTAATGGTTTCTAATGGTATCTACTGGTCTTCAGAACTATTAGACTTTACTGGTTTCTATTGGTTTTTATGGGTTTGACTTAGTATGTTTAACACCTTGTTAAACCATTAAAATCCTACTGGTTTCAATTGGTTTTTACTGGTCTTCAAAACTATTTGAATCTGCTGTTTTTTAATGTTTTCTACTGGTTTACCAGTAGACTCTAATGGTTGCTATAAAAAAAAACAGTAGAAAACAGTAGAAACCAGTAGGGTCTTACGGTTTTGAAGACCAGTAGAAACCATTAGGATCTAATGGTTAAATAGGGTTAGAAAAATACTAAGTTGACCTGGGAATAATTCATGATGAAAATCTAATGAGTGATACAGTGTTAATCACTTATACAACATATGAGGTTATCTTAATTGACTCACCGTGTGGATGCTTTCAAAAATGAAAGTGAAGAGCTAATTTCAAAAGCCTTCGTAATTGGCAAGGCTTCAAGTGGTGTTGACACCCGACCTCGGAGTCCATCCTCCGAAGTCGTCCACATTTTGCTCTACCATGGAAGACATCATTGAAGACATGATGGAGACTCATCTAGCAATCCATACACATGATAGATGACAACACATGTCACAGCTCCTGAAATTGCAGGGTTGGCGATTTATTTTTTATTTAAATCAGATTTTTTTGATTTTTTTTGATTTTTTTTATTTTTTAAAAGTTCATTCGAAAAAAAGTTTAATTACCAAAAGACCTCACCCTACAATGACATCAATTTTAATGTTATCATACATTTAAATCCTAATATTTTTCTTAACCATAATGATTTGTAATTAAATCTTTTCAAAATGGGCAAATAAAAATCAATTTGAGGAATCATGTATATGAACTTAATTCTATCATACATACATGTAGGGCTATGAAGGAAACTTCCATAAGGAATTCCCAGTGAGAGAATATTCCCCTTCGTGAATTTCCACTCAGTATTAAAAAAAAATCCCAAAGGAAAATCTCCAGACACTCCTCAGTGAAAATTGTATCTAAATGTGCACTCAGCAGCTTTGTGACAGTTTTACAAATTGGTATTAAAGCTTATCCATTGCTACAGATAGAGATGCAAAACTGTCAGTCTTGGAGACCAATATAAGAGACAGCTTAGTCAAAGGGTGACTACACTACATTATGTTACTGTGATTTTTACATTAATCTACAATTCTTATTCACATGTTCTCTAAAAATATATGTTTGATACATGAAGTAGGAAAAAAAAACAACTTTTGACCCTATACAGCTGTAAGTTTGACTTAAAGGATAAAACCAGCAAAACTGCTGATATTACAACATATGTATTACAAAAAGAAGTATTGTATTTTAAATCAGACACAACTTTACAACTGTAATTGATTGTAACTTACCGGTACATGTAAGTACCTACATCTTAAGATTTAAATGAAGTTTTAAAAGTTTATTTTGAGTTTTGCAAATTGTTTTTATAGATCCTCTTTCCATTGCTACATGCAAATACAAAACTTCCATAGCACTGAACATAAAATGAGCTAGTGACTAAGGTATATGAGAAAGCTTTTTTTCAACAGTCAAATTATGACTGTACTACATGATGTTAATTGTATGATAAATGTAACAAGAAGAAATAAGCATGTGGAATCTGTTGATTAGATAATTTTTTTTTAAATTTCACATGATAGAAGTATAACTGTGAAGGATCAAAACTGGAAACTGCCAACAAACCTTTTGTCATTGACTTTTACATACACTACTGCTCTCTGAAAAGTCTTGGATTGTGTGATAAATAATAAGAAATAAATCAGAAACTTGTTTCACTATTAATAACTGACAAAGAATGTAAAATTTCAGAAGAAAAACTTGACATTTACACAAAAAAGGAGTAACTGTTGACACAAATCTCTAATTTTTAAGGAATCAGCTGATTTTTTTTTTACTTGATTTTTTTATTTGTTTTAAGTAGATAGAAAGGATTTGTTGATTTTTTGTTGATATTAAGTTAATTCAAAGTTTTTCAATTGATATAGAGTTAATTCAAAGTTTTTCAGTTCATTTGAAGAATTAAAACTGCCTTGAACAAACAATTTGTCAATGATTTGTACATGTTTCAATGGAAGTGATTTAAATCAATGAGTTTTTTTTTTAAATAATGGTGATTTAAATCACAATTTAAATTATGCTTTAAATCAATGTGATTTAAATCCGCCAGTTTCAGAAATTGTGATGCTTGTGCCTCAACACTCTTCCAAGAGTAAATCGCTGCTTCCTAAAGACCATTCAGTTTTTGGCTCAACTGAAAGAAAAGGCAGCAGTGCTTCAGTTTATCCAGCATAATTATGTATTTCAGACAGGGTGCTTTATATCTTTGACAAGATTTCCATCAAAAAGAAACCTCTTGCAGAGCTACATGTGAAGAAGAATCTGAAGTTGGCCACGTTATTTTTCTATCTTTTGTGGGGTCGATTGGGGCATTGACACACTCATGGTATTTTTTCCAGAATTCCATGTAGTGGTATGTAATCAATTGCCACATTTCTATCAAATTTCTATCAACAGATCTTTATTGCCCTTGCTATTTGTAGCAGCCCACCACAGATGATTAGTTACTGCCTATATCAAAGGGCCTAGCCCCTCAAAATCTTTACCTTTGCTTTTAGCTGGAAGTTTCTTCACCACAGATTTTGTCATATGCCACACATCAAATTGATGGTTAATGCCTGGATACTGCTCTTGCATCAACTTCCTGATACCCATATGTCAGTCGGTCACAACAGTGGTAATTATTGTAACCTGCTGGTAGAAGTTCATCAAGAGCATGCTGAAAGGCCAGTTTCTCCATTTCCACTGAATTGGTGGCCTCTGTTACCTAAACAAGTGACATGGGGAGGATCTTGTTAGTCTTCATTTCCATGACAGTGTATGAGCAATACTTGGCATTATAGCCTGGCGAGTCACACCTCCCATCCCCACAATTAGTCAACAGCATCCCCACTAACTTCCCTCCAAACTTCATTTATATTCTTCATGTAGACAGCATTTGTTGCTGAAAGAACTAGTTTGGAGATTTAGCAATAATAGAAAGAAATCAATGCTACCTTGGGTTCCTCCAATGAAGAAGGCACTAGATTTCCTATGGTTCATCTTGCAGCAGGTATTTGAATAAGTAGAAGGACACATCAACTGGAAAGAACATTTATTTCCAAAAACGTGCCTGATTCTTACACACTTCCCCATGCTCCCTGAGCTCTGATGTCAAAAATAGGGTACCACAGAGGTAACAGGGCAACAGGTCATCACTGGCTGGAGGGGCTGATTCCAACAGCTGAATGCTCTTTTGGATTTGGCGCAGATAGACCTTTTGCGAATTTAACAGCTTCAGCTCTGCTGAAGAGCAAGGTCCAGCATGGACTACTTCCAGGAGGGATCTGGAGCGGCTCCTTACGGTCAGTACATGTAGCTCATAACTCATTTTTATCTCTTCCTTGTCAAAGGCACTGTTGACAAGAATACAAAATTCATGAACATAACAAGAAGTCAAAGGCACATATATGTTTGTGTTTGAAAATTGTTTGTTAAGTCAATTTTAGCATTGCATATATATAAGTTATAGTATGCATGTGGTGCCAAATAAAGTAATTTATAAAAAGCTTATTTTGGACTTTAAAGCAATAGAAATAAAATGCCAAAAAAAAAACACAGAAATATATTAGAAATTGAAAAAACATAGAAATACATAAATTAATTTTTAATACCACAATTTTTTTTTCAATTAAATTTGAATTAAACAGTGGCAGTTATTGTAACCCACTTGTAGAAGTTCATCAAGAGCATCCTGAAAAGCCAGTTTCTCCATTGCCACTGAATTGGTGGCCTAGAGCTGTTACGTAAACAAGTGACATGGCAAGGATCTTGTTGGTCTCTATTTCCATTACGGTGTATGAGCAATACTCGGCATTATAGTCCTGGGAGTTACACCTCCCATCCCCACAAATAGTCACAGCATCCCCACTAACGCCTAGGAACTTCATTTATATTCTTCATGTAGACAGCATTTGTTGCTGAAAGCACTAGTCTCTTTTAGTTTTTGTAAAGTTTAGTTTTACTGAGATTTTGGAGATTTAGCAATGATAGAAAGAAATCAATGCTACCTTGGGTTCCTCCAAGGAAGAAAGCACTGGATATCCTATGGTTCATCTTGCAGCAGGTATTTGAGTAAGTAGAAGAACCTTTCATGGAGTGGAATTTTGCTATGCACAATAAGTAGATTGTAGCTCATCTTCCAGGCATGATAATTCAAGGATTTTCCATTGAAGACAGGAGGTTCTGACAATGGAAGTCGAAGATGAAGTGTATCGCTCAGATTATTGGCCAGCTCTGCTTCAATTGAAGAAGTCTCCTTGTTCTCAGAAGGATTAGGAGTCACAGTATCGAACACAACTTGTGCCAAAGACTTCATCTGAGATTCTTGAACAGATCTCAATTTCTCATGAGGTGGGTCGGAATGTATGCTGGATGTTTCACACTGCAGCTTCTTTAAGATGTTGAAGGTTTCTTTTACCACAGTCGTGTGGTCTTCCACAACTCGATCCACTTGAGCTAGTATATCTTCATCTTCCTTACATACATATGCAAGTAGGGACAGTGATTTTCCGTTTCAAAAAAATGCGTTTTCCGTTTCATAAAATCTTAAATTCC
Source organism: Echinometra lucunter (assembly GCA_029962745.1). Taxonomy (NCBI): domain Eukaryota; kingdom Metazoa; phylum Echinodermata; class Echinoidea; order Camarodonta; family Echinometridae; genus Echinometra; species Echinometra lucunter. Next base: position 23,766,585 of record CM057153.1, on the reverse strand, counting down.
GTTTCAGCAGGTCAGAAAACGGAATTTCCGTTTCCCCATAGACTTTGTGTACAAGAAAAATTGCCAATTCCGTTTACATAGAAGTCAATGCAAATTACCAGTATACCATTGCAATACCGCACTGGGCAAACTTCGTATCTGCTACTGTACCATCACTGTTCTAGAATCCACTTTAATCGAAGAGATACGAGCTTAAAAGCTATTTTTAAAAACACCTTTAATAAATATACATCCTTACCTTCCGATAAATTAGCTTTATTTTAGGACCGAATTAGATTTCATCGCTAATTTGGGGACTTTTTTACATCGTTTTGTGCAATCGACGATCTTCCCGTAGTCGCCATTTTGAACTTGAGTATAAGCACTGTTTAATAAATATCGTAGAGGGCACATTTATCCATGAAATAAAGCACTGTAAAACACAATGATCTTGAACTCGTAAGTGTCGTATTTAATAACATGTCTTTTTATTTTGCTTTCTTTTCCAGTTCACAGAATTCACGGTTTGTAGTACCAACCATGATGACATAATTTCATAGCATTTTTTTTTCGTGGGGGGGGGGGGCTAAACTTTACTTTCTTGTTCAGTTCACAGAGTTCTCAATGTTCATAGAAGCATGATAACTTTTATTTCATAACGTTTTTTTCCGTATCGGACCCATCATAAATATGACCATGATGCATTGCGTGGCCAGCTGGCTGCTGCGTCTTGTTTCCTGACAAATTAAGTTTCGCTGCCGTGGAAATTTCGTCAAAATTAAGGTTAGTAATGTGAATTTCGCAACTAGAATTTTGATGCAGTGTGCATTTCAAGGAAAATTACGTTTTCCGCGATTTTCCGTTTGAAAAGCCACTTTCCGTTTCAAAAGGCCAATTCCGCGAATTCCGTCCGTTTTCCGCGATCGCGGAAAATCACTGTCCCTATGCAAGTATATCATTGCCCGATAATGCTGTTACACTGCCTCCATCCAAAACACATCTACTGGAAAGAACATTTATTTCCAAAAAACTTACCTGATTCTTACACACTTTCCCATGCTCCCTGAGCTCTGATGTCAAAAATAGGGTACCACAGAGGTAACAGGGCAACAGGTCGTCACTGGCTGGAGGGGCTGATTCCAACAGCTGAATGCTCTTTTGGATAGGGCGCAGATAGACCTTTTGCAAACTTAACAGCTTCAGCTCTGCTGAAGAGCAAGGTCCAGTATGGACTACTTCCAGGAGGGATCTAGAGCGGCTCCTTACGGTTAGTAGCTCATAACCCATCTTCATTTCTTCCTTGTCAAAGGGACTATTGACAAGAATAAAAAATTTAAGAACATAAGAAGTCTAAAGACACATATATGTATGTGTTTGAAAATTGTCATGTCAAGTGTATCTATTACGTTGTTGGCCAGCTCTGCTCCAATTGAAGAAATCTCCTTGTTCTCAGGAGGATTAGGAGTCTCAGTATCTAGCACAACTTGTGCCACAGACTTCATCTGAGATTCTTGAACAGATCTCAATTTCTCATGAGGTGGGTCGGAATGTATGCTGGATGTTTCACACTGCAGCTTCTTTAAGATGTTGAAGGTTTCTTTTACCACAGTCGTGTGGTCTTCCACAACTCGATCAACTTGAGCTAGTATATCTTCATCTTCCTTACATACATACGCAAGTATATCATGGCCCGATAATGCTGTCACATTGTCTTCATCCAAAGCACATCTACTGGAAAGAACATTTATTTCCAAAAATTACCCGATTCTTACACACTTCCCCATGCTCCCTGAGCTCTGATGTCAAAAATAGGGTACCACAGAGGTAATAGGGTAGCAGGTCATCACTGGCTGGAGGGGCTGATTCCAACAGCTGAATGCTCTTTTGGATTGGGCGCAGATAGACCTTTTGCGAACTTAACAGCTTCAGCTCTGCTAAAGTGCAAGGTCTGGACTACTTCCAGGAGGTATCTGGAGCGGCTCCTTACGGTTAGTAGCTCATAACCCATCTTCATCACTTCCTTGTCAAAGGCGCTATTGACAAGAATACAAAATTCAAGAACATAAGAAGTCAAAAGGCACATACATGTATGTGTTTGAAAATTGTCAAGTCAAGTGTATCTCTTAGGTTGTTGGCCAGCTCTGCTTCAGTTGAAGAAGTCTCCTTGTTCTCAGGAGGATTAGGAGTCACAACTTGTCGAACACAACTTGTGCCAAAGACTTCATTTGAGATTCTTGAACAAGATCTCAATTTCTCATGAGGTGGGTCTGAATGTATGCTGGATGTTTCACACCACAGCATCGATCCATCCTAGCATTGGCCCAATACCAACAGGTGAATAACAAATAGCACTGTAAAAAACATGAATGATATGTATGAATATAAGCAAGTATGAAAAATAGAAATAAAGGCAGTTGGGAAGACAATTAGCATGAATACATTTGACGAGGAAAACTCAGTTGTTGTTCCATTCTGCGGGGAAAAGGACGGTGAAAGCTCCAGTCTGACTATCTGCCACTTCAAAGATTTCCCATCATCTGACTCAAATCTTCTGCAGATTACCCCATTGTGGACTTCCAACTGGTCCCAACCTGACCAATATGTCTTGGTTGACGCTGGTAGATGGGAGAGGGCTGTCCACTCAGGCCTCTCCTTCTCGTTCTCCTTTGCTATCATCAGCCACTGAATTGTTTCATCCTCTAGTTGAGTCTTCCGTACATCTGTCCACCCAAGAGTTGATTTGGCAGCAATGCTCCTAACTGTCCTCATCTCAGATCCCTCCTTGGGACTGATGTTAGTTTCCGGAGCATTGTCCATTCCTTCTTCACGTCCACACTGCTTGCATGCCTGACGGGACAATCCATCGGCATTCCCATGCTTCCTTCCTGGACAATGTTGTATCACAAAATCATATTCGGCTATCTGTTTGAGCCATCTGGCCATCTGTCCCTCAGGATTCTTAAAGTTCAACAACCATTGTAGTGAAGCATGGTCAGTACGTACCTGTATCTTTCTTCCATAGAGATTGTCTGTATTGCTTCAAAGAGCACACTACTGCAAGCAATTCCCTTCTAGTCACACAGTAATTTCTCTCTTGTTTGCTGAATTTCCGGCTGAAATAGGCTATGACCTTCTCATCTCCATTCTGTAACTGGGACAAAACAGCACCCATGGCATCTGAGCTAGCGTCCGTATCTAAGACAAATTCACCCTCCAGCAACACATAGACCAAGATAGGGGCATCCTTCAGTCTTGGCTTCAATTCATAGAATGCTTGCTCACAGTGTTCCGTCCAATTGTTTTGCTTTCCCTGTTAAGTCATGAAGAGGACTTGCTATTTCTGCAAACCCACGTATGAATCTCCTGTAGTATGAAGCTAGGCCCAAGAAGCTTCTCACATCTTTTTGACACTGGGGTCTTGGCCACTCCTTGATTGCTTGGACCTTGTCCGGATCAGTGGAAACTCCATGCGCTGACACAGAGCGACCTTTCCCATTTGCTGTCTTGTTTGCTTTTCGTGATCATCATCCATTCTTTCTTCAATTTGCTCTGCTTTATCTCCGTGGGTCGCAGGCATGTTTCAACAAGAAGGAATATCTTTGTTTCATTATTTTTCTCTCTTTAGTGGATCAATTGGTGCATAGGCACACGTATTTTTCTCCTGAATTCCATGTAATGGTGTGTAATCAATTGCCAAATTTCTATCAACAGTTCATCATTGCCCGTGTTATTTGTGGCAGCCCACCAACGAGGGTTAGTTACTGCCCTTATCCAATTGCCTAGCCCCTCACTATCTTTATGTTTACTTTTAGCTGCAAGTTTCTTTACCACAGATTTTGTCATATGCCACACATCGAACTGATGGTCGATGCCTGGATACTGCTCTCGTATCAACTTCCTGGTACCCATATGTCTGTCAGTCGCAACAGTGGTAATTATTGTAACCCGCTGGTAGAAGTTCATCAAGAGCATGCTGAAATGCCAGTTTTTCCATTGCCACTGAATTGGTGGCCTAGAGCTGTTACCTAAACAAGTGACATGGCAAGGATCTTGTTGGTCTCTATTTCCATTACGGTGTATGAGCAATACTCGGCATTATAGTCCTGGGAGTTACACCTCTCATCCCCACAAATAGTCACAGCATTCCCACTAACTTCCCTCTGAACTTCATTTATGTTCTTCACATAGACAGTATTTGTTGCAGAAAGCACTAGACTCTTTTGGTTCTCATGAGATTTAGTAATGACGGAAAGAAATCAGTGCTACCTTGGGTTCCCCGAATGAAGAACGCACTGAATGCATAAAGAATGTTACCCACAGGCATCTGGCCAATCCTGGGCTGCGACTCCCATTGGGTTACAGTATATCCACAGACACAAATGGCAGATATTGCTAGCAGAGTTCCTATTACATTTTTATGCCTCTAAAGGTGGGTACCTGAGGCACTTGTTTTGGGGCTGTCCGTCCATCCATCCGTCCGTCCCAATTTCGTTTTCTTGATGACTGAAAAACAATTTGACGGATCAGCATCAAACTTGCTCATGTATGCATAAGGGAGGGACAATGATCTCCTTAGATTTGGGGGTCACATGGTCAAACGACAAAGGTCATTGATGTCATTGTATACATGAAAATTGCTCGTTCTCGTGAAAAGAACCATTTTCTGGATCAACTTCAAAAGTGGCTGACACATTGTCATTTAAATAGAAAATTTTTTTCCCAGCTTTGTACTCTAAATGTATCATAATACATTTCCCATAATTAAAAGTGATATTTATACATACGGGATTAGCATGGCAACAGTTTTTAAGGGCAGTATTCCTAGCTTGCAGTCATTTCAGATATTTAATTCGTACACAAGGCATATCGGTGTTTGGACAGTTTGTTCCTGTTTTTGATGTTTTTAACTGAATAAAATCGGATAGTATTCCAGCTAATTTCTTTAGAGTGATGAAATAATTTATTGGATTTTCAGTCAAAATAACATGACTGTGTCATATATTTCTGATTTGGCAAGGGCGGTGGCATAAATCTAATTTTTATAAGACCAATTTCAGCTGTGAAATACCTCCAATAAGATGAATTTGCCTTTGCACCTGAAACAGGAAGGTAGACCTTGTCTTAAATTTTAGTTAAAATGACCTTTAAGAATGTGGTTTCTGGCAAATGCAGGCATTCTAATCTACCAGATCAAACTTATTTACCTTGTGTAAGTGTGTTCATTCCCTGCAAGTTTTTATCAAACTTTAGAGAAAGTTATGAAAATTTGTGTTTTTTACTCGGACCCCTTAAAAAAAAATGAATGAAATCTGAGCATTCAGATTTTGTCAAACCTTCATTTTGTATTGAATCTAATGTCCAAAGAATGTGATAGTACCGAGTTACATTAAAGAGTTCATTGAACCAGCCTTGTTTATTTCCTGCTAGTACTAGGCAATCTGAGAATTTGTATGTTAGATACCTTCTAGTGGACACTATGATGTATCATTTATCTGTGAATGAAATGTCTTTATCTTGAATATTGTATTCATTCAGTATTTTCCATCTTAATGTGTTTATGTTCGTTTGTTTTTCTTGTGCTTTGCTTTGTTTTAAGTCACAAGTGTTAAATGGTACTTTTGAAGAAGGGAAAGCAGATAAAGACTGACAGTACTTTGTAGTCAAAATTGATGTGATTTTGTTTTAGGCATGGCAACATTTGAAGCAGTTTGAGGTATTATCTTTCATGGTAAAAGAATATTATTTCCTTTATTTAGGTCAGTTACAAGGAAATGTCTTTTAAAAGTCTTAATTTTTTTGCTGTATACAAATGATTTCCTCACATCAGTATTGTGCCACTACATGGTTTTTTTCTCCTCAGTTGGACAAATATTAACTTTTTTTGTAGTTCTGAAGAACTGTGCAATTTCCTTAGAGTGATGAAATAATTTATTGGATTTTCAATCAAAATATTGAAGAAAAAAAAAATCAACATGAATGTGCCATATATTTCTGATTTGGCAAGGGTGGAGGTATAAAATCTAGTTTTGTATAAGACCATTTTCCGCTGTGAAATACCTCCAATAAGATGAATCAGTACTGTGCCACTACATGGCTTTTTTTCCTTCTCAAAACAGTTCGACAAATATAACTTTTTTGTCGTTCTGAAGACCTGTGCAATTTAGTTCCTTTGATTCTAAAAGATTGCCAGAGTTAGCTGAATGTGCAAGAAAGAAGGAAGAGTTGAAGAAAAAGTAACCTAAGAGATTTCAGATTTAGTCATCCTATGCAACCTACAATCCAAAATATTATAACCTTTCTATGCAATTCTATTAAAGCATTGCATCACACATTATTAATTATACCCACCTCCAAAGGTCCAGTGTTTGGCAGTCATTGTAAGCATATAAAATTGCCTTGTTAAAAGTGTGTGAGAAGGGAATTCCTGCATCTGAAAATGAAAAGAATGAATTATTTTCCTATTGCTAACAATGTCATTTCCCAAGTGCATTATGAAATCATTTATATGATTTACACTGCAATATATATATATATCTTATGTTCATCTTTCCATTATTATATTTTTAGTCAAATGTGGTTGTTTGATCATTTCTATGACAGCCAAGTATTAAATTGTGTATTCCATTCTGGTTGATGAAATTAATGACTTTTTAATATGTATTTACTTTGCCACTCCTAGACCATTGCATTGGAGCAGTTCAAGAAATTATTCAGTATCTGAGTAGATGAATAAATGAGACAAACTCTGTTTGACAAGTGCAATGTGATTGATTTTTCATGAAAATAATTTACATTTTGTAATACTGTATGTATGAATCAGTCCCTGATGGACCATTCTGTAACTTGTGTACGGATTATTGTTTACTATTTCATAATTTGGATGTTTTAATAGTTGTGTTAATGTCATGATTATGTCCATAAATGATATTTTTTATTTATGAAGAAATATATAATTCTATTAAACTATCATTATAAAAATGTTATGATGTAGAGTTTATCATGTTGTTGGTTGTGTAATGGGTGTATTAGTTCAAAGCTTGTGGCTATGGTTTTACCAAAATGACTTACTACTACACTTGCATAAAACATTACACATTTACTTTTTTAAAAAGTCCAAGGGGCTAATGACAGCTATTTTGCTCTCAGATTTGTCTGCAGTCTTGTGACAAGCTCTTGAATTGTCCTTAAAGTTTTGGTTTTTTTAAACAGTTTAAAATGTTTAAAAGGCCCATAGAAAAAGGAAAAGAAAAATGAGGGTTGAAACCGCTTAATATCTCCCATCTCATCTGAATAATAGGTTATTTCATATCTTGGTTTTGTGTTTGTCAGTATTTAATGGTTGCTTTGTGGAATAATTGCTTAATTGAACGATGCCGAATGATTGATTTGTTGATAGGTATTGATTTTCAAAATTGAATGATATGGTGTGTGAGTTCTTCTTTCTAACAGCTAGAAATGTAAAGAGGCCCATGGAAAAATGTACTTATATAAACCATTTTCTTTATCTCTGCCATGAGAATATTACTTTATTTCATATCTTGATTTTGTGTTGGTCTATACTGAATGGTTGCTTTGTGGCTCAATTGTTTGAATGATGACAGATGATTGATTTGTTGATTGGTATTTTGTTTTCAAATTTAAATGAAGGCGAGAGAAGGTGGGCCTTCATGAGCTCGAACTTAGGAAAAGCTGGCTGTTTTAGGGATCAGGGTTATCATGAGGTTATTAGCCCAAACTCCGCTGAAGCGTGCAATCGCGTGCACATCAACTCGAGCTCCATATGTATCGGGCTATAGGGCCTATAGCCCGATGTTGGCACACTGTGTATGATGCAATGGATAAATCATCTCCTCGAGCTAGAGCTAAAGCTAATGAACGTCGAAAATAGCTAAATATTCTGCAAATAAAGTACAAGATCTGTAGGGCTTACTTTTCGAGCGAAATATAGCCGGCTAACTCCGTCTTCATCTGAGAATCAGCTTGCTATTCTCGGGCTAATTCATGGGATGAGAAATAGCCGACTATCCTAGTACAAGCTCAAGCTGATGAACAGACACCTACTGCATGAGATTCCTTTTTTTTTCATACTTAAAGGAGAATGCAACCCAGGCATCAGTGTGCTGTTAGTGAATAAAGATGACCAAGAAGAGTAAACAGTGAAAGTTTGAGCAAAATCGGACAATCTGTGCAAGAGATGAATTTTGAAAGTTTCAGTGAATCCCTATTATGGGGATCCTTGAGTTGGCAACTTTGCCAGCATTATGTCATCGTGGACAACTCTCGATTCATTTTGTACATGATTTTTTCAACAAAAAAAAGCATTATATGAAATTTCAAGTAAGGAATTAACATCTTCCCAAAATGCTTGCATAATTGATATAGCCATGTCATACTCAAACAATAAATCAAAAGAATTTAATTTTTCTTGAAAATAAAGAAAATGTTAAATTCTGTGTACAAAATGAATGGAGAGTTGTCCACGATGACATCACTGATGCTGGCAAAGTTGCCAATTCAAGGATCCCCATTATAAGGATTTCCATAAACTTTTAAAGTTCATAACTCTTGAACAGATTGTCCGATTTTCCTCAAATTTTCACTGTTTACTCTTCTTGTTCTTCTTTGGGAAGCACATTGATGTCTGGGTTGCATTCTCCTTTAAAGAACGGGATGTATATAAAATAATGTTAACACAATGTATCTCATCATTCAAAATATGTACCAATTTATTTACCCCTCATAATGTGATTGATGCCCCCATTAAAACTAATTTCATTATTGCTCCCTACAATGATAGATACTGTGCCTTTTGCAAAATGAAACATAATTATGACACTTCATGTTTCTTTCTCATGTTTGCATCCATCCAGACATTTATTCTTTGTTGAAAGTATAGTGGACATCTTTGCTTGCCAAAGGCGTACTGAAACATACATGTATACGTCATCAAATGAAACGGCACCTTTGCAAGATCTAGGTCTATTAATATTTAATAATATATTTTCTTATTGCCTGGTAATATGATATGAATTTTCTCCCTTAAATTGCAATAATGTACATTTTGTTTATTGTATTACGATATTCATTTTTCTTCATTGCATATCCATAATTATGATAGATACGTGTATCTATATTAAACTAATTTCATTATTGCTCCCTACAATGATAGATACTGTGCCTTTTGCAAAATGAAACATAATTATGTTTGCATCCCTGTATTGTTTAGGGTATATATAAACATTAAGTTAGTTATGCCAACACATACATCATTGTTATCTGGACGGAAACGAGTCACAAGTTCTGCAATTGGTATTATCTCTTGTGGATGTTCTGTTTTTCTCGTCTTCACCGTCGGCAAACCGTGGCAACAGCATGTCAAGATTTTCAAAGTACGAAGAAAGACGCTGAAACTACAGCGATCAAAAAGGCGAGAATGGAGGCTAGAACGTCCAGAGAATGAAGTTGAATAAAGCCCAGCTCCGTTGCCCTGGTGCGGAGGTGATCACTGCCGAACTTGACGACGTGTTCGATCCAGAAGATTGCTCGGTCGAGAGGTGGGACGAGGTTGTGTCGAAAGATCTCCGATGCCCGCACTGCGTTGGCCTTGAAACTGTCATAAAGATAATCGTTTTGGAAAGGTTGGATGATATCAGGGCCTTTAGGGTAATGTTGGCGGTCTTAATTCTGTCGCCCCCGTACTTTCATACATTAGGTATATTTTCCTTTGACTTAGTTCAGTCCAATATAGATGCTCCCCCCCCCCCCCCGCGGTTTCTCTCTCTTTCTCTGGTTATACACTGACCGTTGTTTTTTTTTCACACCGAAGGGGCGTCGCTAGAGGAGGTGTGACCCCCAAAAAAAATTTGTCGGAAGATTTAGATGTAGTATAATCTTCACCTCCTGAACTTCATTCTCACCTGGGGTCTTCCAGGAGCCGGTAAACTGCTCGTCTGAATGTATCTTCATCCAGGGTCCCTCTGTCCAGCGACAAACCCATTCCCTTCCCCACGACTACGGCAGCATTAGCCGGTTGGTCGGCCGCCAGTGGCATGACGATCATTGGAACGCCGTGAAACAAGGCTTCATGCACGCCCGCCGCACCGCCGTGGTAGATCAGGAAGCGTATCTTTGGATGAGCTGCGTAGAAATTACCAAGACATCAAATAACCGCCATCAGGTTAAAAGTTTACTCTCTTGATGCAGAGGAGTAGAATTCCACTTTTTCAGAAACGTATACATGTACTACGGAGAGAGTCGTTATTTCGAGGGATTTTAATCCACTCCAAAGTTGTGGTTGAATTACACTTTTGTGAGGGATTTCACTGTTTTGAGCGTGGATTTTCTCTCTAAATAAGGTCATTTTTTATGACTCTACAAAAGCATGGATATGGTTGTCTGCGCCTTATAATAATAATTATCATATAAACATAATAGGCGCAATCGGGTGCATTATGTTTGGTGTACTTTTTATTGACAATTCCTCCGCAAAGTATTTTAGTTGAATTTCTTTTCAGTTGCATTGCAATGAAGGTATGAATTACTAAGAGACCCAATGAGACCTGAAAGACTGTATCGAACCTTTCAGAGATAAAACATACAACTCCGACTTCCTGGCCTGCCCAACATCCCGCTTTCGGGACAGTAGAGGACCGGCAGGATTCCCTTTGAAAATATGTCGTTCATTTATTTCCCTAGTAAGGAAACTTGAAATTGCCAGCGATATGACAAGATAAGAAGAAGACGAGAAGACAATATAAGAGACAAGACGACGAGTTATTAGAACTTGGCAAGTTGACTTGTTGGGGGCGAGAAGACGAGATGAGTTGTTGGAACTCAGCAGGTCGACTTGTTCAGGCCTAGAAGACGAGGAGACGAGTTCTTTTTTAACTCGGCAAGTCGACTTGTTTGGGACGAGAAGACTAGTCACTGGAACTCGGCAAGTCGACTGGTTTAGACCAAGAAGACGAGAAGACAAGCTAAATGACGAGATGACAAGTTATTGGAACTTGTCGAGTTAGTAGATCTCGTCATCTCGTCTTGTCTTAAACAAGTCGACTTGCCGAATTCCAACAACTCGTCATCTCATCTTCTTGTCCTAAACAAGTCGAACTTGCTGAATTCCAACAACTCATCATGTCGTCTTCTTGTCCTAAACAAGTCGACTTGCCGAGTTCCAAGAACTCGTCTTCTCGTTTTCTTGTCCTACGGAAGCTTAAAAGTGCCCCCAGAAGCCGAGATAATTTAGGACGTGAAGACGAGAAGACGAGACGAGAAGACGAGATAAAGAGTCAAGAAGACAAGAAGACGAGGCGAAGAAGACAAAAAGGCAAGATCCTGGATCTCGTCAAGTCGACTTCCGAAGGACAAGATGACAAGAAGACAAGATCCCAGAACTCATCAAGTCGACTTCGTCAGGACGAGAAGACGAGAAGGCAAGATCCTGGATTTCGTCAAGTCGACTTTTGTAGGACGAGAAGACAAAAAGACAAGATCCTGGATCTCGGCAAGTCGACTTCCGAAGGACAAGATGACAAGAAGACAAGATACCGGAACTCGCCAAGTCGACTTTTGTAGGACGAGAAGACAAAAGACAAGGTCCTGGATCTCGGCAAGTCGACTTCTGAAGGACGAGAATACAAGAAGACAAGATCCCGGATCTCGTCAAGTGGACTTCTGTAGGACGAGAAGACGAGAAGACAGGATCATGGATCTCATCAAGTCGACTTCTTCAAGACGAGAAGACGAGAAGACAAGATTCCAAGTCTTGTCAAGTCGACTAGAAGTGGATGACGTGACAAGAAGACAAAATCCTGGATCTCGTCAAGTTGTCTTCTTCGGGACAAGAAGACGAGAAGACAAGATCATGTATTTCGTCAAGTCGACTTTGTCAGGACGAGAAGACGAGAAGACAAGATCCTGGATTTCGTCAAGTCGACTTCTTCAGGACGAGAAGTACTATAATTAATCAGTTGGCTTCCAAACGTGAAGTATAAAGTATAATAGAAATTAGCTTAATAGGCCCTGCTTTATCTGCATGAATGCAATGCTCTGAAAATCAGGCCAAACCGTATCTCGATCGTCTTCTCAGTTTCTCGTCCTTATCAAGCCGACTTGACAAGACCCGGGAACTTGTCTTCTTGTCTTCTCGTAATGACGAAGTCGACTTGACAAGATCCGGGATCTTGTCTTCCTGTCAACTCGTCCTCACCAAGTCGACTTGACAAGATTAAGGATCTTGTCTTCTTGTCTTCTCGTCCTGAAGAAGTCGACTTGATGAGATCCAGGATCCTGTCTTCTTGTCTTCTCGTCCTACAGAAGTCGACTTGACGAGATCCGGGATCTTGTCTTTTTGTATTCTCGTCCTTCAGAAGTCGACTTGCCGAGATCCAGGACCTTGTCTTTTGTCTTCTCGTCCTACAAAAGTCGACTTGGCGAGTTCCGGTATCTTGTCTTCTTGTCATCTTGTCCTTCGGAAGTCGACTTGCCGAGATCCAGGATCTTGTCTTTTTGTCTTCTCGTCCTACAAAAGTCGACTTGACGAAATCCAGGATCTTGCCTTCTCGTCTTCTCGTCCTGACGAAGTCGACTTGATGAGTTCTGGGATCTTGTCTTCTTGTCATCTTGTCCTTCGGAAGTCGACTTGACGAGATCCAGGATCTTGCCTTTTTGTCTTCTTCGCCTCGTCTTCTTGTCTTCTTGACTCTTTTCCTCGTCTTCTCGTCTCGTCTTCTCGTCTTCACGTCCTAAATTATCTCGGCTTCTGGGGGCACTTTTAAGCTTCCGTATTGTCCTAAACATGTCGCAAGAAAATGAGATATCTAATTTCTTTACCGATAATTATCAACAATGAGGTGTAATACATATTGGGAGAATTTCGGTGTTGAACAGAACAAGTTTGTTTTAGAGAAACATGATTACCTAAAAGATCGTTTTGTGGAACCCATTTCAGAATAAGAGTGTTGTTGCCTACAGGATGGGGTCTTGGCCCGACATATCTCCAGATCACCCTCTGTCTCAGTTCACTGAACACTCGAGATATCGAATTCGTTATACTCTGATCTGATAACGACACCGTCAGTGATCCCTGTAAAACGGAAATTCATGAAGCAAAGCAGGGGCCGGGTTAAGTGGATTAATTATGTGATAATAATAACGATTATGAGTCTTAAACTTAAACAAAGATGTTAACTTCTCTGAGACGGTCAACAGTTCAACAAAGAAAAAACGTTACATTGGGTACTCTTGTTTTTCCGAAGGTCCTTTTTTTGAAACGTTCGCAATGATCAGAAGGTTCAGTTCATATTATTCCAAACTTAAATTGAACATACCTGGGAGTTTTCCTGAATTGATTCAGAAACGGTTCATAATTCCGAGCATATTTTATTGCTTTAGTCCAAAGGTTCAGAATTTTTTTTTTTAAGTTATGGGGCATTAACTTTGTTCCTTATTTCGAAGATGCCATGGGTTTGTTATTTCCAAATTGAAACATGCTGAAACGAGGCTCAAAAGTCAGTGTTGGGCTACTTTTCTTTCTTTTTGTGAAAAAATTGATTTATAAGTACAATTCTTTATCGTATTTTTGGGACCTATGTAGTACAAGCTCTGCTTTTAATTTAGGTTCCACCACTTGTTTTGTATCATATTTCTTACCAACCATTGTGATTACCTTATTGTATTCTTATTTGATACGTATGCAATCTTCCCCCCTTTTTTTTCATGTGAGCTATCAATAATTGTCATGCATGATTTATTGTAATTTGTCAATGGAGAACAAAAGTGGAAAAAATACATTCAAATCAAATCAAATATCTTAAAATTTTAATCTTCGGATATGAACCTCGTTTAGAAGTTAGAAGATTACGAACCCACATTAAAAATTGGGTTCGCAATATTCTAACTTTCGAAACGACTCGGTTATGTTAGTTCAATAATCCACAGACTACCCTTTATTTGCTTACATTTATCTATTAATTGCCCCTCTTGAGCGTATGGGCAAGTAAACAGATCTGTTAATACGGCATAATAAGAAAAAAAAACAAGATATTTTGTTTTTCTTGACAGTTCCCTCGTCATACTTTTCAGATCATGTTTGTTTACTTTTCTTTTATTTGTGGATTTTGGCTGTTTCTCAATGAATTAACAATAAGATGCCCATCTCAGCACAGACCGACGTACACAAGTCATAGCAGGTCGACAAACTTTCATCGGGCTTGGTATAGTTCTTTGATTCTCCCTCTCCTCGTCTAGTAACAAGCCCAAAACATTAAAACAAACATTAAGACAAAACAGACAGGAAAAATAAATTAATCTTTGTCACTTTCTTCGAAAGGTCATTATCAGATTATCAAAAAAGTCCCTTTTTCGCTTAAGTGAGAAACGACAATGAGAGATGACTGGCAGTACATGCGGAGAGAAACGCATAAATACCCACCTCCCAACCCATCCCCCCCCCCCAAGCCTTTCGGAGAAGAAGTTTATCTGAAAAAAAAAAAAAAAAACTCAATATACTGAAAGTTCTCCTAATATTGAAAATTGCGCCTTTGCTATGCACCTTACCTAATTCAGCAAGTTGATTATTATAGAACATGTAGACGGATACTTGTAACAACCTCGCTTGCTCGAAATTTGATAGACTTCAAAGTTTCTTGCAAAACTTTCAAAGAAAATTCACGTAGTTTTAATGGTGATCTTTGGGGATGATTATAACTTGGTAAACAAAGGGCTGATGGGCTGATTCATTGTGTGCAAGTTGCTATTGGTTGAGTCAGAAAGAAATAGGTCAATATCTTTGAACTTTGACAATATTTGTCAGAGTAGTAGCACATTGCAGCATGTTAGTGCGATAAGAGGAACAAACACGAAAACATCTACTGTACCATAATAGAAACAAGACAATGATGGGGCAAACATTTTGGAGGCTCCACTCAACCCCTCCCCTCTCCCCATGGACGTACGCAGCGGGGGGCAGGGGGGCAGTTGCCCCCCCCCCCCCCCCCCCTCCCCGAAATTTTGAAAACTTACATTTTTTTGAATGAAAATTTTCACAAAATCCAAGAAAAGTGTGCACCAAATCCCTCAATTTCACTTTTACAAATGCAAAAGCGCCCTCGTAACTAGCTCGGTTGCTTCGCTCCCTTGCTTTCAAGCTTCATAGAAAATTTTTATGCGTCTTGCCCCCCCCCCCCCCCCCCCCCAGGAAAAAATGTCTGCGTACGGCCCTGCCCCTCCCCCGGCGTTCCGATATTCGTACAATGATCACCTCATAAATTTTAGCTACGTGAAATATATTTTCATATATCGTAAGGAGATGCCCGAATATTTCTGTACATTGTAAGTGTCAAAATAATTTTTGCATCGGATAGCTTAAACTGCTCGATCGCGACCATAAAATGTAGTGATAAATTGAAGAGCTTCAGCCGTCCCCTTCCTTCCCCGCGTAAATGTGCCTGTAGACCCATGGTGACAAATTAGGGTCATACAGTGACTACAATATCACATTGCACATAAAAAGTCCGCTTCCTAAATTAGGCAAAATAATCAACGTTGGTGAAAGTGATGGGACAAACTATCACTTTCGAGGCGATCTGGATGTAGCTATCTTTCCGAAGCGAACCTGGGGAAGGATGGCTCGCCGAGGCAGTGGCAGTTGCAGTGGCGGCACCAGGATTGTTAAAGTGGGGGGGCAAATGGAGGGCAAAAGAAAATGTTGGGGGGGCAGGGGCAGTCAAATTTTTTTTTGCGTGTGTGGAGAAATCACACATTTTAATATCAATTTTGCGAGTGAGCAAAGCGAGTGTAAAAAAATAACCGCTCTTTTGGTTTTTAATCGCATTTTTGAATAAATATTCTGAAATATGACGAGCGAGCGAAGCGAGCGAGCCAAAAATGACTACTTTTCTTGTTTTTAATCGCATTTTAGAAAAGAAATTTTGAAATATGACGAGCGAGCGAAGCGAGCGAGCCAAAAATAACCACTTTTTTGTTTTTCAATCGAAGTTTTGAAGAGCCGAAAATGGTATTTTTGAGCACTTCACAGCTTGAATATGATGCTTATGACAACATCTACTTATTTACAAATTACTGTATAATTTTTTCTTTTCAGTCCTCAAAATTTCTGGGGGGGCAAGTGGGGGGGCAAAGCTTCTGAGTGGGGGGGCATTTGCCCCCCCCCCCCCATGCCCCCCCTTGGTGCCGCCACTGGGCAGTTGGTGTAATCGCCTAAAAATAAAAACATGACTATTTACTTTATATTACACATCTGAAACTACTGTATCGAAAGAAAGGGATATTTACGTCTCTACGAAGAAAGAGTAATGTTTTCTTCTCTCCTGCAAGCAGGTCGGCGTAGCAGGCTACAATATTGCCGCGCCGTCGGCAAAACGACTGATAGGCAATCATCGATCTCTACATCGATTGAGGCAATACTGATGGTCCAAATTCAGAGGGTGCAACGCACTTTCATTTCGCGAGTACTCACAAATATTGATAACGCCTTGTGACTCTATGGAATGAAGAGAACAGCGAAACACAAAAATACTGTCGCCATCGAGTGCAACGTTCTTTTCTTCTAGGGTGAATGATGGGCAAAACTGTGCTCCGTCACGTGATTAACTTTTGAACAATCCTACAGCAAGATTTTTATAGTATGTGGAATGTAAAGTCTTATATCGTGTAATTTACAGTATCAAGTAACCCATAAAGTCATAACCTGGGATATTCTTACCAAAGTGAATAGAATGAATCCATCATCTCCTGCTTCTTCTATGAAGTCCAATAAATCCTGCAAAAACATAAATTGTTGTTAATACCAGCACCACTTGATGTGGTAGTATTATTTCTTACATCTATAAGAGAAATCGGTTTAAAATAACGTTTATTTGATTTAGCTGGAGATTCAGAATCGACGTTGAAAGGTTAATTTCATAAAAATTGGAAATGTCACATATAACATTAAGAAGTTCTAAACAAACATGACAAAAACAAAAACTTTATTACTTGAAATGTCTCTCATCTTTAACCTTAGCAACTTGGTCATGTACATAATTATCAACAAGACGGATGAGCAAACTATTTCAGGCTTACTTGTGGCAACGGTTTGACAGGGGGAATCACAAACCCAGCAATTGGAATCCAGTTTGGTGCAGTGGGTCTGGCAGCGTCCAGGGCGAATGTAGTTTGGCACAGCCACAGCGCTGCACTCGCCGCCACTTCCATCGGGGTGAGATCTTCTCGAATCCCATACATCGTCTGCAGCTCTCTAATTGGTCGAGTTATGACCACGTGCTCCAGTATCGTATGCGTGACGTAACGATTGACGAAGTTCTGGACGCGCTGCGCGAATGTCATGTTGTGCGGTAACTGGTGGAAGAGGCTGAATGGCACCAAGGCGGAGGAGATCGGAATCCCGAAGAGATCTTCGTTAAAGGCCGGCGTTCGTCGGGTACCCGTGATCACCGTGAAAGGGACGCCGAGGTAAACTGCCAGGAGAGTGTCACACGTGTCTAGGATAGGAGAGGTGAGGATCATGTCGAAGTCCATGTCTTTCAGCGCAGAAAGTGTCGGCTCGTGGGCGAAGAGTTCGAAACAGCCGTGCAGCCTGATACGGTTGAGGTACGAAATCTTTTGCAATTTCTCAAGAAGCGTCAGTCTCGTCAAACTCGTCATCGCTGTTGACATCTCACAGCGAACATCATTGAGTTCGGCATCGCCCATCGAGTTCGGATACGTGACGTTGTTGGTATACGAGTCGGGCAGCATACCGTAGGTGCCTCGACGGTCAAGCAGGAGTAGTGTCACGTCATGTCCTCGGCGGACAAGTTCCCTGGTGATAGTACTCAAGCCGATGTAGTGACTTGGTGTGCTCACCAGACTGATGGCTGGAAGCAAAAACTTTGCGGCATGGGATTGGTCTAAGACGAGGCCAGACAGAGTAAGCAGAAAAATATATCTTAAGCCAGTGGGCTTCGAGGATCTTCTTTCTAATTCCATAGAATCAGATTTAATTATTATCCCAGCTGCACACACAAGTGTTGTCAGGTTGAAGATCCTTTCAGTTGTATATGACATTCGTTGCTTCCTCTTATCAAACAGTGTCAAAATAATGAACTCCAGCATTTAGGATGAACCTTCGACGTGTTGATTGTTTATTCTTAGTTTACTTTCTATAACCAGGATCACGTAGAATATATGCGACGGAAGTTCACGTACAATGGCACTGGCGTAGCGAGACCTGTTGATGAGTGACCGGGAGAGTTGTAACACAGAGTCACGCACATTATTGTTTTAATGCACACGTGCACATACCCTCAGGCGCCTGGGGGGCCCATGCCCCGCCCCCAGCCCCACCCATTTAACTCCTAATGTCACGGTAACTTTTTGTTCTGAGGATACCTGCATCGCATCGTATTGTATCCAACGGCTATCTGCATGCATGAAAACAGTCATTAAAACTGTAGTCTGATTGACAAGAAAAATGTTGATCCCTTTCCTTAATGGGTACCTGGACGAGTTAGGAGCACATATTACGATGCGCAGTTCTGTAATTAAAGGGTACCCCCCCCCCCCCCACTCCTAGTGCTACTGACTTATTTGGTGTAGTCAAATAGAAATATATAAACAGAACACTCGTTTTGAATTAACATGTTTTCATTTCAGTTTCTTTGAGGTCAGGGTACGGTTCGACTTTGGTCGCAAGTTTGATGCAGTCAAACTTGAACCAATTTCACATTTGAAAATTCAGTTTGCTTGGGATAAGAGACAAAGGGCCAAGTGAGGTGACAAATTAATGACACGGTGTGAAGAATAAAACGTAATGAAAAATATTGAACTGTGAACTCTATAGCATTTGGAAAGAGCCACTGATGTATTCTATCCAATCTGTTATTACATAGGCGTATATATGAGCAAATTTATTCGAGGGGGCTGGCACCTTTTGCCCGAATATTAATACTTCCGTTGTTTGTTTTTTCTGCCCACTCACTTTGCTCGCACACAAAGATTTTGACACTTTTTATTTAATGAAAATTGCAGAGATTACATTACGTGGGCACCTCTTGGCCCGAATACGAGCTAATTCCGGGATCTCTTTGCCTGAATATGACAATATTTTGGCATCTCACGCTGTCTTAACTTGCCGAATGCGAGGTGGTGGTTGCCCGAAAACAATATGGGAACTTTTTTTTTTTAAATCCCCTGAGGGCTACACCCCTGCCCCTTCCCGCCTTCACTACGCCTATATTAAGTTCTCTTGTGGCAGACCACGTTGACGTTCATTAATACTATAAAAGAAATTTCCTTTAAACGGATATCATAGAAGGGTTGCTTTTATTCTCACGTTCTGACAGTGTATATTATGCAAAAGAAAAAAAAGGGGGATTTTTTTTTTCAAAAGTTCCCATTTTATATTCGGGCAACCACCAACTCACATTCGGCAAGTTAAGACAGCGTGAGATGCCAAAATATTGTCATATTCAGGCAAAGAGATCCCGGAATTAGTTCGTATTCGGGCCAAGAGGTGCCCACGTAATGTAATCTCTGCAATTTTCATTAAATAAAAAGTGTCAAAATCTTTGTGTGCGAGCAAAGCGAGTGGGCAGAAAAAACAAACAACGGAAGTACTAATATTAGGGCAAAAGGTGCTAGCCCCCTCGAAAAAATTTGCTCATATATACGCCTATGTAATAACAGATTGGACAGAATACATCAGTGGCTCTTTCCAAATGCTATAGAGTTCACAGTTCAATATTTTTCATTACGTTTTATTCTTCACACCATGTCATTAATTTGTCACCTCACTTGGCCCTTGGTCTCTTATCCCAAGCAAACTGAATTTTCAAATGTGAAATTGGTTCAAGTTTGACTGCATCAAACTTGCGACCAAAGTCGAACCGTACCCTGACCTCAAAGAAACTGAAATGAAAACATGTTAATTCAAAACAAGTGTTCTGCTTATATATTTCTATTTGACTACACCAAACATGCCAAATAAGTCAGTAGCACTAGGGGTGGGCAGGCAGGGGGAGTGGGGGTACCCTTTAATTACAGAACTGTGCATCGTAACATGTGCTCCTAACTCGTCCAGGTACCCCTTAAGGAAAGGGATCAACATTTTTCTTGTCAGTCAGACTAAGTTTTAATGACTGTTTTCATGCATGCAGATAGCCGTTGGATACAATCCTTATCTTCTGACATTCTCTCACATTTTTTCTCGTCTTTTCTTTCTCTTTTTTAAAATTTGTCTAATTTATTTATTTATCTATTTGTTTGTTTATTTAATATTATTATCATTATTATTTTGGGGGTGGAAAATGCGGATTTTCTAAAATAAGTCCCTGACGTCTTCACCTACATCTAGCGATCGGTCGTATCTCTATCTTACATAATTTGACAAAAGATTGTGTTTCAAAGCAGTTGCGCATATAAAAGTACCATTTTATTTTAGTTATAGGAGATAAGAAGCAGAAAAAAAATTTCAAAGCTTCCGCGCGAATTCCCCCTTCCCCGTGTTCCCGCACCCTCTAAATTTGTAATTAGCACGCTTCGAGTGTTCACTACAGTGCCCCCAAGATGAAACCCATGGCAACGCCGATGCTTTACCTTGCAGGTGTCTTTTATCAGACATGTTAGAGAAATGTTTAAAGTGTAGCCTATGTAGGAATGTTGTGTGGAGTGTTAAGGTGTGTATATTTTTGTGGGGATGGGGGTGAGCGTGTGTGTACTACATTAGGGGTGAGAAGACATGGGCCCCTAAGAAGGTGAGCCCCCTGGATGTTTGCCCTACCAATCCCAAACTGCTTCGGGCACCTCGTGTCCTATTACGGTGCAGTGTGCCCGAATATCCGAACTTTAAATCCACGGGGACTGCGCATGCAACCACCTCCCCCCCCCCCCCCCCCCCCCCCCCGCCTTCTCCTCGAATTTACACCTATGCAAGAAGTTTGTGTATAGAAGTTCACGTTCACGAATACAAGCTAAAAGAAATTATCGTCGAAACAATATCGTCGATTGCATTCCAGGGCTCTTCTAAACTTACGATTAAAGAAAGACAAAATGTATTGGTCGGGCCGGGGGTTCACATGCATGCTGGGAGAAGAATCAATAATTGCCTTAAAACCCTTGATCCATATCAGCATATTTTCTTCTTCTGTTTTTTGTAGGTCAGGGTACTCTCTGACTTTATAGTCGGGTTCAGAGTACATGAATAATTTATTTAAAAGTCCGTTTCACAATTCAGGGGCTGCGGAACGTGTTTTGGAGGGGGGGGGCTAACACCCAAACAGGTGCGGTCCAGGGGACGGAGCCCCTTGAAACCCAGTTGGGTTTTTATGGTTTTTTAGGGCCAAATTTAACTATCAAATTTCACAATTCATAGTGGGGTTTTTTCCTTATTTTTTTTCTTTTCTTTTTTTTTTCTTTTTTTTTTTTTTTTTAGTTTTCATTTTTATCCAAAATTGTGCATGCCTCCCCCCCGCTTCCGCGGCCCCTGCTGAATTGAATTATTTGCTAATGAGATATAAAAACTTGTGCATCGGCGTAGGCATATAGGCAGTGGCGTATCCAGGAGGCAGGGGGGCACGTGCCCCGGGCGGCACTTCGAGGGGGAGCAAAAAACGCAAAAGAAAAAAGAAAAAAATGGAAAATGAAGAAAATAATATTTTAAAGGAGTTTGCACCCCCCCCCTTCATTCACAGTGCATCAGAAATAGAGTTTTGGAGGTTTCAAAGTGCAAAATTTTCTTAAGCTCGGTCGCTTTGCTCCCTCGCATGATCATTTTCTCTCAGAATCTCATAATTTTGCGCCCCTATCACCTGCTTATAATCATCTTAAACAAGCTTTTTGAAAGGGAGAAAGTGAAAGAAAATCATAATCTTTAAGGGATATGCACCCCCTCCTCATCTGCAGAGTAAATGCTTCAGAAATAGAGTTATTGAGGGTTCAAAGTGCAAAAATTTCCTAAGCTCGTCTGCTTTGCTCCCTCGCGTGATCATTTTCTCTCAGAATCTCATAATTTTCGCCCCTGTCATTTAAACAAGGTTTTTGAGTGGAAGAAAGTGAAGGAAAAATCATAATGGATGTGCGCCCCCTCCCCATCCGTAGAGTAAATGCATGAAATGGAGCTTCTGAGGGTTTAACATGCCACCATTTTCTAGACCTCAGTCGCTTTGCCCTCTCGCGTGAATACATCCCTTTCATGATCGCATACGCTTATTTAAATAGTTCTTTTTAAGGGCTTCAGATTTTAGTGGGCAATTGTAAAATTTGTCAAATTTTCAAATTGTCAAATTTCCTGGGTAAAATGAGCAAGAAATTGCGATTTGATGGAGTAAAATTTCAAAAATTCTCCGCTTGGTGGCTTGTACCATAATACATACGTCTGACACGGGGGGGGGGGGGCAACTTCATTGTTTGCCCCGGGCGCTATAAAGCTAGATACGCCACTGCTCAGGTACTAGTCAAGCGCACTTTGCTTGCATGCCAGAGCTATTCGTAGCCTGTTGTGCTCAGTGAGTTGCCTTTAAACTAATTTTGATATATTTCATGTAGGTAGGCCAATGTTTGTTTGTGGGGGGGGGGGGGGGTTGGGGGTGTGCGTGTGTGTGTGTGTGTGTGTGTGTGTGTGTTTTGTTTGCTTGTTTGTTTTGTTTTGTTTTTTGCTTTTTGTTGTTTTGAAACTGGGAATAAATCCAAAGTCATTTTATCTTCCTCTAACTTTGTAAAAAAAATGAAATAAAATAAAAAATAATAATGTATTGCTATAGCTCTACAAAGAGGGCAACAGCCCAAAGCCTGCCACCCTCCCCCCCCCCTATTTATCTCTGAAATTGTATCAGCTATTATCCGGTGCACTTAATCACTACTGATCTCTAATATATCGATACTTCTTTCTTTCTTTCTTTCTTTCTTTCTTTCTTTCTTTCTTTCTTTCTTTCTTTTTTTTTCTTCTTCCTTTTTTCTTTTTTTTCTTACCTGGACCTATAGAGATTATTGATAGTGATGAAGATACTTGTGATTTTTTTTTTGGAATAAATGACTAGTCAATGACTGTTAACTTTCCATGTTTGTACAGAATATTGATTTCACTGAATTATATAAATTAAAAAAAATATACTATAAGAGAATAAATATAGAATTTGATTCAGTATGAAATAGATATAAAAAGAGATATACCGGTAAATAGTTGGAAAGTATACATGGTATAGTTCAAATATAGGCCTATATCTTCGAAGGGAATGACAGTGATATACTGTAGGCTATTTTACCTCGGGGCTTCTCCCCTCGAGCGAAAAAAAAAAGTATTTGGTACGGTCCCGTGGGGATATGTCTCATTGAGGCCTGTACATCATCCACGTAAATCACTTTCTGAAAAAGCACCCTAAACGGGGATTAAAGTAGGACGGAGGTAGGAGTGATTTTTATACCCTAAACGGGTATTTTATGCAAGGATTGCATCATAATCTCCTACTTAAATAACATTTTCCAGGATTTTCCTGATTTTGATACCCTTTTATCTGATTTTTCCTGTTTTTGCTACCCTTAATGGGATCCCCGGGTTCCCCGCTCGGTGCTGAAAAACGACCCTTTTTCTACGTTTTTGTTTACACGGATGATGTACAGGCTTCAATGAGACTTATCCCCGGGGTAGGGTATTGTATAATAACCAGATATTTGTTATAACCAGGAATTTGCCAACACTATATACTCAGCCCAGCCCCGAACTCGATCGATCGAGTCAAAATTATGTTTACAAGAGAAAATACTGCACTACTGTGGCCCCGGGGGAGGGGTATATATTCAGATTTGTTTCGGACGGAGGTGTACGTGCCGCTGATGAAGCCTCCACATCCGTACCGGCATTTTAAAGGGTCATTTCGGCAGAAAAGGGTACCCATTATTAGGGATATTTTACATCTCGGTCGTGTACTTTAGCCTCATTTTGGACGAGAATATCATTCTGAACAATTAAGTTACCCATGTTTTTAAAAAAAAATGGGGGGCCTGTTTAGGGATCGGATCAAAACCATATACCCCGTGTTTAGGGATTCCATGCAAAAAAAGCGACCCATTGGAATTTTTTTCGCTTTTGTTTGTTTTAAATATGGGGGAGTGACTCAACCCCAGATACCATATTAGGCGTGCCCCCCTCCCCCTCCCCCCCTCCCCCCGACTGCGGCTCGTACTGAACTAAACTCCATGGGCTCGAAATTAACGCGAAAGCTCGAGACTGGACACTGCCAGTGAGACAGAGATCATGATGGTGTGGTTGGATCATTGACAATCGGTCGGGATACAGACTGATATCCTTTCTTACCCTCAGTGTGCCTATTTGGTAAGTGGCATTTGCGCATGCACTACGGCCGATAGTATTAACCCAATCTGATTACCCGATGTTGTGCAATCCGCCGGGTTGCTATTTCGGGACCATTACTCCTCAAAATAACTTACAATTTCACCATCGCACTGTCGAATAGTTGTGAGTATTCTTATATTTATGAAATATTTCTGTTTAAAGGGTCACATTTGTTCGATTTTTGTTAGAGGATATACCCTGTCAGAGAGGTAATTTTACTAATCTAGATTGGATAAGTGTTGGACTGAATTTAAAGTGTGCGAGTGTACGTGTTATCATACGTGTGTGAACATGGTGAGCATGCATGGTAATACTAAATGATGCTCTCCAACTCAATGCGCTAAAGCCAAGGCAGGTAGCATAATACTAATTATACTAACTTAGACTATAGTTAGTTGGTATCATGTTGTTGCTGCACCGCATTGGCATTATCGTGAAATAGGAAACCACCGTTCACTTTGTATACAGCAGCGCTTTTTTCAGTCACAGGCATTGGTTTCCTATTTCCACCTCCATTCTCTTTGTACACAAGTGCGTGCATCAAATGAACTAGTGGTTTCCTAAACCACGATATGACCACCGCATCACTGTTCTGTATACATGTATCTAAGATCTAGTCATAACTGTTAGATCAGCAAACCTGGAGAATAGGGGACCGGAGCGCATGCGCGCGTGCCATCCGTATAGTGCAGAGATCAGCAGAGACAGCCGAGAGTCAGGGTTTGTGACAAGTCCATAATCGAGTTCAAAATGACTTTAAAATATTTTTTAATCAGGTAATTATGTTCTAATATATTACATTGTTGTCCTCTCGGCTTTCAGATTTTTGGTTATGTGATGAAAATCATTTTGATTTTGGCCAGAAATGTTCTCAAACTCACAAATGTTTCATCACTGAATCTTGTGCAGATCGTCCCCGTCGCCACTGCCGCTGGGCTGCATTTGCTTGCACATAAATGATGCAGCACACGCTTTCCGGTCCCCTATTTTAGCTATTCTCCGGGTTTGCCGTTAGATCTTCAGTTTTGAACTTGAAGTTGAGGAAGCGTTGGAACTTGGATGCATTGACATTGTTGTGAATTGTAACTTTGAATTCGGGTTTAGGCAAACATGGAGAATCCGTGGGGGGGGGGGGATTACTCGAATTTTATTTTTTTGACAGGGGTGTGAGGCCTGGACCTTGAACCCCTAACCCAGTTTAGGGGGCAAATTTTAAGAAAAAGGGTATGCCTAGGATTTCTCACAAAAAAGTAGAGTCTAGGCCCTAGACGCATTTAATTTTTAGTAATTTGTCCCAAAATGGATCCTTTAACTTAGGTGCACTCAGATATGCAACTCTGTGGTGCCACATTGTGCCGGCACATTTTTGTGTTCAGATATGATGCAACTTTGTGCCGCCACTTATGCTAATGAACGCGTAGCAACGTGTCAACTCTCAGGTAAGAGAGGACTTTGTCAAAACTTGCCCAAACAATCTCATGACAACTATTTTTGCACTAACTTTTTAGGAATTTGATTGGTGCGCATTTTTTGCAGCCAGGTAAACCAAAATGTGGCCTGCCTATGCAACATTTTTTTGTTGGGCTCGTCTAGGACACGTACTATAGTGGTATAATCTGGATGCATGCAGTAGTTGCGTATCAAAGATTTTGAATGGAAATTTCAGATTTTTCTGTGAGTTTTCTTATATTTCTCCAAATCTCGATAAATGGATTGAAAAAATACATGAGGCACAGGATTTTGGGATACTACCCATGTTGAGGGATTTTGTTGAAAATATGACATTGTGTCTGCCACCTTGTGTAAGGAAAATTGGCATTGATCATAATTCATAATGCACATCTCAACAAAGACTGTACAGTACTTGCAACTTTAAGCCAGTATGGATGTGGAAAAGGCATTCCATTGGTATTTTGTACATTGAGCTGTAGTACTGTATGGAGTGAATGACTTGTGAACTATTTCAGTAGAAGCCAAAATGTCTGTCATGGGTGTAATGTTGTAAAACTTGTCATTTTGTGGTTTGGAAATCACTCATTGATTTATACTTTCTTACATAGCCAACTTTGATTACCTTGCAGATTATTTACCTGAATGATGCAGCATGTTGATGAAATAAGTGCAGCCCAGAGATTCAGTGTGTGCAGTGTGTTTGCATGATTATCAGGCAAAATGGGAAAATGAAAGTTTATGTATATTCTACATTAGGACTCTACATCATACATGTATACCTGGCAGGCTCCTGCATCATAGATATGTGCCAGTAGAAACGATGTCATATTTCATAAAGAAGAAGAAAATCTTGCAGCTATTTAGAGAGATCCTCATTATATGTGTTAAAGTAGAAGCTAATACCGGTAATTACATTTTGACAGTTGATATAATTTAGGCTGAGTCCTATTTTATCAAACCCAAATTTGGCCTTTTAACTCATTCATAATTTTCTAGGCAAGCATCTGATAATTGTTTGTGTCTCTTAACTTGCAGGTACAGAACCACAGGCACTTCCGGAACCACTTTCCCCAAAGCTGCCAAAAGGGGGAAAGTCCCAGCATCTGAAACAAGCAATACCCAAGGAGGAATCTAAAGCACGTTTATTAGCACATCCAAGTACTTGCCACCTAAATTCTTATTAAAAGTAACCTACCTCAACAACATCAGTCCTAGTCATTCAGATTTTAATTGGGTCAAAGACAGAACAATCATGAGTACTGGAGGAAAAGTAGCATGGCCTGCTGCCAACCCGTGGGGTAAGAGCCCACCCATTGCCGTCTCTTCACTGAGTAGTGTCATGGATGAGGAGTATGCCTTACAACTTCAGAAGGAGGAGGAGAGAGTTGCAGTGCCAGTAGCTGATACCAGGTGAGAGAAAGCAAGAGAGAGAGAGAGAGAGAGAGGGGGGAGAGATGGAGAGAAGAGTTTAGGATACAATCTGCATTGTTGTGGGAGGTGGGGAGGGGGAGGAGGAGGAGGATAAGGGAGGGAATATACTGGTAGAACAAAATTATGAGTGTGCACATCCACACTAAAGGACACAAACATGACGTGTAAATAATTTCATATTCATCTATATCTGTTTTTTTTTTACAATCTGTTGAAATAGGCTAGCTTGATTAAGTAAGTTTTTTTTTTCTTTAAATTTGGCAGACTTACTTTCCCAGGCATATGTATCACAAAAATGGTAGATTGCAACATGGTAGGGAGTTACACAATTAAAGGTGTTATGTCAGTTTAATCAACTTTCAGAAATAAACATGCTGGTTTTCTCCAAAGCCCGGTGCACAATGTACAATCTGACTGCAACCCAATTTTTTATTTAACAAATGGCATTTTGCATTAAATATGAAAATTTAAACAAGTAGATTTCTCTTGTTTGACGTTCGGCATAATGATAGGAAAACTAAAATCGAAACTGCAAGCCTTGTGTTCGGGGTAAAGGCCAAATCGGCTTCAAATCTTAGCCAATCTCAAGATTGCTATGACGTCACTACGATTTGGAATTGAATTCGCTTTTATTCCTACAGGGAGGCTTGCAATAGCCCGGAATTTTGATGTTAGTGTGACTATTTGGAACTTTGATCATGAAGATTTTACATGTTCGAATGTCCATATCAAATGCGATAACAATTTTTTTTTTAATCGGATTGCAGTTGGATCGTGCAGAGCGCGCCGGGCTTAACATTCCACTTTTCTCAATTTATAGCAATATTTCATTCAATGCTTGAACTCATTTCCTTTCTCATAGTCCCACACTTGATATCCCATGTGATGTCAACATCGAAGAAGGTTCTGAAACCAGCAGTGATCTGCTGTTGGCTCAGATGCTTCAACTCCAGTTTGACAGAGAGTATGATGCAGAACTTGCTCAAAAGGAGCAGAAATACAACAAAGATAGTAAAGGTATGTTTGATGGTCCACCAATTTGCTTCCAGCATTATTTTTTTCAGAGATTCCGATTGAGCTTATGGTATGGTTGCAGTGTGCTTTTAGGTTAGGGTTATAGTTAGGTACATGTCTGATGTTCATTAGTTCAATTCAGGAATGCAACTAAATATAAAAATGTACAGTGAAATATTGGTTGCAGAGCAGTTTTCTTCAGATATGTGTTACATGACCAGACATTTAAATACAGCTCTAGACTTGAACTTCAGCCTTCTATGCCTATATGTACATGTACATGTACTGAACTTAACATGGAATATTTTTAAGTACTCTACAGATGTTTCTTGAAGTTTCACAAAAGTGGAAGGTGTATATTATAGAGGGAATAATTGTAGCAGTAAATTTAGCAAGTTTTACTCCATAGAGAAGAGGACTTGATGAAGATATGTCAAATGTCAAAACTGGACATATTGCAGCCTTTGCAATTTGTTTAGTTGATCAGAAACTTCACAGTCCTCACAATTATCTCACTTTTAGTGTATTATTTTGTTAGGCCATAAACCTCATATCCATTGCCCTCTCAGGAAGAGAATTGTACTAATCTTTTGTATGTGATTTGATTTTGTCATAGACTTCAGCCGGAGTCAGGCTTAGTATTCAAGAAGTTGGGAATGGATGCGTACCCCCAGTGATGCATCTTAAGAACAGAGCAGTTGAATTTATGTAATCATTCTCTTTCTCTTTCTTTGAACAGTTGCTATATCCTTCTCAAATTATCGATCTGTCCATCCCGCCTATGATGATGATGATGATGATATTGATGAAGATGATTTTCAAGAAGACTGGATTCTTGGTGATGAAGGTAAGAATCACCTAGATATGTATTCATCATAATACTTGTAAGTAGTATGTTGGGGAAAAGGATTGTGTAAAAATCAAGCAACTTCTACATAAGGCACCTTATCTTTATGTCATTGTGCGAAAGACCGCGTTCGGAATGCAAAATGGAAAATTATTGAAAATCAGACTTTTCAAGCAATGATTCCTAATTTCATGGGTAACATGTAGACCTTGTAAATTGATATACGATTTCTTGTGCCATGATCTTTGATAAAATTCTATTCCAATATGTGAAAATAGACATTTTAATTTTTGCATTTTTGTATTTTGTGTTCCGGACGCATTCTTTCGCACAACGACATAAAGATAAAATGCCTAAAGGATCTTTGGATGAGATATACTGTATGGATAAAAGATGCGACTAGAAACATTTTTTACATAATAATGATTTGGTGAATTTATCCCAAAAAAATTCATACTTAATGCTTAGAATATAATCTTATTAACAGAATGTCATGACTATCTTGAACCACAGGAAGAGAGGCAAATCTTCTTGCCTCAAAGAGCCCCCCCTCCGGACAGAAGAAGTCCATCGTTACGAAACATGATGCACAGGTGTGTGGAAGGAAGAACGCCAGTAGAGTAATGGATCAGGTAATTATCAGTGTTAAGTTTCGGAGACTTCAAGAGATACTTACTTTATTGTGAATAATTCATCATGCAGTGCAGTATTTTTAGACTGTCAAATACAAACATACTGACAAATTGCTGGAAGTCATGTTTATTGATAAGCAAAACTCTTAAAGAGGGCATGAGTTATGTTATTTCCATACTTCCATTACTCAACTGTCTTACTTAATCAGTGAAAACTCATGGAGCATACCTATCCATTTTCTTTGATTATGTGAGAATTTATTTGCTTACACTCCAGAACACACAAAAAACATCTTAAATCTATAACTTGGTGATATGTTAGATGGTTAGAAACGAAAGTTCTTTTCAGACACGTGACTTTTCATAAGAAGTGTAGCAATAACAGCATACCCCAACTGTAATTAGAATATTCCTCTTTGGGGGAAAAGAAAATTGCCATTTTGAACTGTGTGTTCCTATTTCTGTTCAAATTTTTCTGTAGTATTGAATAGGAAATTTAGGAATGTTCCTATTTTTGAAAATATCTTAATGATTTGTTCCTATTTCTTGGCTGTCAGGGTTGGCAGGTATGAAACAGTAGTAGTGCAAATGTGCAGAAAAGTTTATCAAATTTAAAAGCCTATTTTTTTTTTTAAATTAATTCAGTCAATACCATGCACACTTGACTTTTTTTTCCCTTCCAGTTTCCACCAGCCTTTCCCAGTGGTAATAGCTATGGAATGGATATGAAGCTATCAAACAGTGTCTACAATGTCCTCAAGATACACTCACAGAAAGAAGAGAGCAAAGCCCAGAGACTGCATGAGAAGAAGGAACACTCAACAGCTGTAAGTACTACAGTTAGAATTCTGTTTTCGTTTTTTTTTTTGCCATCCACCTGTGCTGTACAGTCTTTATGGGGGGGGGGGGGGGGGGGGGGTTCTGATAGTGTATAGGTTCTTGAATGTTTTTATTTAATTATCTCATATAACAGTTTGTTGTTGTTTAGGGGTTTTTTCACCAGCTCAATTGCCTCCATTAAAGACATTCAGTCGTGGGATTTCATGGGGAGTGGAGCATAATTTGCTGACACCGGACTTTGTGAAAAGCACTGGAAATACCTGTAATAGAGCTACATTTCTGGAGCACAGCAAAACAAGCTGTCCCACCATTAACATTCTCCGGCCTGCTCGGGCATTCTCGGGCCAGGGAAAGTGAGATAAAGACTTTGCCCTGTGGGGCAAAGGGTGGAATATACAGAGCATTACATAAGGTCTGTTGGTCATAAAACTCATAGTGATGGACAACACCTGTTGCTGGATAAGCACCCGTGGTGTCAAATTGCCCATGAAAGCCCACGACTGAGCGTCTTTAACAACAAGCATCTCTGATACTTGTTTCTTTTTCTTTTTTATACTCCCATGATTTATAGGAACCCTGATCATAAAAAGTTCTTGCGTTGTAAAGTTTTATATCTTAACCTGTTGACTACTAAATTCTCTCTTCCCATAGGCTTAACACAGGTGTTTCCTGGTCCCAGTGGGCTGCAAGCTAAGATATGATATTTTGCAAAATGTTTTTCCAGTGGTCTCATGAAGAATGTGGTGGAGTTTTAGCTCAGAATGAATTAATACCAATTGCAGACTGTACTTCAGAATGTGCTGATAATAACATTTTACATCACATCACGTTTGAGTAAAAAAAAAAAAAATAGGTTGTACATCACATGCTTTATGCAACAGTTGCTCCACATTCCTAAATTAAACCATAGACCAAACAATATATATAAAACCCCACTTTTTTCACTCTAAGTCTATCCTGAAACCCTGAAACCCATTTACAACGCATTCCTGTGTATAAATGTATTTGACAAATAATGTCCAGTGAATGCAGTTGCTAGTGGAGCAAATGTTGGAGCACCCCCAAAATATAGTAATCAATGTTTTGTCT
Source organism: Echinometra lucunter (assembly GCA_029962745.1). Classification (NCBI taxonomy): domain Eukaryota; kingdom Metazoa; phylum Echinodermata; class Echinoidea; order Camarodonta; family Echinometridae; genus Echinometra; species Echinometra lucunter. The sequence goes on along the minus strand of CM057153.1, from coordinate 23,734,955 downwards.
GTCAGGAAATGGCTGTTGATTCAAGAACCAGGATCATGCTGTACAAACTTGTCAACAATGGCCTGCTAGACTCAATCACAGGTACCGTCAGTACAGGCAAAGAGGCAGTAGTCATTCATGCATATGGAGGACAGTAAGTATTGAACTCATTCAGTTGTTGTTGGTTATGTTCTTCACTTTTCCTGGGTGTTTCTACTGGATTTGAAAATAATGTCATTTTCCACTTTGATTTTGCTGAATTTCAAAATACCATTGCTATTTGGCTCATTTCTTCTGGATTGTGAAACATCATCACTTTTTTTTTTTTAAGTTTCCAGTCCTAATGATGCTCCAGTAGAAAAACGTTAGTTATCATATTTTGCTGTTACTGTAAGCAGATGATTATAAACATTCCAAAGATGAATCTTTTTTGCACAGGTGCACTATAATCTCAGTTCAGCAGAAACAGTTCTGTTAATGATAGACAATTAATGCAATGGGACCAATTGATGGTCCCATTGCACTTTGTGCGCATCATGCCAATACAACCCTTGTTTCAAGGAGAAGTGGTGTATTGTTTGAGCTATGCAGAAAAAAACCTGTTGATTGCCCTTCAGTGGAAACAGACTTGTTGCATGCTGGCAGACATTAGTGCTGCATTTTTATTTTGGGTAAAAAAAAAAGTTAATTTCTGAGTCTGCAGTGGGAAGACACCATTTGCTATTGTGGTTTTCTTCTCCATCTTCTCACAAAGGGAAGTTTTATCCGTTTGTTTGAAACTTTCAGTTTGAACAGGGAAAAGGCTTCACTTTCATTAAAGGGAACTTGTATAGAAAGGAAATAGATTCCATTATAATGTAACACTTGCATTTTTTTTTTCTTTCCTCATGAATAGAATGGATGATCACATCATACCATCAGAGTGCGCTTTGAAAGTCTTCAAGACGACGCTGAACGAGTTCAAGACGCGAGACCAGTATATCCGCAGCGACTACCGCTTCAGAGCTCGGTTCAAGAAACAGAACCCCCGTAAATTCATCCACATGTGGGCTGAAAAGGAAATGCACAATCTCAATAGGTGAGCATAACCTCGGTAATTACAACTGTACACCATCTAAGTTTTTGACAGGGTTTGGTGGTAGTATACTGCATTCAAAATATCAGCTTTACGTGTTCTTCTTTTTAAACAAAATACTGCAAGTTTAAATGCGGAATGTATACTCTTGAATAGAGTATATAGAATTATGGGTAGACAATACACAATTTTTTGAGGGCTGGGGGTTGGGCAGTAGTGTTTTGTTTCCTTAAAATTGTCAATTTTATTTAATAACTGTGTATCACTGTCCATTTGATGTATGACCTTATTTAGTGTAAGTGCATGAGAGCTACTTATTGAATTAGTATGTGTTCTATATTTTTCAGTACTTTTCATGATGTAGTCTTTGATTTTGAACTATGGGATCGATTATTGGAGATCCACCAAAATTTGATGCTGTATACAAGTATACATACTTGACACTGTATGGGAAATAAGATTCTATTCATTTGTTTTGTACATGTTACACTGTTATACAGAATAGAAGGGTTCGTCTACCTCATACTACTTAAAACAAATATTTGACATCCAGGAATCCTAAATTTATGCAGTATAGTGATTATATTTGCTCCCATTATCTTTGTTCAGGATGCGAGAGGCTGGCATCCGATGTCCGGAGGTTGTGTTGCTACGGAAGCACATCCTGGTCATGTCATTCATTGGCAAAGACCAGAGGGCAGCACTCAAACTAAAGCATGTGAAATTCTCACCAAGCGAGGCGCAGTGTGTCTATGAAGAATGCTTAGAGGTATGTAAGAAGTTACTGTTTTGCATCATATTGCAACAACCATTTTAATCTATTTTCAGTGTGAAAAATGTGCATCTGAACATGTTATCCCATATAAAGATGTTTTTTAATGAATAATATTTATTGCATGAATGACAAAATGGATGTATTGTTGATCCTAAATCTCTGATAGAAATAAACCTTGGATAAAACATTTCATCAGCAAATGATAGATCACTAGTTTTAATATGACAGGATACAAATATGATAATGAATATTGAGGTGTTGAAGGGTGGACTTTCCCTTTAAGCACTTTGTAAGAGAAAGAGATGATGAAATAATGAATTAAGATATTACTACTGCTGTGATGCCAACTGTTCCTTTTTTGCAGTGTTTTGTACTGTTTTTTTTTTTTTTTTATAGGGAAAATACTGCAAGTTTCAAGCTAAATACCGTTTTACTGAACTTTAGTTAAGAGTTCTATGGCTCTATTGTTAAAAGTAGAATACACTCTTTTCCACTCATAATACTTTTTTCAGACATAAAAATACTGCAAAACTTGATAAAAAGTTGGCTTCTCTGCTGCTGATGATTATGTTGTTAATAGAATTATGAATCTGGAGAAAATTATATGGATCACCTTTTTTTCCTGTTCTTTTTCCTCCATAGATGATTGAGAAACTGTATCGTCAATGCAACCTGATTCATGCTGACCTCAGTGAATACAACATCCTGTGGCACGAAGGTCACCTGTGGTTCATCGATGTCAGTCAGTCTGTAGAACCCACGCACCCTCACGGCCTAGAATTCCTTCTTAGAGATTGCACTAACATCAGCAATGTGAGTGTTGAACAAACAAAAGTTTCTGGAATACATTACAGGATTCTCACCAGTGTATAACGCTATCAGCACTAATATTAGGCAAGGTTGCAGACAAAGACCATATTTTGATACTTAACAACAGTTGAATAAAGATTTGAGTAGGGTCTAACTTCATTAGTTTGTTGCTGTGTCAGGAGCAGCTATATTACAGGGTCGTCTTACAGTTAACCCATAGAGGTCAGTTAACCCATAGAGTGTCACCTTTAGGAGACCCATAGAGGTCAGTTAACCCATAGAGTGTCACCTTTAGGAGACGCTTTTGCAGTATCTGTTGGTTCCAGAATGTTGGGCAGTACATATCATACATGAGCAGAAAGAGAAAAATGCACTGACAAATTTGAGCCCATTCCCATCACTGCACGGTGTGGCGTTCTCGAATTAGAGCAGTTTAAGTGTAACTAATCATTAAACTCTTTAAATTGGCAATGCAGTGAATAATATATAATCACTATTTCTGTTCAGATTGGCAATTTCTGATTCAATTTTACAATTATATTTCATTGTGGTTTATGTTATATCCATATTTTTTTTTCAAGCTATGTAAACATGCAAAAAAAATAATTTGTATTGCCAATTTGAGGATTGAAGATGATTAATTCAGACCTCAAGAAAGCTCTGTACTGCAATAGGTTAAGGCACTTCAAGATGTGTTTATCGTGACAAGGGCTTATGCCTGCAAACTAATATATAATATAAATATACCACTGCATACTTCCATTATGGAACCTACCTCCTGGTGCATTTACACCTTTCTTTGTGTCAGTACAAACATGTAAGCACAAAAGATTGCACTAGAGTTTACCAGTCCAAACATGTAAGTAAAATGTTGAAATTTTGTAGGATTTCCTGCTGGCACCACAAAAGGGGTTAAGTGATATCAGTTGAAAGCCATAGAAACTTCACTCTCATTTTCATCAGTGTGATATAGTCCACTGATGTGTAAGTAAAGTTATGGGGCAGGTGGAGCCTCTGCAGATTGATGAACTGTTTGTGATTTTATTATCTTTCCATTTTAGTTCTTCAGTAAGCTTGGAGTCCATGATGTCCTCAAGCCCCATGAGCTGTTCAACAGAGTTACTGGTCTGGACTTGGAGTATGGCAATGAGCAGGAGTTCCTGGGCCAGGTATGTTCAGCTTGTCATTAAATAGTGGATTTAAAGTCCGATCATTATTTACTCATATCTTGTGCCCTGAAACCATGTGAATGGGTTTAAGAGTTGAGTAAGTTCCCCCCCCCCTTCTTTTTTTATGCCTCCACCCACCAAAGGTGGGTGCTGGAGGCATTATGTTTTGGGGTTGTCCATCCATCCATCTGTCCATCCCGTTTTTTTCTCGTGATAACTTTATACCATTTGACAGATCAACTTCAAAGGTGGCTGATGTATGCATATGGGAGGGACGATGATCTGATTAGATTTTGAGGTTACAAAGTCAAAGGTTTTGTATTCATATGGAAGGGACAATGATCTGATTAGATTTTAGGGTCACGAGGCCAAAGGTCAAAGGTCATAGAGGTCATTATATACATAAAAATGGCTCGTTGTCACGATAGCTTAAGAACCATTTGACAGATCAACTTCAAACTTGGCTCATGTATGTTTTTTTTAGGAGGGACAATGATCTGAGTTGATTTGGGGGTCACAAGGTCAAAGGTCAAAGGTCATAGAGGTCATTATATACATAAATGGCTCATTCTCACAATAACTTAAGAACCATTTGATGGATCAACTTCAAATGTGGCTGACATCCGGACACAATGTCATTTAAATAATTTTTTTTCCAGGTTTGTACTCCTAATACATTTCCCATAGTTAAAAAGTGATATATTTCTTATTTGGCAAAGGCAGGGGCATAAATTTTCACTGCACGTGGTCGAGGATTCATCTAGTTGACAACATACTTTCCAAGGAATGTTTTATGCCCTTTGCATTTTTTTAAAGAAGAATTGAAAGGGGGTGTTTATTCCTGGAAAGTTTTTAGTTTTTATTCAAAAAGATGTTCTTATTCACTCCAATATGTATTCATATAAATATAATGCTTTGGGAATACATGTATTAGTTATTATTTGAAAATATGTTCTTATTCATTCCATTATTTATTCATATGTATAGTGCTTTGAGAATACACTCATTATCTGCACTAGAGGTGTATATTTTTGTAATATCTTTATTATTACCATTTACCAGTACTTTTGGTTGTAAGCGAATGTAGGAGTAAAAAAAAATCTTCAA
>CM057153.1:23711540-23729540 GCA_029962745.1 Echinometra lucunter | reverse complement strand
CCAAATTTGCCGATTTTTCGTTCATAATTTCAAAATTCCCTCTCTAATTTCAAAAGGAAAATAAATAACAGGGTAATTTTAGGGTGCTCTTTCCGTTGGTGCTACCAGTTTTTCACAATCTTTTCTAGTTTTTGAGATATGGCCCTGTGCGCGAAGTTTGGACCTGCGCGAAGTTAGGTCACTCTGCCATACATCTGATGCCAGATGTTGGAAGGCTAACTTGACACTAGGGTTTTCCATGAAGAAAATTTGACAAGCCCCCCCCCCCCCCCCCAAAAAAGGTTTTCAGTTTTTCACCAATAAAATTAGGCCATTTTGTCTGCATAAAATTTGACAAGCAAAACGATATTCCATTGGGATGGATGTGCCCCCCTTGATCCACCACTGCTTGACACAATTAAAAGATAGACAAAAATATGTTTCATTTGTGGACAGATTTAACATGCTGCCAGGTGACGAGTGGTTCCAGATAGAATTTGAAAACTTATTGGACGGATTATTGCTCCTAATTGAGGCCTACAAACAGAATGTAATTACCCGGCAAGAGCTGGTACATCACATCGTTCATCTTTTATTTCAATTGTAAGTGAAGTCCTTGTATTGTTTATTAAAAAAAAAAACCTTTCTTATTAAAATGTGAGTATACATGAATATTCCACCATTTACTGCCAAACAACAACAAAAATACCACCTTTTCATAGCTGTCATCCTCCATCTTTTCTGCCCATGCATGCTTCTCCTTCTGTAAATGATCCTCCAGATGGATTGTCTTGTCATTGCCTTGCTTTCTTTTTTCTCTTCCTCTTGATCATTGTTTGTTTACTTTACATCATCATGGTGGTATCATATCTCTTTCTGTAAATGTTTGTCTTTATATTGTTGTCTGTGTATATTTTGAATGTTTGTACATGTATCTTTGCTGCTATACTGGCTATCCATTGTCTTCTCTGAGCTCAATGGAAAATAACTTGTGGTGAGCTATTAAGATAAGTAAGGAAGACATCCAGATTTTGAGTTTTTGACAGTACATGTTTATAGATGTTAACTTTTTTTATGATATGAATTATAATAACATTGCTTGAACTACATGTACCTGAGTGCAGCACTATTACGAGGGAAAATATATGTGGGAATTTTGGTGTACACCTACAAGTAGTTGCTTTATTCCTATTGAAAAAAAAAACCATGATAATGACAAATAATTCAATTCTGCAACATAAATTACAGATCTTTTTCTCACCATTTGTGTATGTTGACAGACCATGTTTATTATTTAGTCCATGCATGCAAAATACAGGTAGTTGGTAATTTAGCAGGGCAATGCAGTTTTCGAATGCCTCTGATGACAGACTGGTTTGACTTGGGCCTAAGAAAAAGGAAGAATAGTCATGACACTTGTTCTTAGATCAGATCCACTTACAGGAATAATTTGTGCATCGATCACCCTTTCTTTTCTTTTTCTTATTAGATAACTACCAGACATCAAAACCGGATTACCCCACGGCAACAGGCCGAGAAATGCTTGGCTAGAGCAGACCCAGAAGGGTTTGAGATACAGTTCGTTAATGAGAGGATAGGTAGGTCAAACTGAAATATTTTATTCCATCAATGCCCAAATTTTCTTATAATTGGCTTTATCAAATTGACATTATTAGCGAGTTTTCGATTTGCACGTTCACTAGTGGACTGCGACGTATGTGGTAATTTTTGAAGCAGTGCGCATGCGCATCGACGAGCTCATCGTTCGTAGCAGATTTCTAGAACGTGTTCACCCTAGTTTTGCCATCGTTTGGAAACTGTGACGACGTTGGCGCGATATTTGGTAAGCGCTATACAAAACACCACATTACAAATCACAAAATGGACCCAATTGACTTGATTCTGCAAGCGGAGAGTAGTGGAAGCGTAAGTTCTCTAAAACTAACACATTCTCTTGTCTGTGATTTCCCTTAATTCAAAATTGTTGCAGAAAAATCCATAAAATGAACACATTTTATTTCTGCATCGGCAATCTGTTGCAGCATACAGTCCCATGCACCGAATTTGGTGTTAGCCGTGCTTTAGTATAGCCATGCAAGTAAAATTTGCGGGCGTAAAGTTAGACCTCCTAGCGTCTGACTATTCCTATCAATTTCATAATTTCCCTCTGTAACACGTTTCTGTATTAATTCCGGTTGACACTGCAATTAGATTTTGATGCTGCTTAAAGAAGAAATTTCTTGTTCTGTCCTGTGACTGTGTTTATCTGACTCTATCTAGATCTAGTAAGACTAAGTTAGATCTAATCTAGTAAGACTAACTTAACTGTTAAATCTAAGTCTAAAAAAATCTAAGACTATTTAGATCTAACAAAAGTAACAGTATTAAACACTACAGTTTATGGGGTGTTGTAAGAAACTATCAGTAGGGTAGGCCTATCAAGATAAAAAATTTACTTTTGAAAGTGGTGTTTAAAAACAACTAGCTTACCGGTCAGCGAATCAATACAGGAAATACCGGCCAGATAAGTTTTATTCCAAAATAGTAATCCTACTCCTAGTAACCGTAGAATTGAGCCTAAAGTTGGTCCCAAATCGAGCCATTTCTCCATGGCATAAGCTTTCCAATTCAAATTTTACGCGATGAAACCTGACAGCGAACTCGAGACAGCTCATTCATCATTGAAGAGGGAGTGGTTAAATGTAAGCGTATGTTTTGCGGCGCCTTTGTCATGCTAATTAAGCTCGATGTCTGAAAGTTCGTTGACTTCGTATGTAGCCTTGTTTTCAAGATTCCATTCCTTTACTCCATAAACAAATGTCAGAAATAATACTATAGTCATATTGTTCGATAAGAAATACATGGCGACGGGTGGGATTTTTACGGTTACAGTTACTGCTATCAGCGGTAGATATGAACAGACTCATGTTTAAATCTTGGACAGTCAAATGAGGTTTGTTGTCTGTTTTGCAAGTCAATTTTAGGTCCCCAAATCAATCACAAGTCTTGCAATTAATTGAAAATTTGCAATTTATTGCTGGTCTCCCTCTTAATCTTACAGCAGAAAGTATCTTTGCTATGCTATACATTGATCTATCAATTGCATATTTGAAATTGAAATTTGCAATTGATTGCAAATAAATTTCATCGTCGTTATAGTCCTCTAAAGAGAAGTTCTCATACTCCTTGTACCTGAAGTCTATATTTGTAGGCCGATTTACGTCATATAACAAAATGAATTCATCATCATCTAAAACACCGCTGATATATGCAAAGGTAATTTCCTCCAAAAGTCTATGGAGATTCGGCATGATTATGATCTTGCAATTACAACTATGAAGATGACGTCACTGAGCTGGTACGTACGTCGCGTCGTCGTCGTGTGAAATCGAAAAGGTAAAATATACATCTGCGTGCCTCGTCAACCCTGCTTCAAAAAAATGACCGCATACGTCGCAGTCCACTAGTGAACGTGTAAATCGAAAACTCCCTAATATCATTACTGTGACTTGTATCTTATTTAGAGGCTGCTGTGCATAGACAGTTTCATTTTTATACCCAAGTGCCCCCCCCCCCTCATTATGTAATATTAATTGAATTTGGAAAATTTGTTTAGTGTGTGTGTGTATATATGTATAAATATATATATATATATATATATATATATATATATATATATACACATATATATATATATACAGATATATATAGGACTACACATAAATTGTTGGTCTGAAAATTTCAACTGTTTTTAGTCATGTGTTTATAATATAAGGACGTTTCCCAAGTACCATCATAACTTAGGAAGTATATGGACCTAGTTCATGAAACTTGGACATAAGGGTAACCAAGTATCACTGATCATCCTGCATGAGTTTCCTGGTCACATGATCTCGGTCAAAGGTCATCTAGGGATGGTGAACTTAGACCAAAGTTAATTTTTTTTGTGGAAAAATGTCATAACTTTAAAAGTATAAGGGCCTATTTCATGAAACTTGTAAAAGACTATTTAAGTATTGCTGTTAATTTTGTATGAGTGGCAGGTCACATGGTCAACGTCAAAGATCATTTGGTGTTAATGAACTTTGACCATCAAAGTCAGCACTGGTGCTACATGTATATTGAATTGCGTAATGCAGGCGAGACTGCCAGAGGCGTTCCAAATTTTGACCTTTTTAAAGGGGATTTTTTGGTTAAAATCAGGACTTTCTGGTTGTAAGTGATGTATATAAACATGTGTTGGGTGTGTGTTTTGGTGTTTGACTGTGCTGACTTGTGAAATACATGCAGGTTTGCCATGTCGAATTTAGGGCGCGTTACTCTAATTCTACATCTACGATACACGACTGAAATTTTACTAGATCTAGTTTTTAAAACAACAAAAAATTTGCATAACTTTTAAACCAAATTCTTCAATTTCTCCCTGCCATAGGTTGATCCTCCGCACAATGAATGCGTACTGTGCTAAACCATGCGCCTATTTTTCCTGGAAAATCGTTAATTTTGTCAAGGGAAAGGAACTACTTTCGCCAACACAAATATAATGAATAATGTGAATGATAATTTCTGCAGCAAAATATGGACCATTGACTTCATTCCATGAAATAAAAATCAATTCAGTCATCAATGTGAACAAACAGAGCTTAAGTATTGGCTTTAGTCAAAGTTTCTTAACTTAAAAGTTAAGAAACTGCAATTTTTCCATCAGTGACTGATGGTGGCACTTTCAAATGATTTTGAGTGAGAGTAACTGTGCATACTGCTTATGTTGAGTATTTTGTTGTTGTTTCACTAGAACCTACCTGAGTCTGCCAAGATCATTTTTGAAAGGATATCGAAAAATACATTTTGAATTTTTTATTCACCACCGGTCGCTCACGGGATGGTCGCCCACAGGAGCGCATACTCTAGATGTATATACATGTACAGACCTGTTCATTTAGAGAGCCTTACTTTTTTCCTTCCTCTCTACAGCAGTACCAGTATGTGTGATACACCCCCACCTCCACCGTCTCCTTCATCTTCACTCTCTCCACCTCCACCATCTCCTTCATCTTCACTCTCTCCACCTCCACCATCTCCTTCATCTTCACTCTCTCCACCTCCACCATCTCCTTCATCTTCACTCTCTTCTTGTTTTCCACACTCTTCATCTCACTCTGTATCATCAGTGCCATCACTTTCATCATCTATTTCTTCCCTTCATCGTTCAGTGTTCTCTGTTCCATCATCTTTGCCCCCACCCTCTCATATTCCTGTCCATGATCAATCACCCACAAGTGACCCTTGTGTAAATTTATGTTCATTTTTTGCGTTTGTTTTAATCTTTCTCATTGTATTTTCTGTTATCATTCTTATTGCATGGTTTTTTCATCTTTAATCTATGTAACATTGTATTGTGTCCTGCTCTTTCTTTTCTTTTCCTTTCTCTATCCTTTTCATTCTTTTCTACATTCTTCCACGGGGTACATGTACATGTTGGTTACCTGCTTAAGACTGTTTAATGGTGAGCATTTAAATTCCAAAGATATGGTTTGAAGATGTTCTGTTTGTTTTCCAATTTCTTTCTTTTGCATTTGCATACAAATAATCTTGAAATTGAATTATTTGGGTTCAGCTGAAAAGGGACTAAAGGTTTACAGTTTTTGAGATTGAACCATACATGAAGATCAACATGTTACTTGGAGGCAGGGTACAACCCTGTCTCCAAGTAACATGTCCTGTCTCCAAGTAACATGTTGATCTTCATGTATAAAAAATGTCTTTTATTGCTTTAAAACGTTTTAAATCTTTTTGAAATGTTTTTCCGACGGCAGTGGTGGCGTCGTCAACATTGAAATCTTTAACCAAGGTTAAGTTTTTGAAATGTCATTTGACCTAGTTCATGAAACTTGGACTTTAGCATTCAAAGTTTTGGATTTGTGACGTCATATGCGAGCAGCATTCCTACATAGCGAATGGTAAAAGATCAATGAATTTCAAATTTTGTATGGTTCCTGATGACTTAATTTTGTTTTCTATTTATGATCGGGTGTGAAATGATTTGTGTATTGATATACAAACGCACAGTAAAAACCATTTTCAATCTTCTGAGAAAATGACATTTCTTTGATTTTTTACCATTCGCTATGTAGGAATGCTGCTCACATATGACGTCACAAATCCAAAACTTTGAATTCTAATAACTTTCTTAATCTTTAACGGATTTTCCTCAAACCTTCACCAATATTTTTTATTATTTTCCTGCTATTTTTACAACAAACTTTTCTTCAGGGTGAACTTCCCCTTTAAAATGGGACTCTGGGAGCATTTGAATAGGATTTGTAATACATGGAAAGGTCTCCTTTTTGCTCAGACTTTCTAAGTCTATAATTGAAAGGTGGACAGTATCTTATCAGTTTTCAGATTTTGACTTGCAGATTAATTTGAAACATGTTAGTCTATTCTGTATTCATTGGATATCAATGAATAACTGTCACATTAACTGTCACATTAAATAACTGTAACATCACATCTGTTTTGCTTTGAGCAGCATGTCTTCCAGGAGGAAAAGATTGTCTCCTGTAGCTGAAGCAGAGCACTTCTGCAGCCTGGGGCAAGACAAGAGTGGCTTTGAAAAACAACACATAGATGATGTGATTGGTAAGATAACCTTTCTTTGAGTTTAAATAAGTGCTGCCAAGAACTGTAAATTTAGAATGAAATATGGAATAAATTTTTACAAGTGTGTGTAGATCTAGTATTATTCTGTTACAGATAGGCCTAGGCCCTAGTTACAGATACAGTTACAGTTCTAACTGCTTCTAGTTAAGTTCGTGTTTCAAAAGGGAGACAGTGGATCAGGACATTTTGGGGGAATTTGTATCTTTTAGAGGGTGAGGGCTGTTTGTCTTTATTATGGGTGTGGATCCCTAAATTTTCTGATAAGCTCTGCCTTCATCAGTGACTTGGAATAAACTTGGAAAAAATTGATTCAATTCAATGTGCCTTTCCCATCGGGCTCCTCAGGATGGTTCCCAGACCAAAAGATCTGCTATCAGATTCTTTTGGCCGAGAACCAGAATGGTCTCTCCCAGCTCTCCTTTCTTGCGGGGAGCATGGATCAGTATACACAAAGTAGGATTCTCATCATTGGTAGTAATTACCTGAGTGATAACAGTGCAGTACTGTAAATGGATTCCATCAGCATTGGATTTGGTTAAGTTTGAATGGATGGAAATTATAAGCTTTAATTGGTTTTGAAATGAATTGCTTAAACGGGTGCTAACTGGACACATAGATAGTTCATCAATAAACTCAGCAAAAATGCTAGCTCTTGTTTACTCAGAAAGTGTTTTTTTTTAAATTCACATTAATACAATAAGCGGTTCAAACTGACTCGTGATCAGGGTTTTTACCACTATATAAGTCTTGTCTACTTGTGTCTCGTCCTGTCTTGTCTTGTCTTTTGTTTTGGTCAGTGTTTCATTTGTAATTGGACTACTAGCTATAGGCTAAAGTGAAGACACAACAAAAAATGTGTTATAATGATCAGAAAAAACTGGCTAGGGGTATAAGGCACATGCTGACAAAAGAGCAATATTTTTTCTTGCATCTAATGTTACTGCATGATTTCGTAGTGAAAACACCAGCTGTTGTGCAAAAGTGACCCCTCATGTACATTTAGTATATTTGTGTGTCATTTTGTTGAAAGACAAAAAATTGATAAAATACTTTTTGAGTTGCGTTACAAGTATGAAACAAGTGCTTTTTGATCTTTACTTTCTCACAATCACAAACATTTGTATTTTCCAGGATATGGTCTTTTTACATCAAAGACTTTTGAAACAGGCAGCTTTCTCCTGGAATATAGAGGCGAGGTCTCTGTGGTCTCTGATGACGAGGAGATGACCATTGAAGACTCTTATGTGTTCCACTTTAAACACAGTGGTGTAAATTACAGGTAGGCAAACATAAAGTTCAATTCTATTCTTCGGTCCCAAGGCTCTCCCTCTGGTCAACTAGCCAACTCTAAAATTTCTTTTAAGTGTTTACTAATATTCAGAAATTTTACACCATTCAATTTTTCAGGTATTTTGTTATCAACTTATAAATACTTTTTTAAAAAATTGCAAATACTGAAACAGAAGGAGATATTTCTGTCCCTTCATTTTTTCAAAGGTCTGATAATTTTGAATGTCATCTTTTTCTGATGCACATAAGCTTTGAGCAACATCTGCACATGTATACAACATTGTTGACATGTACAAGCATTTTATGGTCAAATAGTGCTCTCTTATGAAAATCATTTGTGTACATTTACATTGTACATAATACAGTTGGGGGGGGGGGGGGCCTATGGCAGCCATTTTGAAAAAAAAAATACAGCATTTATCACATACATGACATAAATGATACAATCTGTTAAAAATCATATATTCAGACAGTAATTCACTCATACATGTACATCATAATTACATGCACTTTGTGGTCAAACAGTGCTCACTCTTTCATATTGTACAAAGTACATTTTCTAGGGGCCTATGCCGGCATTTTTAATTTCAAAATGCAGCATTTTATCATATAAGCAATTAAAGATTTTGTCAAAAATCATGTTTTCAGACAGCATTTCACTCATACGTCACAATTACAGGCATTTTATGATCATTGTGTGTGCAATTTTGTGATTTTTATGGCTAATTTGCATATTTTGGCGGCTATCTAGGAATTTGCCAATTTGCGGAAAATGTTTAAGGTGATGTGATGAGTGGCTTCATTCAGATGTGGAATCCACATCCTCGAATTAACAAGAAACCATCAAAAAACATTGTATATATCGAAAAACAAGGTTAGGTTCCTTTTCTATAGGGCCTCGCCTGAACTACTTAAAGCGATTTGGTAACTTTGTGGAAACCTGGTTAAATAATTTGTTACAATTTGATGTTTGTGGTTTATAATTATGTTCAGATGGATGAAGAAAGAATCAGGAATATAAAGGATTTGAAATGAATGATGTTGTTATGAAGATATATATGACTGAATACTGCCATTTCTGAAAACGTACTGGGGTACGCTTTGTATATCACTGCAGTCAATGAGGGGAAACTGAGCTGGTAATTCCGGTCACTTAATATTTAAAAAAAAAATTGAAGCAAATAATGCTTCTTTTGAAATGGATTTTTCAGGGTTTTATCTGTACAATGATATATAACACCCTTTTGTAGCATCAAGGGCCATACAGCTCAGATTTTGCAAAGTTACCAAATCCCTTTAAGGTTGACTCAACAGTACACCAAAAGTACGTATCACCATGTATTGATCAGTTGATTGACTTTTTTTTGGAGGGGGTATCTTCAGCCTTAGTTGGAGAGGGAGGGGGGCAGTTATGGCCCCCAGCACCTCTTGTTTGAAGCATATATTAATGTCCTGGTGAAATACCAGTGCTAATTACTGTGTCAAATATGCATGTACATAATTATATACAACGGTGTCGGGGGGGGGGGGGGGGTGTCACATACAATTTTCCGACTTCTTGAGACTATGCCTTGAAGACTTTAGGCTTGGCAATACACACTCCTCGTTTTAACCTTCAAAAGTGGACCTGTGTGTACTGTACCACCGTAAACATTAAATTTAGGTTTGACAGTACACAAAGTTCTCTTTTTCTAAATCTGCAAAAGTGGGCCATGTTTATACAAACTACACTCCTGTGACCATTAATTCAACTTTAGGCTTGACAATGCATACCCCTTCTTTTTATGCAGAAGGCGAACCCCTGTGCATATATAAATACAGAAATATCGACTTTAGGCTTGCTAGTACACCCCTCTCCATTATATGTGAATTCATATAAGTGCATCCCTTTACACACAGACTATGCAATCGTGGACAGTGGCAAAGGCAAGGGGGCATGTGGGTGGGTGCAGGCCCCCATTGAAAAATGACACCATCTCTTCCAGCCCCCAACTTGCATTTTGGAAATAGAATATTTTTCAAATCTACATTCCTGGGGACACCAGTCGGTAGTCATAGCAAATTAATGTAACATCCAGTCAGTCCCCCCCCCCACCCCCTCACTTCAGCGTGAAGCCCACGCAACCATAACCTGCAATAGTGGACCCTTTCCCTATAGAGACTGTGCCGTTAAAGGGCAAGTCCACCCCAACAAAAAGTTTTTTTTTTTTAATACATAGGGGAAACTCCAACAAGTAAAATACTGAAAATTTCATCAAAATTGGATGTAAAATAAGAGAGTTATGACATTTTAAAGTTTCGCTTAATTTCACAAAACAGTTATTTGCACATCCTGGTAAGTATGCATATGAGAAAACCAATGAGGTCATCCACTCACATTTTCTTTTGTATTTTATTATATGAAAAGTTACATATTTTAATTTTTCCTAATTATAATGTTAAATAAGGTTTGATTTTTCCCTGAACATGTGTAATTGCCATCGCTGCACCTATACATGATTCAATGAAGAGCTTCCTAACTGTTAAATCTGCAAAAAATGAAATATTCTATATTTCATATAATAAAATAAAAAGAAATAGCGAGTGTGTGACATCATCGACTCTCTCATTTTCATATCACCCGTGTTGTGCATGTAACTGTTTTGTAAAAATAAGCGAAACTTTAAAATGCCATAACTTTCTTATTTTACATCTGATTTTTAAAGAAATTTTCAGTGTTATGCTTGTTGGATTTTTCTGTATTTATTCAAATCAACTTTTCGTTGGGGTAGACTTGCCCTTTAATAATTAGACTAGATACTCGGGTAGTACACAACCCTTATATACAGTGCGTATCAAAAAAAGGTAATCCATATCTGGAGGATTATTGTTCCAAGGTTATTAACTTCTCAATTTTGCATGTAGTATATTTAGAAAGAACAACTCATCCTCTTTCCAATGATGCCCCACTTGCATCACTGCTGTCACACTTGAGTGAGTTTATTGTTAATGAAGACAACAGGTACAAATCCCATTTTTTGCAAGTTTTGGAAAATGAATGCAGTGAATGCTTTCAGCGAGTTCACACACATTCAGGTATGTTTACATTCCCGTTACAATTGACAATTTAAATGATTTTTCTAACGATTATTGTTTAAAAGACTATGCTCTACTCGTCAGTCTTTGGCATACTCCCTTCGGTTCTTGGTATTGGTAATATCTGGGAGAAATTGATGCCTTGATTGACGCCTTGTCGCAGCAGACTTCTCCTTGAACACTCGGCATGCTCAGTGCACTTTCTGCCAGACTACTTTGGGTTTTTGGATAAAGCTAGTACCATTCTCAGATGTTTCCTAACATTCTTCCATTAAAAAAAACTCTTGGAGACATTTCGGAAGATGTTCTGTGAGATCTTTATGAGTTCTCTGTGCACAAACTCCCTTCTTTCTGATGAAATGATGCAACAATCAAAGCTCAAAGTGTTATTTCTCCAGTCAATTGAACCATTTTCTCAACGATCATTGATGATAACCAATGATTATGAGACCTCTTAAAAGCGTATCATGAGCATAATGCACAAAAAATGTGAGTTTCAATATAAACAATAAGTGAGGAACTGATTATATGGAGCTTACCCTCAAAGGGGTCCGTTCAGTCTTACGTCCATTTTCCAAAACTTGCAAAAAGTGGAATTCGTACCTGTTATCTTCAATAGCAATGAACCTGGTCATGCGTAACATGAATTATGCAAGTATAGGTATCGAAGGAAAAAGGAAGAGTTCCTCTTTTAATTTAAGCTACCTATAAATTGTCAAAGTCAATAACCATGAAATAGGAATCATATGAATTTGGATTACCTTTATTTTGATATGCACTGTATTCCCTGCAATAGTGGACTTTTTCCATAAAGATTGTGCTATTAACACTTATGCTTGATATTACACAACCCTTATTATATAGCCTGCAATAGTGGACCCTTTCCAAAGAGACTGTGCTATTAAAAATTAGGCCTGATAATACAAAACCCTTACTATATAACCTGCAATAGTGGACCCTTTTCATAGAGACTGTACTATTCACAATCACGTTTGATACAACCATTATTATGTAACCTGCAATAGTGGGCCCTTTCCATAGAGACTGCCACTGTGGACATTTACTTTAAGTTTGACTAGCAGCATGGCAAAGGAATTTTCTGTGAGGGGGGGGGGGGGGGTGTCACAGATGGCTTGCCGACTTGTTGTTTTTAGAAAGTGATGACCATTTATTTATGTTTTTTGTATACTGTTTTAAGGGGTGAAACACCACCAGTTGGCAATCGCTAATGAAATTGTGGACAATTTACTATAATTAGTGCTTCATTAAGCTGAATTATGTATTTATTTCTGAGCAAGCGCCATGAGCACCTGAGTTGGCGGATACCGGCGCTATACAAGACTTCATCATTATTATTATTTGCTGACGCTCCATTTTCCAACTGAGGGATCACTTGCCTCTCAGTGCTATGCTGTTGCATATACAGTACATGTATACCTGTATGTACATGCAAAACATGCTGGCTACCATGCAGGTGTTACCATACGGTCCTTTTCACAGTCAAGGGTGTAACTTCTACCTTCTCAGGTTCAAAATTTAAAAATGTGTTGACACAAACAATGACCAAATTATGCATTTCTATTTGTTTTGGAGCTTAAACTATTTGGGAAAGTTGGAAAAATAATGATAAACTGTGACAAATATGATAAATCTGAACAAAAACATCATTTTATTTTAACTGCTCAAATAACAATATTTGTTCTGTAAATATAATGCAAGGGCTATTTTTCATTTGCCATTCTCATGCACTTTTCAGCTGGGAAAGCTTTTTTGGTCAAACATGCTTGGTTAAAAAAAAATTGAATGCATTTTTTAAAATCAATATAAAATGTGACTTTAACATCTTAATTTTTTAAATAAACCATCTTTCAAAAATGCTGTCATAGTGAAAGTTATTTTTAAATACCATTTAGGTTACGGCTATCTACTAATGCAAATAAAAAAAAATCCTATTTCAAACTAAGACGTTGTAAATTTCTAAGGTATGTGTTTCGGAGGCTACAGTTAACGTAGTTAACTGTTTCTGATTTCTGATTAAACAAAATTAATTTGTGTTTCATTTTTCACCCTTTTTAGGAGAAAAGGGAGAATTTGGATTTTTTATTTTTTATTTTATTTTTTTGCCTTGACCCACCCGCACAATTTGGAAAAAAAATTGAAATACATCAACATTACAAATTATCAATGGCCCCTTGCTTGGTTAAATTTAATGTTGAAAAACAAAATTAAAAGCTGCATGTGATTTGAGGTTTTGCCAAAATGGGGCCAAAAAAAAATTGATGGCAGTGTATATTTTGTCTCATCTGTAACAGAATTGATGCCTCAAGTGAAGGGAGCTGCTTGGCAAGATACATCAATGATGAAGAAACAAAGCCCAACTGCAGAATGAAGAAGCTTGTATTTAACAATGTTCCCCATCTGTGTTTGTTTGCACTGACTGACATCAATCAAGGAGCTGAACTTAGATACAACTATGGAGAGGATAACTACCCATGGCGCAAGGTACTGGCACATGTTTCAAATCCATTTATTGTTGTGTACCTCCTCAAAGCTTATCTAATCACTTGAAGCTTGTGTAGCCCTAAATGCACTTTCCTGCGGGCTCTTTGAGATACATAATTGTTTTATATCACTCACTTTGCTTGCCTCCACCCCTATAATTATGCTAAATTCATAATCATTCAATTCACTAATTCATCATCTTCCACTTCAAACTGCTGGGTTTTGGTCTGTTTAATTATCCAAAAGTGCTAAAGACGAAGGCATTGGAGAAGGGGTAGATGTGCCCCCTCACTTTCAAGGGGGGGGGGGGGGGGGTGGGGGTGGCAAGAGTACCTTCAAAACCCCCACCCACACTTTTGTATCACATGGTGGCACTGAAACATCTTATCTGGTGTTCTTTGCCATCTGTAAAGTCCCTATTACTGGAAATGAAAAAAGGAGGTTCTCACTTCTCAAATAAACTATTTTTGCCCATATTGGAAAATTTTTGCCAGCGGTCATTGGTCATTTGCCTCCCACCCTCCCCCCCCCCCCCCCCCCCACCCAACTTTTCAAATAGTTGCTATGCCTGTAAAAGATTAAGCAAGGTTTTTGGCAAAGGGAGCAACAATTCTTGTTCAATTACAAACAATCCGCTTGCACAGCAATATTCCATAGAAAGAGTGTCATCTGCTTGGTTTGAGTTAAGCAGTGTATACAGTACTGAATTATCCTATTGTTTCTTTATAAAAACAAATGTGATCCCATTTTCATTAATTCAAACATTCAATTTATAAGGAACAGGTCAAATTTTTGGGCATCAAAATCATATATAATCACTACAAATGACATGTTTATTTTCCTTTTTATCCTTTTTTAATAGGTTAAAGTTAGAACCCAGGTTAAGGCAGCTGGTCAGTCAAGTCCCCTTCAGGAAGACGTAACATCCACATTAAACCAAATTGCCCTTCTTGATACATCATCTCATGCCACTGCTGCAGATCTGGGCAAACCTACACCTTCAGCTGGTCAGTCAAGTCCCCATGAAGACAGTAATGCATGTCCATTCAACCTAGCTGCTGGATGTAATGAGTCATCTCTTGCCACTGCTGCTAATCTGCGCAAGCCTACACCTTCAGCTGGTGAGTCGAGTCCCCATGAAGACAGTGAAGTGTGTCTATTCAACCTGGCTGCCAGATGTAATGAGTCGTCTCATGCCACTGCTGCAGATCTGGGCAAGCCTACACTATCAGCTGGTCAGTCAAGTTCCCATGGAGAAGACGGTGAAACTAGTCCTTTGAACCAAGCTGTTAGACATGGTGAATTGTCTAATGTTGCCATTCTGGATCTTCAGCAAGAAGGAGAAACACAAACTAGCAGTTTCCATCAGGAAGACAATGATCCATGCAAACCCAGTAAAGCCCTCAGACGAGATGAGTTTCCACATCATGCCACCTCTACTTTTGCAGACACTCAGGCATATTTGGCTGGTGAAACAAGTCCCCATCTGGAGGAATGTCAACCACCTAAATCCAGTCTATCTGCCGGTGTTGAGCCACCTGTCACTGCCAGTCTGAGCATGCAGACACTTCCAACTGCCAGTTCCAACCAGGAAGGCAATGAAACAAGTAATTGTTACAGTGCCAACCAAACAGTGAAGTCATCTGATGCCACAGCTGTGATTTTTTACAGTGATTCTGAAGATTCAGATCCCGATGATCCCCATTATGTATCTGACCCCGATTATGTACCGGACTCGGCCACTGACGATGATGTTAGCTGTTCTGATGACATCTTGCAGATTCCAGGAACTAGACGTAGAAAAAGAATTTCCCAAGTTTCTAGTACTTCAGACAGAAGTGGATATCCACATCCCGATCTTGATAGTGATGATGCTAGTGTCGTGTTTGACTGTGAACCTAGAGATTCCATTGGGGCAAACAATCAACAAAGTGAATCTTCCCATTGTCAAAATCCCAAGGTCTCCAGCTCTTCATGTGAGCAATCTGACATCGAGGTCTTAAGCACATCAAACGAAATTGGAAGACGCAGGTGGGATAAGCCACAGTTCTGTCCCTTCTGTTTGAAGGGGCAAAAGAAGTTGCCACGTCATCTTACTACAGAGCACAAAGATGAAACACAGGTCAAAGAATGGCTTGCAACAAAAGAGCCAAAGAAACGTGCAAAGCTCCTGACACTCATGAGGAATTACGGGAATTTTCTCCATAATGGTAAAGTTCTAGAGGAGGGAAAAGGTACACTCATAGTTGTTTATCGGCCATCATTCAAGGCTGATGCTCGAGACTATTTGCCTTGCACAAGATGCTACGGCTATTTTGCGAAAAGTGACCTGTGGAAACACAAATGCAGTCAGGCAACTGATGAATCGGATGCTACTGATGAACCCTGTAAAAAGAAACGAAGGACTGGACTTACGAAGGCAAGTAGAATGTTGCTGCCTAACACTCCTGGAGTAAGCAAGAGAACACATGAAATTTTAGCCAACATGAAGGATGACAACATAGCTAGGGTGGTCAGGTCCGACAGGCTAATAAAATTGTTTGGTGAAAAGCTGACTCTAAAGCATGGACACACCAGAGACCAGGAGGGGTATATAAGGCAGCGATTACGTGAGCTGGCACGGATGTTGTTAGAATATAGAATTCTCACAGAGCAGCCAAATGCTCGAATGCAAGACCTTATATGCCCAAGGAAATTCCATGACATAGTTAAGGCTACAAGACAAGCTTCAGGATTCAATGGAGAAAATAATATCTACACAACTCCAAGCCTGGCTCTAAAGATTGGGCACAGTCTAAAGTCATGCACTGAGATACTTCGAGGGGAAGCTCTTATGTCCGGTGATGAAGAGGTTGAAAAGAAATGCAGAGCAGTTGCTGTATTGTATAGTTTGCACTGGGAGGGGGAGGTGAGCCACCACGCTCTGAGAACCCTTGAAGAGGCCAAACGCAACAACCCCAAGCTACTCCCATTGGCAGAAGATGTGGTGAAGCTATCTAGATACCTTCAAAACCAGGCAAAGACAAATCATGAAGAGCTACTGAAGTCGTCTGGGTCTGAAATGCAGAAAGCATGGGTGAAATTAGCTGAAGTCCTGCTGTCTCAAGTAATCGTCTTCAACAGAAAACGACCCGGCGAGGTGTCAAGAATGACATTGAATGATTACAACAAATGTGCCAGAGGGGAGACATGTATAGTAGATGGGGCCCTGTCTGTAGTTGAGAAGGCACTGTGTAAGGCACTGTGGAGAGTTGAAATAATCGGGAAACGTTCCCGCACTGTTGCCGTTCTCTTCACCACCAAAATGAAGGCAGCTCTTGACACTCTGAATGAATGTAGAAAAGAGGCAGGCTTAGAACACAACAAGTACCTGTTTGGTATGCCGGGAGGTTCTGGTCATTTGCGTGGAACAGACACTCTTCGATATCATTCAGCAAGGTGTGAAGCGAAAAACCCGGAAGTTCTGCGAGCTACCAGACTTCGGAAACACATAGCCACCGTATCTCAAATAATGAACTTGCAAGACAACGAGCTGGACATACTCGCAGGCTTTCTTGGACATGACGTACGGACACACCGGGAGTATTACCGCCTACCAGACTCAACACTGCAGGTAGCTAAGCTCTCCAAAGTACTGCTGAAGATGGAGAGTGGGGACATCAGTGGTCTAGCTGGAAAAAGCCTGAAGGATGTGCAAGTGGGATCTGATGAGGGTATGAAATTTTACCCAGTGTTGGAATTGAGACCTTTGTACCCAAGACAAATATCAAGATGCAGGATTTTATGGCTAAGACAAAATTTTTCACAAGGGGATGACATGTACCTGCAATTGATGAGCAACAAATGGTGTCAAAATAAGTATTACAGACTTTTTTCTAACCGCTTAAAGCCTTATCTGGCAAACTGGTCTTGACTCTGGGCCTCTGTATCTTTGTACTGTCTGTGAACACAAAGTCTCAACTCCATCATGACCAAAAACTAAAATTACATTTAACTTGTATGGCAATGAACCAATAACAGATTGTCAAGCCTGATTAACCCCCATTGTGCAGAATATATCTAAGGGTATAATGCTCAGAAAATGTCCCCAAAGTCAAAATTATACTATTTTCTGGAAATTGATATGTAATTTTCAGAAGGTGAGGATTTCTTACATGCAAAAAGATATGACATCTTTTCAGGAAATGGTATACATAATTTGGGGGACATTTACGTTTAGTACACACTGTATGGGTACTTATGTATTGCCTGTCATGAGCTGATTCTTGACAAAAGAAACCCATATTTACAAAGATAGTCATAGTACTGCTTAATGGTTACAAATTGAAGTACCTGTCTTCCCTATAGAACTTGCAACATAAGTAATGTCTACTTGTATGCTTTTGAAAATTGTTTACAGAGTGCCTGTGCAGTTCTGATGATGCAAGTGAAGCAAGCGAATCCGAGTTTTGCACACCCGTGGTAGAGGAGGAAGGTAAGATCAGAGAATTC
>CM057153.1:23655172-23711040 GCA_029962745.1 Echinometra lucunter | reverse complement strand
AATTCAAGTTGCCTTAAAACAAAAATACATGTAAATAATATATAAAGTTCATTGATGGTTGAACAGCTTTCTTTGTGGAATATCCATATACAGCTTGCACATCTGGGCCGATATTCTGAAAATTGTTTTATCTTTTATCTTATTTTAGTTGCCATAGCAATCAGAAATAGCATACGCCAATTGGCTCATATCGCGCACTTTTGTCTTGCGTGCTGGTCATTTCTGCAGTTCAAACCAATCATAAGTACGCCTTTAAAATTTGTTATGACAATTAACACAATTGAAGATAAGATATAAGATAAAACAATTTTCAGAATACCGGCCCTGTCCTTTTGTGCAGCCTCTAACCAATTATTTGATTGTATTTGTGTTTAGAATGTGTTATAGCTTCACACCAAAATCTCAGATTTTGCAAGGTGCATGATCTGACAACAGCAGCTCCGTAATCGATATCCTATGGTAGCTGATTTCTTGACTTCACCCTCATTCCACAAACCAAGCCTTACTCTTACCCATGACCTATAAAGGCCCAGTTGCAATCACCATCACCAGAGCAAGTTCCAAAGCACCCGAGATAAAATAGTACTAATGGAGCTCCTGCCTAATGTTAGACTTCAAATGAAGTGAATATTGGTTCACATAATTCTAACCATTGTATAGCCCAAAGCCAATTTGGTTTGGATCACAACAATGATCCTCTCACTCCTGCAGGTTCTGGAGCAGACATCCTTGGCAATCTTGGGGTTGCCACATTTAACGATCTGACATTTTTGGGAGTTTCATTGGGATTTACGCTACGTTCACACTATTATCCAAGGGGAGGTGAATTCCCCGCGCCTTGGAGAATTCTCCTCTCTGATAGTCTGAACATTCGCGGAGAACTCTCTCCCCTATTCCTCAACATTTGAGGGTCTGGACAAAAATCATGCCTTAGGGCATAATTGATGGCGCGCAGCTGTTTTAACGGAATGTGCGCATGCGCGAAATGTGGTGGCCGCGGCGTACACTTTTATACTCCGCAGCTCAGGGACGGTCCATGCAGGTGTGAACGGTCGGTCGTAAAAAAGATAAGATCTCTGGAGACTGTCTCCTCCCCTCGGATAACAGTCTGAACGTAGGGTCAGATAAACGGTAAAGCTTAGAGTTTGATTAAGCTTAGAGTTTGATTAAAGAGTTCAATGACATTACCTACAGAGCTACTATTGCAAGAGCATGTGATGCACACTGTACAATCACGAAGTTCATCTACATTGTAAAGGTTGCTAATTCAACTGGATTTACCCCAAGTCTCATGAGTCAAGTATCAAAATATAAAGTGCCTTCATCAAAAAGGCTTGAATACAACCTAATTAATAATGATGTAAACACAACACCCGCATAGCAGAACTAGTTCATTCAGGAACAATGGTATGTATATCCCAAATTTAAGCAATAATTAGCCACAAAAAAAAAAAATCATCAAAACACAAAATATAATAATCACAGAAAAAGTCAGATCTATTTCTTCCCCCACAATATGAGGAAAAGTGTGCAGTATTATTAGGGCCGAACGCAATTTGAACATGTTGCCCTACATACCCACATCTCATACAGTTTCAATGAAATAATAAATACATTCAACTACCGGGGTCAGTTTTTCATTGCCATAATGAGTGAGATCATATAATAAAAAATATCTTTAATATTCTGTTCTTGTATAGCTCAAATCACAATCTATATCACTACAAAAGTAGCTTTTAAATTATGATCTATTTTTAATACAGCCCTGTTGTCTTGACTGAGGTACTCAAATTTGTTTTTCTTCCTCCAAAATGGCCGCTGAACTCTAACACCTGGGCAAGGGGTGGCAAATGTAGATATAATGGTAGCAGCATTTGGGTCGGATGGTAACAAAATGGTAAGAGAACACTGTAGTACCCATGTGTGGCCCCCCCCCCCCCAAAATATGCTTTCTTCTAAATACAGTACACTGGAACCTCTGTTCAATACAACAGACTGGCGAGAGATGCCTGATAAGTGGATTTCAGTAGATGCTATTATATATGATTCTAAGAATGAAAAGCTGGTACATATATGGTCTATATGGTATCCAGCCATACTACAAGTATTGCAGAGAAGGAAAATGGAAGCAAGTTTTGCGTTATATCATCCCAAAACTTAAAAAGGGAACAAAGATTACTTGAAAATTCTACCATGCTCAATCATCAGTAAAAAAAAAAGAAATAAGTGACTAAACCCTATTCAATCAATCAATAATAAAACAAAGTCAAATATATTCCTTAGATAATCAAATCACCGCTAACACAGTCTCTATTACCACAAATCAATTTTGTTACTTTCCATACTTTTTTATGGATTTTAATTACAATCTGGCTTTGCAAATTTGGATATGGTACAGGAAAAAATATCAGAAGCTACAATGCCATCAAACATTTCCCTATATCAGCATCATAAACTCAATCAATATAGTATTGAATTGTGGCCTTGTAATGACGAGAGGATCTTTAATTTCCGATCTCCAGATTTACTAAGAGTTAAGTAGGGGCTCCTTTGATGTCCAGAGAAAGAATTGCAGAAGATGGCTCCAAGCAGTGACACGGCTTCAAAATATAAATATGGATTTTGTATGTATTCAGAACAGGTTTTTAGCTAGGAGAGTGTCTGGGAATCTACAAGACCCTCATTTTTATGGAAGCACATTACATTCTTCAATCCACTTCATTTATGATCCTCATCTTTTTTTTCTTTCTTTTCTTTTCTTCTTTTTTGGACACCCTGTTTTTCAGTGCTGATTATCAACTTCGAAATCCTGGCTTAATGCCTGATTCAGAATAATGTAGGGGTTCAAGTCTAGCAAGAGCTCCTTTCCTATAGGAAGCTTCCAGCCACACAACTTGATAAAATCAAATATCACATAGGATTTTCCATGTGATAAACATGATGTAGAAGCTACAGAGCAGGAGCTCCCATCGTGGAGCATGGCTCCAATGAGGCAACTTAATATAAATTAGATATCATTGAGAGACAGGCTCCAGCCACAGCTCAGGAGACAGGCACTTTGTCTACTTCGGGTATATTCAGCTCATCTTCCAATGAGGCAGCTTTGGGGAGGGGTTCGCTGGAGTCTGGCACGCCTCCGGTATAAGGTTGCCATTTGATGCGTCCCACCTGCAGGAGTTTGCTGCTGTCAAGACTGTCAAGGTACTGAACCTGGAAGGAAGTGAGAGAGAAGAAAGACATGAGAAGGGGCTAATCAGGACAGAGACACAACTGTGAAAGGTGGAATATTTGGAAAGGGGCAGCCATGTGATATACTTAAAGTGATTACACAATGGTAAACAAAATTTTCATATATGATCGAGAATAGAATTCTAAGAAGAATGACATCAAAAATATGATGATTTTCAATCGAAATCAATGCATTTTGGTTAATTTTCTCATAAAAAGTTATGAGCTGACCCAAAAATTTGAGTATGAGGTATGACGTCAAAGTGGGTACCCACCTTCGCGCATTGCAGTTGTGCTGCGCGCTAGACTGTACAGTATGTATTATACCTTGCGCGCATTTTGCTAGAAGTGCGCGACAAGGTACCCACTTTGACGTCATTTTGACGTCAAAGTGGGTACCCATTTGAAACTGGGTCACAGCTGAGGGGTCAAAAATATCCTGAAATCTTACCACATTTGGGGGTTTCCTTGACAACAGGACTTTAAAAAAAACTTTAGGCAGATGATTTTCTGCTAATAAAATCATGCTCTTTTAAATGAACCAACATTGTTACAGCATTGGGTACCCCCTTTAAACAGAAGATATCGGAATTGCCTGTCCCTGTCCATCAAAAGAGAGGTTTGAATAGAATGTTAGCCTATTCATACATTATTTGCAAATTGTTCATAAAAAACAAAAAGATGCAACTGGACAACAAGTTCATTGATAAAATGATAAAAGGAATTGCTACATTTCAGCTACAGATGGAATTAGGAAAGATGTATCACTTAAAGGTGACTTTGTCATCCAAAGCCTTCTCTTTCGAAGGGTGGAGCTTGATCAAGATGCATTGACATACTACTATGAAAATATTTAATATAAGTGTCTCAAACTTGCATGGCATGAATATTCAGAGCTTAACCCAGGCATATCAAACAAGAAAAGTCAATAAAACAATATACTTTCTTAAAACTTAAAACAATATATTTTTTTCCTTTCTTTCTTTCTTTATTTATTTTTCTTGATCATTCTTTCTTTCTTCTTTAAAAATATCAGACAATGGGGAGAAAGAAATTTGATGGATTCTATGAAGAATGAGATAAGAATAGTGGCATAACTGGTTACCTGTTGCCTGACATATTCCACCATGTTAGCCAATCTCTCTGGATCATCACAGTTTCTCAGGAAAAGATTCCTCCACAAAGCAGCAGCTAGCACCTTATCATTGGATAGAAGCCCCTGCCAAAAACAAACCCCCAAAATAAACAGTCAAAATAATAGTCCAGTTCAACCTTTTTTTTACGACCACCTGCACAGAAAGATCACCTGTCTATGAATGATGATACTTGTAACTTTCGATTTATTCAGCGCATAATGGTTAATATAATAAATGGTTCTATATGCACTTTACAGTAAAGAAGAATGTTATTACATAAAAGTAATCTACATCAACATATCTAAAGAGGACAAATAATACTACTGCACGTACACAATAAAGATGTCACATTCCCCACCCCTAAGCCACATCTTTCATTGAGGCTAGTACTAATTTAACTTCCAAATAAAGACCACCTCCTTAAAAATATACAAAGATTCCTTCACTTGTTTCCCATGAATGCTTTTGACACACATGTTTCACAGTACTTTACTGGCCTACAATGAAAAAAGTAATAATGGTAATTCAGCAAAGGTTCTGTCTAATTCATGAGTTGAAATGATGGAAATGCCTAAATAATATGTTCATAAATTTAACATATAAGACAGCACATTCCTGAAAATTTTACTTTTTTTCAATTAAGTTGATCAACATATAGCTGTCACCCAAGGTAAAGATGTTGAGTGGGCTAGGGTTTACCTCATCATAGGCAAAGAGGGCTCCATTGAACTGTTCAACCATCTTAGACAAGCTCTCCTTCATTTTCACTGCTGGTATCTAGGGAGAGAAAATACAAACTAGTCGGTTGGACAGTCCTATTTAGCTAACAGTGTAATGTAGAAAAGTTCTTTCCGTTGAAGTTTTTTCATTGATGTAGGTTCCTATCTAGTTTATGAACATTTTCAGCTTGGTTGCCCAAACAGCAACCTTGAGCAATTTGCATAATTTGCATAAATCTGTATGCGTATAGGTTTTACAGCGCAAAGACAACTCACACAGAACGTTCAAACTGAACTACGGAAAGAACTTTTCTAGGTTTGTAAATTGTCAAACCGACTAAACTGTTGCAAAGCTTTAATGCCTGGGCAAGTGCTATTTTTACCCCCAAAGTTATGACCAACTGACCACATCAAATATTTCAGTGTGTTTGATCATTGTATCACTTTAACAACCCTGACAAAGCTAACCCACATGTGAAGTGAAATGCAAAGTTTTGATGCCAACTTTGGTTGGAACTCTGCAGTATTTGATAACACATGGGACATCAAATGACCAAATACACTGGACTTGCCCATAATAATATAGTAATGGAAAATTGTTTTCATTCAAACAATTTCATAACATTTTCTACCTATTTTTCATTTCAATCAATACAAAAAAATCTTTGTAATTTGGACGCATAAGCAGAATTGGCAAAAACGGCTTCTGTCCATTTTTTATGTTACCACATGCCTGTGAGGCAAGCTATTTCCAAAAGATAAGCGTCAAATCCACTAAATTAGCAACACCTATAAAGAGTTCAAAATCACTATTTTCCACAGAAAATGAAGATAACTTTACGTTTCAAAAATGTAGGAACTTACAAAATCTACCACTGCTACCAATTTGAGAATTATATACTGCTCAATTTAATCCTTTAAAACTTTCAATCCTGAATGGGATAAGGTAGCATAGGGAAACTGAGTGGTGTTAAAAGACACATTCAGAACACAAGCAATACACACAACAAATTGTATTTTGCATTCTTTAAGACCACTGCACATTATATGATCTGACTGTGACCACAGTTTGGAACAAATGGCAATTTGCTTTAAATATGAAAGTTTAAACAAGTAAAATCATCTTATTTGAGGTTTGGAATCAATATATGAATACTAAACTCAAAATTTTGGTTAACTGCATACATTTAGTTCGGAGTAAAGGCCAGATCGGCTTCATATCGAAGTCGATCGCAAGATTGCTATGATGTCACTGCGATTCTGAATTGATTTCGCTTTTATACCAACAAGGAGGCTCGCAGTAGCCCAAATTTTAACTTTGATATTCATACGATAATTTAGAACTTTGGACAGTATGATTGTCCATGTACGAAAGTCCATATCAAATACTTTAACAATTCTTCGCAAAATCAGATCGCAGACAGATCATATAGTGTGCAGTGGGCTTGAGGTGTCTTCTCAATGAAGGAAGAAGTACTTACCCCCATAAGTTTACCCCTAGCCTGAATGTCATGCCACATAGACAGAATGAGATAATGGGTCATGTATTTCCCTTCACGTCCCTCCTGTTTTAGTCTCACCATGCACATCCTGTACATACAGAAAGAGAACATCACCGAGGCCTTGTTTACATGTGGCACTACAAACCGCTGCAGTTTACCACCAAGTTTCTTTCACACTATACTTCGCACTGCACACTGCACTGTGAAGACAATGCACCAGGGAGCATTGCTGCGTGCAGCTATATTTTTATCTGCGGCACAGACTGGGGCATGGCATGGCAGAAGTGCAGAAAAAACGCCTGGAGAAGTACGGCTAGCAATGAACGCACGCTATAAATTGTTTTGAAGCGCTCGTTCTGGCAGCACTTCACGATGGCCTATTGGTTGTCCTCTCGGACTATGCATCAGGTACTCGTGTGTTCAATTCTGACTCTGGATTTTTCTTTTCTTTTTCTTTTTCTTTTCGTTTTCTAAATTTTTGGTAACAATGGTGTTTATTTCGTTTTCAATTTTCCAGTTTGAAATTCATTTCTGATATGAAATCATTGGTAAAATTGGTGTTTATTAAGTCAAAATTATTCAAGTATTGTACCACATTCTAACAGTTAAATATTCTTCAATCAAGTCGCTGATAATATCAAAACCCAATCTGTGCCCCAGAAACATAATATCGCATGCAGCTACATGTGCTTTCTCATCCCTAAATGCCTTGGTTTACTGCAACGTGTGAATGGGCCTTGAATCATCAAACCACTGGAGTGCAGGTCTACATTCATGAATCAGAATGGTTTCAACCTAAGCCACGGTTTGCAATTGATTTATCGTGGGCAGCCATATGGGGAAAATCTGAAATGATAAAACCATCGCAAAAGACATGCGAAAACAAAGAATAAATCTGTTCTTCTGAGTCTTCTGTCTTATTTTCTGAAACTGACCGGTTATGAGACCACTGCTCTATCCACTGAGCCACAGTGCCTCCTCTGCTGGTTTACCGTATATACTCAAATTCTGAGGTCAACTATGACCAAGCCACAAATAATTTGCCAAAATACATTGATTTCGATTGAAAATCATCAAAATATTAATGTTATTGTTCTTAGAATTATACTCTTGATCATATATCAAAAAATTTTTAACCATCGTGTAATCACTTTAAAAGGCCTATATGATTTCTCTTTACACTTATTTTCAAAGGCTGATTCAGAAAGAAGCAGAATTTGTTTAATTGGCCAGACTTACCACACATGAAGTTCCATAATCAAGAACCATGAGAAAAGTGTATCTGGCATATTACATGCTGTAAACAGAGCAGAGAAAAGAGAGGAATGTATATTGTCAGGAAAATAATGAATAGCAGAACAAAATCTCATTTTATTTCAGCTCGGATAAACATCTTACAATTTTTTCATTAACTATCTTAAAAAGCCAAGGAGCTACTTTTTGAAGACCACTGTAGATCTAATTTTGTGCAAATGCACCTTAACTGCATATTAATTTACAACAAGTTTTAATGGGATGTCCAAGTACCTAAATATGTATCAGCTTCAATAACTGGCTCCTAGTTTACATTCCAATGAAGATTAAAAAAAACCCATCTTGCATAATGATGAAGAATCTGTCATTTTCACCTATGTTCCGGATCCTTTTAAAGCAGTACCACACCATACTTCCGACATTTTCATCTAAAAACACACGTCAACTGATGAGCAGTGGAGTGTGGGTTCAGCCACTAATGGGGCACTGCTATCATCGAGGGTGGGGTTACGGTCCCAATGCACGATGAAATGGGAATCAACTAAGCTGTAGATTAGGAAGAGGATGTAGGAGGTCAGGGTTGGCATATTTCCCACTTCGGAGGCTTATTTCCCGGACGCCGGGAAATAAGCGGTATTTACCGGTATTTACCGCTTTTTACCGGTATTTACCACTTTTCACCGGGAAATACCGGGAAATATAATTTTCCACTCACTTGTCCATAGGGATTGTCAAATTTTGAACATAAAAACAAAGGTGGTGAGTATGGTTGCTCTGGTGTGTACCATTTGTGTGAGTGTGTGTGTGTGTGTGTTTGTTTGTTTGTGTGTGTGTTTATGTTTGTGTTTGGGTGTTATCTATGTCTGTTATTATGAAATGCTGGAAAAAAATACAATAAAATTTGTGTACTTTTTTTGGAGAAAACATAGATATATTAATTGTCAATTTCAAATAGTACTCAGGTAACTACATTCACTGTATATCTCATTTTTTAGGGGGAGGAATTGGTAAAGCACATTTTTTGGGGGAGGGGGGCATTTTCAACCTTTTCGTCATAGAGTCACAGTTGCAATGTGTGAAAAATTGTGTAGACTCAGTGTTATTCAACGCTTAATAGCCATTTTTTAACTCGAGGGCCACTTTAAGTATGGGATTTTTTCGGGCCCCACCTTTAGAAAAAGGTGTAAATTCCCCCAAATGACAATGAAATACATAAATATTTATCATAAACATTTGGGACTAAATAACAAAAGATTAAATTACACCTATGCCCCATTTTCATAGTCAAATTCTTCAATTTCTCTGTCATCCTCATTGATGTCACTATCACTGCTATATCCTTCTTCGTCATTTTCAATATACATATCGAGGATATCCTTGTCTCAATGTGCACCAGACATTCTTTTGAAATTTCGTTGATCTCACTATGACTGAATTTAGATTAAAAAGAGAAGCTATTGTAAAGGGAAACAATGGAGCGTGCTCCAAGATTGATTTGTTTACAATAGCTTTCAATCAATATTCATGAGATGACTGCATAATTAAGTCACAAATATCCAAGATGTAATCATTCATTTGTCGGGGATCTAGCTTTGATGCCTGGAAGTCCTCATTTCTAAACTGAAAATTCTCCATCAGCTGATATGTTATGATTTGCATCAATTAATATATGTCTCCTCTTTAGATAAATACGAATTTAAACAAGTTAAATGCAGTTTCTACGCTTCTCACAGGAGCTTTAGGTTTAGCTTCAAGGTTTTTTTATGAAGATTAATAAGCAAAGTATATTACAAAAATCATTGGTGTAAACCAGAATAATACCAAAGAAGGGAAGTGATTCAGGAAGTTACCTCTGAATATGACAAACTGTACAAGTTATTTATTTTACATTTCCCATGAAACATTCAGTAGCTAAAGTATGGCAATTATGTTGTTATTGTATTCATTTTATATTTCTTAAAGGAGACAACTTTTGACACCTCTTTTCACTTTTGTGTAAATTTGTATAAGTTATGCCTTTTATTTTTTTGTTTGCTTTGTTTATTAAACTGTTTGGAATAAACTTTAACAGTTATAAAAGAATTGCAACATTAAAAATAGCATAATATGAGTTGTGTAATTATTTAGGCCACAAAAAGATCTTTTTCTGTAAGCAATATCAAAAGTTCAAAACCAGCAACCACTAGTACACACTGATACATGTACACACTAAAACTCCTTACATACAGTAGAATTCTGAGCTTTATTCACACTTAAAAACAAAAATCATATTGTAATGAGATACAATGGCATGTAAAAAGTTAAACCCCGGGAGAAATGTTTGTTTATGTTTATGATTATTCAATTTCCAGGAACATAATTTGAGTTTGTGTATGTGTGTTGTACGTACGGGTGAACTTAGATCCTATGTGTGTTTGGGTATGTACATGTATGCAGTATGGATTTTATCTGTTTGTGTGTTTCTACTATGAGTTTTGTGATTCTAATTATTTCAGAACACTATTTTCATTTGTTGAGGTTAAAAACAACTAAAATTATTGAAAAACAAAGAATTATAAATCATATTTCCCGTTTTTTACATATTTACCGGACACCCATCTTATTTACCGGACGGTATTTACCGGTATTTACCACCGGTAATTACCGCTACCGGTATTTACCGCCCAACCCTGTAGGAGGTCCTATCATTCTCTTCACTGTTCACACATTTCTTTCCCTTTTCTACTCTTCTTTTTTCTCTCCCCCCCCCCCACCCCTCTCTTTTTCTCTTTAAAATCATCATATTTCTATGCCATCTGACTGGGGAAGGGAGGTGGAAGGATATGCCATTCAAACCAAATCATTGCATAAATAGAGATACATTACATTACTTCTGAGGCAGAAAAATTTAATGTATTTTACTCACCTCTGAAGAATGTTTCAAAATCATAGCCATCAGCACATGCTTGATACATATTCAATCCAGCTACTCTCATTTTCTGTTTGTAAAAAAAGATAACACATTTAAAACATTTATTTAAAATCAAAGCATTCTTCCCTTTGAAAACTGAATGATATTAAAAGAAATCTTGATCTGATTAATAAAGATTAATCCTAGGCACAAATTAGAATTAATGCCTTGCCAAATGCTTGAAATGGGTCATAATCTGATTAATTATCAGGTCATATACACTGAATATAAGTGAAAACCTTAGAAATATTTTCCCCCCAATCATCAATTTCATTCACCACTATGAAATAAAAATAACATGAAATGATGCAAAATTCATACACAGACAAATATGCAAGGTAACAATTTCCTCTATTAAGTATTGGTGAGAAAAGAAGAACAAACTATGTGTGGTTCTTCTCTTCTTTTTGTCAAAAGACAAGAGTTTAAATTCAAATGATCAATAGCATGTGATTCAAATGAAAGAGTGAAGCATGGTTCAAAATAACCCTTTAATAGGGACAGTCATCTGACAGACCTTTAAAACAGACTGAAATTATTAAACTTTAAAGGAAGAAACTCACAAATCTGTTGAACCTGAGTTTACCACTGATTCCTACTGAATCCAAGATTCGAGTCATTATGCCTGGCTTGTCTTCTGGCAGCAAAGTGGACTTCTTGGTTAACGCCTGGAGGAAAAGGAGTAAATATACATTACCTCACATATGAAGCAATAACAACTAAGAAATTTTATACTTCTAAGAGCAATGGGAGGCACTAATAATCATATCATCATTCTGTCAGTTTTAAGTATATTGTGATTACTAGATTATCTCAACTGACTAGCACAGTAATAATCCATGCAAATATGATCGACACTATCAGAATAATTCTAAAACATTAAACAGAGATTTAAGAAATAGAATACCGTAATAATAACTTTTAAAGTATAATATAAAAACACTGAGGTAAAAGGTCAAAGTACGAGAAATCGTATGAGACCATGCAACTTTCCATCAAAATCTTTTTAACATCTGTTTACTTGAAATCTGCCATAACTTCCTGAATGGGTAACCAAACAATATATTTGAATGAAGTTCTTTTTAAAATGTGGGTGAGTAAATTAGCTGTTTGGTTTAGGCAAGAAACAAAAAGACTTTAGCAAGATGAATTGTACATTGTAATTTCATCTCGTCAGTCCTTATATAGAGGTCACCTGTCTACATTCATGGTTGTGAACTAAAAATTCAGTCTCTCTCCAAAGAAGTATGCATTGTCAACGTGTCTACAAAGGCCACCTGTCTGCAGTAGGGGTTACTTTCCCCCAGGGGGCATAGTAAGGAGATGGGGGATGCATTCCCCCCCCCCCCTTTTTTTGAAGTGGATGTATATATACAGGTACATTTGTATAATCAATGGGGGAATCATCCCCCGCCCCCAGGTATGAGGACCTGTCTACACTAATGCTTTTCCCCATTCCCCTTGGGTGGCCTTTATAAACAGATCTGGCTGAATCAATTTTAATGCAGCAGCAACACTTTCTTACATGGAGTGAGCTTGATGTCCCAAAGAATCTTTGATGACATGACTTAGATGTGCAGTGCTCCAGAGGAAGACATGGCACTCGACAGACAGTAAATCGAGAAGACGCCTCTCTGCCTTCAAGTTGACTCCTATACTGGTGCTGTAGAAAAGGAGATTAAAGTCAAATAGAAAGAAATTAAATCAACAGAAAGTTTAAAGATGCATGACTAGATCTATTTTCTTCAACTTTTTCCCCATATCATTTGAGATTCAGAAGTTCTACCTCCCACAATGGTTTATCTTAGGAAACCAGGATAACAAGAAATAATCTTTTATAAACCCTAAATGATTTTAATCTCTGTCAAGTTTGCATTATCCCACAAAAGTTAGTAACATACTAACATTATTAGTTACTTTAGTCCAATGACAGTAACACTACGTTTATTAATATTAACATCATTAACTTATATTTATAAAGAAAAGATGCATGGATGATGACCATCACATGCAACTAGCAGCTGGTATATCAACAGATGTTTTGCTTAACATTCAGAAAAACTCCCAACAGTAATTCTTAGTATACGATGTGATTTTCTCCTTACAATATGACGGGAGCAAGAAAGCTCGTGGTGATGGCGGTCTTGACGAGCGGCCGGTCTCAGGGCGTAATTGTACGGAGAAGAGCTGGCTAGGATTGCTGCCACGAATCCGCTGGACCCGCTGACATATGCGCGATGCAATCTTCCCAAACTCGACGTCAGTCTGCACGGTTGTCCCGCAAAATTAAGCATTGTGGCGATTAAATGTCACCTGAAGGGTGTTCTGTATAATAAAATGAAACTCCCCGTAATTGAAAAAATACTTAATGAACGAAGGAGAGGTAGTATGATCCACAGAATCTCTGGAATTAATTGCCGATACTTTCTACTTGCGCGCCCCCCTTCTTCGCCATCTTCAGTTGCGTAAGAATTTGCGAATGCGATTACGTAATTCATATCAGCTGCATCTTACGTACGTATACACGAATTGACTTGTGTACGAACATCAGGTGAGGTAGTTAATCGGATGACACCCGGGAGGTTGTATTTTGAAGATCTTTTGAAAAAGATGTGAAAGAATTTTATTGGAGTTTAGTTTATGCACCGGTAAGTGGCCTGTATCCTAATTAGTGTTGTGTATATGTAGTCATGATGAGCATGATGAGCGGGGGTTTGATTACCGAGTACCACGTATTGAAAATGCTGTACTGATAATTGATTATGAATAAAAACTTTCACATGCATGGCAAATACAAACCAGTGACTGCAACATAGAGTTATTCCGTATGTAAATCTATCGGGGTATATGGACTGCAGTTATTAAAATATATAGTTTGTTAATGTTCTATTACATCAATGTAATTATTATGATATTTATTAATATTATTACTGTCAGTGTCATGACCATTATTATTAATATTTTTATTATTATTATTATTGTTATTATTATTATTATTATTATTATTATTATTATTATTATCATTTTTATTATTATTATCATTATTATTATTATTATTATTATTATTATTATTATTATTATTATCATTTATTATTATTATTATTGTTATTATTATTATTATTATTATTATTATTATTATTATTATTATTATTATTATTATTATTAGCATTATTGTTATTATTGTTGTTATTATTATTATCATTACTATATCATCACCATCATCATCACCAACATCATCATCATCATCATCATCATCATCATCATCTTCTTCGTCAGTATTAATTCATTATCAATTTTTTTAGATTTTTATGGGGGTTTTTTTATTTTTTGATTATTATTCATTTCTTCATTCATTCAGAAATACTCTCCTGCCTTGATTAATCTTTTCCAGCATATTATGAACCATTGTGGATAATAATACAGCACATTTATAACGCACCTAATACTATGTTTCTAGGCGCTGAATCATGGCATCATCTTCTATCTCCTCGTCTGGAGTTTCCTGCGAGGAAGAGCCTCCAGTCATAACAGAGAACATCTTGGTTGATGGGATGCCTACCAGAATTATCAAGGTTGGAGGAGAGTTTTCTGAAACCAGTAATGGAATATTTCCTAAGGTTCTCTTTTTAGTCATTCCAGGTAATTTGCTTTGAAACAGATAGGCTATCTGTAATTTATGTCTGTACTTCATTCTTTCTTCTGTCTTTCTTTGATTATATATATGGTTTTTTAATCTTTTTTTTTCTTTCTTAATTGTGGCTTGTAAATGTGTATGGACATTTCCGATTATATTTTACCATTTACCAGTCATTTCTCCTTGCTTTATTTTTGCTCCTTTTCTTCTTTACTATTGCTTTGTTGTTTGTTGTAGTGGTGCTTTTTCCACTTGAAGTTTGTTATGGCTATTCTCTTGCATCATTCTGTAGTCCACTTTTAAAACCATATGTACATGCATCATTGTTGGTTAATATCCTCTCTATTTCTTTTTGATTTACTTTTCCTTATAACTCTTTGTGAAGTTATTTGCTTTTCAAAATATTTTGTCAAGAAACATCTTTTCCTAGTCTTTAATAACTTTCTATCATATTGTATATGGATGTTTTCCTTTTCCCTTAGAAATTATGGACTATATCCATGTATTAATTTTGATTTTGTTTTCACATTTTAAACAGTATATTTTGTTTAGTTTTCTTTAAGCTTTTTATTTATTTTTTTTCTAAATCTTGGGGTTTTTTTCAAGTGAAGAGTTGACATTCTTCTGTGATAATCATTTAATCTTCAATGTGTCATTCCTGATCTATTATTCTTACACCCACAGAAAAAAAATTATATCTTGTCTCATAAGTTACAATTTTAGCTCGCTCAACGAATGGAACCATGTGTCTCTGTTTCATACATGCACAGGCAATCCTGGAGTTCCTGAGTTTTATGAATTGTTTTGTCAGACATTGTTCAAGGCAAGCAGTTATACCATACCAGCATGGGCAGTGTCACACGCAGGTCACAGCGAGGTTCCTCATGGCTTACAAGAGAAATTAAGAGGTACATTTAAAAGAATGTGAAACCTAATCATAATAGGAATTATCTGAAGCCTTATTTGATCAGCTTTTCTTCTTTAATTGGCAACACCATAGTTTTTCTTTTCATTGAAACCGCATTTTTTGATGAAGTCATGTATCTGAAATAAATATGAATTTACAGAAAACAAACTGAGAAGTTTGAAATTTGCCAATTTGCCTGGAAAACAGTAATTTTTAACTCTCCATTGTGTTGCCAATTTAAGAATTTTTGTGCTCATTTTCCTTTAAAAATTTTCAGCATCAAATGACAAATACTGACTCATCCAAAATGGACATAGTATGTGCACAAACTGTGCATATGTGCATAGTATGTGCTCTTCCTGTTCATATGATTTTGATGGTTCTGCATGCAAAGTTATTGGGCCAAACCACACAATGTAGACTCTCTGTCAGGAATGGGTTAAGGGGGGAGGGGGGGGTAGGTATAATCAGGTGCAGATATACAGTCAAACCTGCTATAGGATCCACCTGTCTAAAGACCACATATTTTGCTTCATTTAAACAGATTTTACCATTGAAATGTGTGTTAAAGGAACCGTATGAAAAATCCCAGCTCATAAAGATTGCTTTTCTTATCTTATATCATTGAGCAATCTTTATACACAGGTTTCATTGTAGTATACTGTTAAGGGGAGGGGATTATTTTGAAGAAAAATGAATAATGTGAACAAAAACTAAGAGAAAAAAAAACCTCATGACTTGTGTGAATTGAGTAGAATAAAAATCTTTCACAAGTTCCGAAAATAGAATAAGGGAAATATCATTATATATCAGGTGGCCATGTGGTTAGAAAAATTTAAAAAATAACGAGGCACACTTTCATTTTGTTGATGTATGTGACATATGGGTTTTAAAGAAGGAGCAATAGCAGGTATCCCCCCCCCCCCCCCAGGAAAATAAAAAAACATGGATGAAAATAAAGCACATTATTGTAATAAGTAACAAAGATGTATGAGAAAGTAAATTAATTTATTACTTAAGAATGATTTAATGCTTGAGTGATTAATTTATTTGATTAGCACCTTAACAGAAACATCACACTATTTTTAGTTTACAAAGCATCATTCTCTTTGCTTTTTTCCCCAATAGCTACAGACAATGATGATGAGGTCTACAATCTCCAACAACAGATTGAACATAAGATGGCTTTTATTGAAGACTGCATTCCTCCAGGGGTCAAACTCATCCTCATAGGTCATTCAGTAGGTCAGTGCAGGATTTTTTAATCATAAACACACTGGCAGGGCTTACTTTGAACCATCAGGGCTCCGTAACACAAAGGTTTGCAATCAATCGCAAAATGGCAATGGCCAATCAAGATCATTGTTGCATGCGCATATTGTCCAACACACCCACTATCGACCAATCACAATCGTTGTTTGACATTTGCAATTGATCGCAAATCTTTGTGTTACGGGGTCCAGGTGATCTTGTTCACATCACATTGCAGTGGTACATGACCTTACGTGAATGGGTTAAGCAAGATGAAATAAGATTTTAAGATATTAAAAATTCTGGTATCTAGTGCTCTAGGATAGTGTATACTTTTTGTTACGGACATGATATTTTAAAGAAATGAGGTTGTTGAAGAATAATGAAATGTATGAAAAAAGAACTTAATTAAATATATTCAGAGTCCTGAAAGCAATGGTATAGTCTTTTTAATTAGGTACATATTGTTCTTAAATATTTAATTCAAGAATACCTAATACTGTGAATAATCTTTACCACTAGGATGCTATATCATAGTGGACCTCATCCGACGCATGCCCAAACTCAATCTCTTGAGGGCGGTGTTGCTCTTCCCCACCCTGGAGCATATATGGGACACACCGAATGGACGCACAGTAGGAAACATGGTAGTCTACCTGCGATGGGCTGCGGTGGCACTGTGCTATATCAACTACTACCTCTCTGACTGGGTCAAGTGGAGAATGATACAGTGGTGGTTCAGGGGCAGAAAAGTGAGTTGAATTCTCAAGATCAAACAGATTATTTTTCAATTTTTACCAAGGTATTTTCATATGCAGTCCGATCTCACTTATCCAGCCTTCATTTATCCGGACTCCTCTATTAACCAGCCGCGTCTCCCGGCCAGCTTCCCTCTTTTATTCTTCATCCAATTCGCCTAAATGCCTGGGAGACGGAAACATAATTGGCAATTTTTCCGTTTTATTTTATTTTATTTTCATCTCAAACAAACAGAAAGATATTATTGATCATTTACAATCATCCACAACACCAAGGAAACAGATATTTTACAGCAAATAGACTGCTATACTGTATAAATTGTCATAGAAAAGGTGTCCCACTACATTGCTCTCATATCCGGCCATTTCACTTATACAGATGGGTGCCAGTCCCGACACAGTCGGATAAGCGAGGTCAGAATGTAAAATGTAAAAGAAGACTGAGAAATTTCGTGTTTGAACTTGAAGGGGCATTTTATCAACACTCTCAAGCATAATAAAATCACACAAACACACAAAAAAAAAAATTTCAAAATTTGTTTTGAGTAATAATTAAGGACAATGAGTTATGTGGTTAGACACTAATAACAATGAATATGACAAACTTGTCACTGGATTTCACAAAAAGGGCATGAAATGTGAATTATCCACCATGAATATTTGTCATGTATGATTGATATTGTCCAACCTACAGTAACATTTAGAAGATTCCTAAAATATTTCATGCAAACTTTTTCAAATTACTGTTGGAATCGTCTGTCCAGATACCTTGCCCATCTGGACTCACCAGTTGTGAGTACATCATCCTTTCCTGAGCCCAAACACCACCAAAATAACCTTGCCATTAAAAGGTAAAGAGTAGGATTGTCCCCTTATGATTTACCCTTTTTCTGATATCATTTTCCCAGATACCAGATTGTGCATTCCATGCCATCCACCAGTTGACTGACCCCGCCCGCATCCACAACTGCACCTACATGGCTGCCATGGAAATGGAACAAATTCTAGATGCAGACTACTCGACCATTCAAGAAAACCTGGACAAATTCATCATGTACTATGGATCAAAGGACAATTGGGCTCCCAGAAGCCACTACGAGAGCATGCGTAGACGGTTCCCAGAGGGCGACATTCGGTTATGTCGGCGGGGCTTGCAGCATGCATTCTGCCTGGAATCAAGTGAACTTATGGCAGACATGGTCTGGAATTGGATGAGCCCATTCATTCGAAAGGTCAAATAATAGATGCGCGTAGATGAAAGGGTAGATAATCACACAGCTGATAACTTACCTCCTATAGAGATATTTAAAGTGTTTTTTGATTTGCATGAATTATATTTTAAAATTTATTGATCAAAGAATTATTTTCTTTTTAATATGATGTACATTGATGTTAGAAAGTGTTTGATTTTGATGTGATCCCATTAAATATCTTCAACAGGGTACTTCCAAAAAAAATGTGTGAATTGTGTGTGGTTCCTTTGGAGGCCCACTAACATAAAGGTATTTGTCTCATACATTGCTGACCACATCTAAAACTTAACTACATGTATATCTGATGACCAGGGTTCTCACTAGAAAAAAATCCACACACGGCTCCCACTCTGCGCAAAGCGTGGAAGTTTCGGAAGTTTTACGGAATAACAC
Organism: Echinometra lucunter; assembly: GCA_029962745.1. Classification (NCBI taxonomy): domain Eukaryota; kingdom Metazoa; phylum Echinodermata; class Echinoidea; order Camarodonta; family Echinometridae; genus Echinometra; species Echinometra lucunter. Next base: position 23,692,055 of record CM057153.1, on the reverse strand, counting down.
CTAAAGTTAGGTGTGGCGGCAGTATATACTTCTTGGTAAGCAGGAGTTGTCTACTAATGGCATAAAAGTAAAAATACATTGCCAAAAAGCAAAACAATCTGTGACATTTATCACTATTGTTACGAATATATACTCCAATATTTTTTTACCCTTGTTGCCACGCATGGTGCAGCAATTTCACACACGGTTCTTCTTTGTCTGAAACCCTTTACGCATGGTATCGGAACCATGGGTGTTATGTACTGGCGAGAACCATGCTGATGACTGTAACAAACTGATGGCCTTTCTAGAGATTGAATCAGGCAAAATAACAAATGAAATGACATATTTTTGTCCATTAATGGCCACTTTTTCATTATACAATTCTATGTTACTCAGTAGCCTTTGAGACATATACCTTAGACCTATCCACTTATTTTTCTACTTCCCAAATTTGTCGCTTGAAACACCCTGGAGTAATGCAAACAGGGTTCTCTCATAAATCAAATAAAGAAGAAAATATGCATAAATTGCTTCAATATTTCTTCAAATCCTATCCAAAAGGAAGATGACAGTAACTCTAAAGCACTAGAGTGTCATAAATGGATTTTCATTTTTAGAGCTAAGCTTTAAATTGCAGCATATAATACATGCTTTCCTGCGCACAGTAATTTAGGGGTATTTTTGCTCTCATGCGATTGTTTGAGTTTCTTGACTGTATTATTAAAGAGATTAGTGTTAGATTCAAATGCTTCACTTGCCAGAAAAGGGAAGTATAATTTCATTTGACTTGCCATTAGCATCATGCCAAGCACCATTTTTTTATTTTTTATTTTTTATTTTTTAGTGCAAAAAATGTTTTATTTTATAACGGGAAGAAAATCCATGGTGTGCATGGTTATGTAGACAGATTTTTTTAATCTACATGTATATTATTTATGTAATATAAGGGCATTATCGTGAAATAGGAAACCACCATTCACTTTTTACAGTTGTTCTTCATTCCATCACATACATTGGTTTCCATATTCCCCCTCCATTCATTTTGTAAACAAGTGCCCGGGTGCAAAGGAACAGGTGATTTCCTAAACCACGATATAGCCAAAATATAGCTAATGCACTTTCGTATCCATGTCTGATGACTAACGGAATAAAGCGCTGCTGGTGCATGCACAGCACGGTCTTGTGTGCTATGTTCCATCAGGCTTGGATAGGAAAGTGCTTTAGCGTCAATTTTTCTCCCTTGCCAGTATATAATTCTATAAGTATAGTTTACTGGTACTCATTTACATGTAATCATTCTGTTTTTCTTGACTACACTGTGTATGCCTTGAAGATTGAGCAATATTTTTACACATTACAGTAGATAATAAATCGAGACAAGAAATATTTTTACTTACAAGTCAGATGATTTACTATATGCTGAAATGAAATACATATAAAATTTAGAAAATGAAATAAAATGAAAAATGAGAAAGATTCATTTGCTGTGAGTTTTATTCCATAAATCAGAACTTCCATCATATAATGTACATCATGATGAATAAATAATTAAAGAAAATATTATTCAAAACAAAAAAAAAAATATTTTATTAGACCATAGGAGCATGTACAAGGAGTTGATTTCTAACTGGCATCACTGGCAATAAAAGCAAGATATAAAATTACTTTTTTTTCAAAACATGCTAATGTTCTCTCATTTCTTGTACTGGCACTCTAAATAATTCAATTGATTTAAGAAAAATTATATCATACAGCTCTATATAATCATTAGTCCACCTCCTTTTGAGTACAGTATTCATTGGGTGTTAAGTACCTTGGTAGTAAAACAAAAAAATATAAAATAAAAGTAATCTTTACTCACTTATATATGATGAGTAAACAATACCCTAGATTAGGATTAAAACCCCGGGATGAATAGCAATATAAAACTTTTGAGACACTTTACCTCATATGACAATCAAAGGTTATATGTTCTAGAGGATAATAGCCCAAGGGATAATTCTTTGGAAGGGGGAGGAGGGTTAATGTCAGAAAGTAGGCCTACATGTGATCTTCAAGATTTGTTATATCTCATTCCTGAGGAGGCTTCTCGTCTTTGTAGAATATCCATTACTTGTGATCGTGGCATAACCAATACTTATGATTATAACAGCCATGGGCCAGTTTCCCGAAACCGTCGTAAGTCTATGTTCATGGACATCCCATTGAAACATTATGTTGATTATACCACACACGTTTCAATGGGATGCCCAAGAAGTTGGACTTATGACGGTTTTGAGAAACTGGCCCAATTCGTCTGACAATGCTTTCCACAGGGTTTAAAGCTGGACTCGCACACCAGCACAGCAGCTTAATCGTACTGCAAGAATTTTACCAGATTTTTTTATTCTGTTCACATGCGCTCTTCAGTTTTTTGGGGGTCATTCTAACTTTTCTTTTTTAGTTAGGGTTGGAACTACATGTATGAATTGACATCAAGCTACTGGGCAGGCCACCCTTTTTTTTTTTTTACATGCAAGCCTCTGTTTTTATCAGTATCAGTGACCTCACTGAGGAATACATTTCATCAATGGAATAAATGCAATTGTTACACATTTTATTACAACAAAAATATTATCAGCGTGAGGATTCGAACCCATCACTCTCAGAGAGGGAGGTCTACCAGTCACCTTAACCACTGTGCTACGAGAAGTTAACGCTGCAGAGAGTGTTCTAAAAATTTGTTTATACCTGCCATTCATTGTTAGTCTTACTTCTCTGACATGTTTTCAACATTTCAGTCATAGGCTTTACATGTGCCATTGGCTCGACTAGCGTGTAAAAAAAATCATGGGGGCAGGCCATAGTGGGTGGGCATAGTGAGCGCCTAGACCATGATTAAAACTCTTCTTGTACAAACATTACAGTCTACTGCATTGTACAAAACCATTGTGGTTAATGGTCTGAGGGGGTGGTAACACAGGGGTTATCATTCTAAGAATAGTTTTCCTAGTGAGAAGTTGTCCCTTAACGTGAAACGTCTGTTAAATACTACATCTTTATAGTGGGTGGGCATAGTGAGCGCCTAGACCATGATATAAACCCTTCTTGTACAAACATTACAGTCTACTGCATTGTACAAAACCATTGTGGTTAATGGTCTGAGGGGGTGGTAACACAGGGGTTATCATTCTAGGAATAGTTTTCCTAGTGAGAAGTTGTCCCTTAACGTGAAACGTCTGCTAAATATTACATCTTTATATGCTCCCTGCTGCAGGGGAACCAATAATACCTTCATTTTCCCCCAGAACTGCCATTTAGATGACAATGAAGTAATATTGTTTCAAAATTACAAAGTTCATCAATAAATTTGCAAACTAACTTCTATAATAGTATCAATTTTAAAAATAAAGCACATTTAATTGCATGCATAAACAAAACAAAACAGAAGCAGAACTGTGCTATCAAAATACATTATGTCAGGAAACCATACAAATATGTAAACAGCATTTGAAAAGATAATTTTATTCATTCACCTTTTCAGAGTGCACTTGAGTATTTTATAAAATTCTCAGAATTGTTCGATTTGTCGAGCATATTGCAGTACCCTTGTAAATCTGTAACAGCACAATGGTATCCATGGTACAAACATAGTAATTCAGTGATATATGTTCAAATTACTGTGATGTACCATCAAATTAACATGGTTTTACCATTGGTAACATGATACTTCTTTACAAAGATGATGCAAATTCATATATCGCTTCCTACATCTACTTAAAAAATAATATGGATAGTATTCTATAAACGAAATCTGAAGTTTATACAGTGAAAAAAAATGAAACGTTTGGTGAAATACAATGTGGAAACTCACTACATGATGTCAAAGAGAAGCAAGAAGGATGGTAATGATAGAAAAAACATGGAAAGGAAGGAGGAAAAGATGAGTAGGAACATGGTTGAGAGACTAAAAATGTGAAATAAAAGGCTCAAATGTCGAGTGAGATTGATGCAGAATATGTGAGAGACTAGAAATATAGAAAAAGAGAGAAGGGGTGGGGAGGAAGCGAGAGAGGTACAGACAATAAACTTTTTAACCCATTCGTGACAGGAATTATTTAAAGCCTAATTTGATCAGCTTTTATTCTTCAAATTGGCAACACCAACATTTTTCTTTTATTGTTACATTTTTCTTATAAAACATGTATCTGAAATAAATATAAATTGACTGAATGTATGATGAGAAGTCATAAAGTTGCCCATTTGCAGGGGAAAATGGTAAATTCAACATTTTCATCACATTGCAATTTAAGGATTTTAATGCTTATTTTCCTTTAAAAAAAATTCAGCATCAAACAACAAATATTGATGCAACGAAAATGGGCACAGTAAGTGTAGAATTTTTTGCTCTTTCTGCTCATGTATTTGGTATGATTTTTAGGGCTCTGCATCAAAATTTATTAGACCAAACCACATAATGTGGACCCTCTGTCACAAATGAAAAAAGTGCCCTTCATGAGATAGAGAAACACTACATAAAATGGGTAAGAAGAAGAAAAACCAATGGTTGAAACGTACAAGTTGTTTATAACAGCAAAAGAAAGTAAGAGCAAAATTTAACAGAAAATTCCTCTTGTTATTTTCTAAAGGCTTTAAAAGGCAAGGCAAGTATACAAGAATATTTTCCAGTTACATGATGAATAAAATTGTGAAACTAACATGTTGGCAAAATAAATCATTACATGTATTTCGCATTGCCAGCAATGAACTTGTTCACAACAACTGATGCAATTAGTCATAAGTTTCAATTATTTCAAGTTCAATACTAAATTAGTCATGAAAATTTTGATCTTTTGATTTTCTTCCTTTTGTTTTCTTTTATTGTTAAAGCTTTCACCAACCTATACACGAGAGGAAACACATTTGGTGAAGTGCAAAACCATTTTTGGAAGACTTTTTCTCAAACAGGCACACTCGAAATCAACACTCTTAGTTACATTTAACTCGGAAATTCTTCACCAATAGACCTGTTTACTAATTCTATGCATAGTTGTTGAACAAAAGTTTCCCTTGACAACTAAGAAGCTTGCCAGAGGCTTGCCTGACATAGCAACAACCAATGTATGCAAAATGGATTCCCTCTATTCAGATCCATCATGCAAAACAGATGAAATGAATAATTGGTAACCAAGGGTACTGGAGAGAAATGTGCATTAATTTGAATAACATTAGGAAACAGGTCTATTTGATACATATCTTGTAAAGGTGATTCTATTTGGTTTACATCCACAGCCATTATTCCAAAATACATTAAGAATTAAATCATACACTTCATATCGCACTATTCCTGATTAAATGCACATTACAAGCTTAACATGCAAGATTTGTTTTCCGCTTGCATATCTGTATAATAAAAATTTCAAAACTGTATATCTCAACTGCAAATTTCCAATCTCCTATCTCTTAAGGATAAACTTTAGTTCTGGTCGTGATATTTCAATGTAAATGTATCTGTTTCTCAGTAATTCAGAAAGGTTGGTTCAGTAGTGTACAAATTTGTATAAGCAAAATGATTTTTAAAAAATCATTTCCATTTTGATGAAAATCGTGCATGCACTGCACACAGAAATTGGTATATGGGATTAAACACAAATGTTTGAGTCAAAAGCTCATGCAGTTTTTGTCATATTCAAATATGAAGGCATTGGAAGGGCAATCCTTTTCATGTAATATTTTTATTAAGGTAATTCTTCAAAATGACATAAAACTTATTAGAATGCTCACAAAATTATTTTTCCCCTTTCCCAGAACTCAAGCTTCACCTAAAGTACAGGGTTGCATTTCACTTCACTTGCAAATTATTTTGCAATCAATAATCACAACTCTTGATAAGATAGAGTCCAGGTATGGGAAATCTATAACTGTTATGCACTGTGCGTATCAAAATGATTGCAAAGACGTGAAATTGATCATAACTGTACATTTCGAGTGTATTAAAATGACTGCGAGCTAGTGAAAATTGATCATACGCAATGAGTGTATTCTAAAAACAAGTGAAAAGTGAATATGAACTACATATACTTGACAAAATGAGGCAAATGAAAAATTCTGCAAATTCCAATGTTTTCTAGATAAGCAATATTTTCCAAACCTCTGTCGCATTTTTATCATGTGACATGGACAGGCAATTCTGAGTAAATGTGATAGGTTGTTTTGTATTCCCTGAATTCTTCCTACTAGGGCCCCGTTTCATAAAACTTGTTATCAGTAACAACTGCCACAATTCTATGACAAATTTGCTCTCAGCCAATCAGATGCAAGGATTTCATTAGCTTATAACAGTTATTGGAACTTGTTCTTGATAACAAGTTTATGAGACGGGACCCTGGTACCCACTGACTTCACTTGGGTGTAGAGTGCCAAATATGGCATCTTCTACAACAGCTGATTTATGAAACTGACAGGGCAATGCCTCAATCTTCATTCAAAACCATTTGAAATAGATTTTGTTATACTAGTAATGCATGATGGCATTGCATCATGAGTAGTTTTTTTAAGTTTTAAATATGGTTGCAAAGATTTTGCTTTAGATACAATATGTCCTGTTAATTTCTGCAAGATCTGCTTTTGTTATCATTCATAAAAGCATATATACAAAAATTCTGAAATTTCAAAATCATTTCTTCTAATATTATCATCAAAGAACTCTCTAATGCTTTGCTCTAATCAACATGCATTAAAAAATAATCACTTATTTCAAATGGTACTGTAATACTACATTATAATTCTAAGCATTATTACAGCATGTTGCACAACACTTTAAGCACAGGCAGTACTGTGTAAATACTTACTCCTTAATATTTGCACTTGTTTTAACTCTCCATCAGTATATACATTTTCATTTGTATATTTTCTGTCTTGATTATTATTCACTCTGCATATATATATATTTACAAAAATATTCAAATATCACATCAAGGTTCCATAATTATTCTCTGTAAGGACTTTTCAATACAATGCATTCAAACAATGCTGGATTGATGCATACTAGTACAGGTGAACCTCATTATAACAAACTCCTCTGGACCAAGGAAACTATCTCTTTATATCGAAACCTTGTACAATACAAAAAAGTGGGACCGCCAAAATTACCTTGTTATAACGAGAGTTTGCTATATCCGTGTTCTTTATAACGAGGTTCCACTTTATATGCCCTTGGCTGAAGGTTATCAATGTCAATTAAGCACCAGGTGCTGCATTCAATTCGATACACAGACTAAGTAGTTATTTTAGTCAAAATTTGGCTTATCTCTTAAAGTAAAATGGCTTAAGTACTTGTCAGAATGCATCTAAGCATTTTACTTTACAAAGTAAAATTTATAAGGCATATTGTCACCATTGCAACATAATACCTTTCACCAAAAATAATCCCTGAATAACATTTTGCATTGAATGCACTTTCACAAAATTTGCTTGTGTGCAGATTCTAATGACCCACATATGAAAGTCATATGACAAATAATTGTGACCTCCAATGTAATCTACTTACCAGAAATTGGCTAGGGAGTTATAAAGACTTAGGGTATTATATAGCAAAAAAAGTCCATTGAATATGGAAGTTGGCTTAAGTATCTTATCTTAGCTGAAAACTGAATATGATACTCATATTTCTGACTCAAGGTAACTTACAATGTAATTGAATACCCAGTCACCCAAATATAGATTTTTACTGAGCTATGACCGGTTATTGGGGCTGTGACTTGTAGAAATCATCTTCAGGCTATCGGATATTTTTTCATTTTACCGCAATACATTTTTTCTGTGAACAATATAATCACATGTAAGCCAAATAAAATGAAATCAAAGTTAAACTTGCACTGAAGTTCAAATTTATTAATGCATGTCCCTATAAACAAAAAAGGGGCAAATTCAATTCATGAATAATTCTGTGTATGCATGATATCTAAAAGTACCCATTTCATTTGACTGCACAAAGTATTCTGATTTATACCTCCACATACAATAACACACTCTTGAGTTTTGACTCCATACTTCAAATCAAGTAAATATTAGTTTGAAAGCATAAAAAAAAAAAAATTCTTAAGTGAATTTCTCACGTGGCACATGGTTTGATACTGTCACAGAGGCAAGAAGACGATGAGGGCTGGTATGAACATGCTCACTGGGGCTCATCTGCGGAACATTTTCTTCATTCTTAGGGCTTTCTGCATCATAGGAGCAATTATCTTTGCTGTAAATGGTAAGATAGAAAGAAAATGACAGACAAAAGAAGATGCAGACTCAGGTCAACAGATAAGCAAAAATTCAGGCTATACAGATACAATGTTATCTTACGGTATATGTATATATTGTGATGGAAAATGCAGTAAAGAAAAAGGGGGAGAAGAAAATATACAATAACTGGCATGATGGATCCAATGTTGTTCCGTGTCCTCCAATAGTGAAGAGATCTGCCGTGCAAAAGCATTTAGCCCCAACCCCAAACCTACACTAAAACTCTATCACAACCTTAACTCTATGCCTATATCTAGACAAAATAAAGCCCTGATTTTTTTTTCACAGAACAAGTGTTGGATCACCATGTTACTAAGAAAATTTCAAGGAATAAATCAAATACATGCACTAGCAAAACTTCATTAAAGAAATGTTTGATGGAGTCGACTAGGGCCTTGACCTATCTCCCTCCTCTGCTGCTACAGCAATTATAGCTACTCATGCCGATGCTACCATAATTGTGGTTTGCCTAGTCAATATCTATCAAGTCATGAACCAAACACTAAGCTAATCCTACTCAATCATAATACAGGGCACCATATGGGTTCCGTATTGAAATTTTAGGGCCTGTGTGCATTTAGCCCTATGTTACAATTTTCAAATTATGGGAGTCCAGACATGCATTTTGGGAGCCCATGTGTCCCAGGCACCTGTTAATGTTGAACCCTGCTTATCATTAAACCTAATGGCAATCCTTGCCCTAATCAGAGAAAATGTCACTAAAGCAAAAATCCAAACGCTGCACCAAAGACCTACCTCTTCCCCCTCTGCTGCTTCCGCCATTAGAGCTACTCATACTGATGCTACCATAATTCTGGCTTCCCCCTCCTCCTCCTCCTCCTCCTCCTCCTCCCCCTCCTCCTCCTCCACCACCACCCCCTCCAGAGGAGCTGCTCCCAGCTGAATCCTGGCTACTAACGGTGCTGGTACTGCTGCTTCTGATGGGTCCCTGGTCGCCAGCACGCTTGGAGGGAACGTAGGGCTTGTGAGGATTGCTGGAGGGATTGGAGGTGATGCGGCCTGTTCCGTGGCGAGCTTGCTGGCGTTGTATGTTCCTCGGAGGCTTGGCGGGGCCATTGACAAAGGCCAGTTTGGTTAGTCGTCCTGCAAGAACAAAGTTATAGTCACGAACCCACAATTTGGTTTAAAAATTCTAATAATTACTACCATTAGTTACAAATTGAAATGTGAATGGAACTTACATGCCATCTCCCTGTCAATCCTTTTCCATCACTGCTGTTTCATTTTCCAACTTCAGACAATTCAAAAGGGTTGTATGAGACATACTTTGGTACCTATCGCGCTACAGTCAATTACATACAGTAGCCAAACTTTTGTAACTTTAACCCTTAAACAAACCCTCTACCTGACCCTATCCCTACGCCCTATAACCAACCTTGAAGTCATGCCCTAAAACCCTAAATCTACATCTTTGACGAAATCAAGCCCAAGAAACTATCAGATGTTGAATGGTTTCTAAAAAAGGGTGCCAATGTATAAAACTTGCTATTATAGTAACTTTGCCATCAATGGTAACTTTCATGGAATACTGGATTTTGATTGGCTGGTGAGCAACGTTACCATGGTAGTTACCACTGATGGTAAAGTTACTATAATAGAAAGTTCTTATGCGACGGCACCCAGATTTTGTCTAATACTACAAGAATCATACCACTGATGAGGTCAACTTCTGTGGAAATCAACTGCGGTAATGAGGAAAGGGGCATTTACCCGTATCTTTCTTTGCCATGGAAGCGCTGATGTTAGCAGTGATGTTCTTCAGTTTATCTTCTCTCTCATCCATCTTCCTCTGAAGAAACAATCACATTATCATAGGTTCATTAGACAGCCAACGGAATATGAACAGAATACATGTCTCAGCCCTGAAGGCCTTGATAATTAGTGAAGAGAATCATAAGAATATAGTACTGTTGTGACAACATGAGTTATAGACGTCCACATGTCACTGTCAAAGAAGCTAATGCTTCACGATTTCAGCTACATGTACAGGGTTAGGGTTGGGGTCAGGGCAAGGGTTTAGAAGGGTTCCACTTAAGGTGCTTTCACACATGACTAAAAATGTCGCCGAGGCAGGACACACTTTTTTTTGCTGCCTAGATACACAAAACATGCCCACCAATCAAATTTCTAAAAAGTTAGCGCAAAAATTGTTGCCATGATATTGCTTGCGCAAGTTTTGACAATATGCTTTGACAAAGTGTGCTTACCCCCCCCCCCCCCCCCACCCACCAAGTTTCCCTCCTCATATGTGAACAGGCCATTAAGGTTAGGGTTAAGATTAAAGGTAGGAGCAAGTTTTAGGGTTGATCAATAATAATAATAATAATATTATTTTTAACGCGCACATATCCATCCCAAGGGATGCTCAAGGCGCCTAACAAACATACACTGTACATATATTGTGAAAAAGATAAGAAAATAAAACATATAGTAAATTAGCTAATAAATATTGTTGTAAAATTTATTATAGAAATTAAACAAAATATTCTGACATAAGATATGTTTTCAAGCTTTTTTGGAACAAATCGTAGGTAGGTGACATTTTATTTGAATGGGGTAAAGAGTTCCATAACTGGGGTGAAGCAGCAGCAAATGATCTGTCACCTGACCCAAGGTCAGGTTTAAGGTTGGACACATTACACACATTTTGTACACAAAAATTGTGCTCATAATGAAACAAGCCATTAAGGTCAGGATTAGGATTAAAGGTCAGGGCAAATTTAGGGTTAGGATTAGGGTCAGGTTTAGTGTTAGGGTAACTTACGAGTTAGGGTTAGGCCATATCGTCAGGGTCACATGCAAGGTATTCTGCAGTAGTTTCTAGGGGAAAGTGAAAAGTCCTGTAATATCTCCCTCTTCTTTTGTTTTCATTTACCTTCTTTTGCATTATTATTTTTCGAAATCATCTTACCAAGTAGAGTTCCCTCCATGATTCCATTTCTGAAGGCCGGCTTTTCCTGAAGTCCTTATCCGCATGGATTCTCCATAGATCATCAGTGTCTTCGATCAGATACTACAGAAAGGTAGAAATATGATAAGAGATAATGAGATGTGAAGAGGGAGAGGAAAAACAGAGGGTGAAAATTAGAAATAAGCCATGGAACACAGAGAGAATGAGACAGAGAGCAACAGAAAGATAATGAGGAAGAGCAATGAAAGCATGGAGAAATTGTTTGGAGCGAGAGAGAGAGAGGTAGAGTGCACAAGTCACATGGTAAAGAAAGTTAAAGGAGCAAAAAATGTAAGAAAAACATACACTGACAAGAATGTCATAGGAATACACAGGCAGAGCAAGGCAAGAGAGAGAGAGAGGGGGGGGGGGATGGATGAAATGGAAGCTAAACGAAAGAAGAAATAATCAGATTCAGATCCTGAAAGTGAAGGGCATTTGCTGAAAAGTATTCCTACTAAAATATTAGCATGGGGATAGTGTGTGAGGTACAACGAATTATCATTATTTGGGCCCATCAGCTGTGTTTTAACACAAAGTCAGTGCATAAAGGAAGAACAGCACACAATATACTAATTTGTGAACATGTGATTTGTGAACATGATTGTATATGGTTACATTATAGCACATACAGCTACGGAAAAACATAAGACCACGAAAGGGAAACATAAGACCATGAAAGGTTACTGATAATGGGATTTCTGTGGTGAGGAGGGAAAAAATACCACAGATAGCAAGATGCGATTGCTGTAACACGTTATTCATTTAACAAATACAAAAAAATCTCTGAAAATATCACTTTTGTTTATAACATTCTGCTCCTACTATAACAAGAGATTGGTCTCTGCTTTTCCCAGGGATGTATTAGCTTGCATTACTTACTGGGTTATAGTCTTCTATGCGGAGTAGTTGGCTAGGGGTACACTTCTCCAGTACAGGCTTGATGATATCATATGGCACTCCAACCTCATAAAGAGCTAGCAGCAAATTAGAAAATGATAAAACATATAATGATATGATATTCATTTACCATTAATGGGATATAATACATTAATATATCTAATAAAAGGTCGCAGTTGATTCAAACGGATCGCAAGTCATCCAATAAATCACAAAATCCAACTTCCAACAAATATATTTTTGTAGAATCAAGTAAAAAGGAGCTCTGAACCAGCACAGATGCATAGTAACTGTGCTATATAAATCTATGTTTATTATTGTTATTATCATTATCATCATCATCATCATCATCATCATCATCATCATCATCATCATCATCATCTTCATCATCATCATCATCATCATTTATTATTATTATTATCATTATCATTATTATTATTATTATCATTATTATTATCTGAAGACAGAATTCAACTGATATTAATTTCAAATTATTTGTAACTGATCACAACTTTTTACAAGATGGTGCCATGATGATGTCACCTGTCGTGATTCCAAGGTAACTTAACTCATAATGAAGTATACAGAATGTCCTTCTACTGTCCTTCATGTACTAATATCTGACTGCATAAAATCTTCATGGCAATACATGAATCACAACAAATCTTTCAGGGTTCACCAGCACTGGGCATTTCCATTCACAGGCACCAAAAATAAATTCTGACAAAATAAAAGCAATATCTACTTTTGAAAGAAATTAAATCAAACCACAGTCAAGGTTGTTTAAAATAATTATGCAGCAAATTACAATCCATACATACAGCGTGTATTGCAAGAGCATTCTAACAGCTAACGATCCCCACAAAACTTTAAAAGGATCACATTCTAACTATCTGTTTTTTGAAAAGATACTTACAGTCAATGTTGTCGCATAGAATTCTCATACAAGCCTCATAAAGAGAAGGGACACCTGGGAGAAAGGGGAACAATAAGACGTGTTTGTCAAATGAAAACTCCTATGCACCCTCATGTATTCATTCAAAATCATAATTTCGCATCTTCTCCCTTTTAACGATCCACATTTTGAGAGCATAAACACATGCAGCATTGTATGCTGTAACATCATTTCACTTTTATTAATTTATAGCGAGAATGTAAGTTACTTTTTTTTATTACTTTACTTCCTTCTGTATCTTTTAGAAAATTTGAATGATAAAATGCAAAAATGCACGTCATTTTGCACACACGCAGTATGTGACTATTAAAGACGCTAGGTCGTGGGCTTTCATGGGGAATGGATCACAATTTGCTGACACCAGACTTTGTGAAAAGCACTGGAAATACCTGTAATAGAGCTACATTTCTGGAGCACAGCAAAACCAGCTGTCCCACCACAAACATTCTTCGGCCTGCTTCGGGCATTCTCGGGCCAGGGAAAGTGAGATAATGACTTTGCCATATAGGGAAAGGGTGAAATATACAGAGCATTACATAAGGTCTGTTGGTCATAAAACTCACAGTGATGGACAACACCTGTTACTGGGTAAGCACCCATGGTGTCAAATTCCCCATGAAAGCCATGACCTAGCGTCTTTAACTTTATGGCTACAAGATTCCTTTTATTTCATTATTTTGTTTAATACTGTATGTACAAAATTATATAGTTTTAGTAGCTGAAACTCTTCACTCACTTGATATTGTTTGTCTTGCTCGTCCTGAATAGAGTTTAGTCCTTGCATGCTTTGACCCAATGTATGATCCCTCCTCACTCAAGCCTGAAACTGTAACACAAGCAATGTGAAAAAATGAAAACACTATACATACATAATCCAAATTGGAGAGATCAAGTCATCTTGGGGCCCAATAGTATATACTGGCAGAGGTTGGTACACATACACGTACAAGGGAGATAGGGTAAAAAATAAATAAATAAATAAAATTTTTAAAAAACAGCAATGCCAGCAGCTTAGAAACAAATTCATAAAACATGGATAACTCTACCATGCAGCGAATAGCAAGCAACTCAAATGACGTATTAATGATATGAAAGTTCACTGCTTAATGACGTTTCCTCAAAGTTTAAAGTGCCATCTACAATCATTTGCTTGTAACAGCAAAATTTCAAATCCATTTTTATTGCTTGATGTTTTTCTTGATTTAACAAATGCACTGAAATGTGCCAATAATCAAGAAATAAAGCAACTGGACACTGGCCTTTCTTTCATGTTATCCTTCATTTTTTACCACTAAGAGTAAAGCATAAGCTCTCTTGGTAACTCAATATTGATATTTCCTATGACTGGTTCGCTGTCTTATTACTGGAATATAAAACAGGCAATGAACTGAATAAAAATAACTTCCTCACTCAAGGACTTATAAAGGGTACAGATCACCAATATATATTATGCTCCCTATGTTATAGGTTCCATGTTACCATGGGTTTCAAATATCACATCTGTAAAAGAGATATTGCATGTTGATGTACACTGCTCACAAATAATGTAAGCAAACTTGTAAGAAGAATAGTCACAGCATCCATACAAACTCGCAAAGATTGGGCCCACAACCCACATCCCATTTGAGTTCAACATGGGCATTTTCCTGTTATTCTTCAGTTTCTTCATACTCCTTAACTGTAAACTCGTAGAAGCCTAGGGTAAGAGTTTTTGGATGGATTCACACATGCCAGTTGTACAAAAATTATTTTTCTTATCATTAGTACACTTTTTGAAAAAAAAAAAGAAGGAAAGAAAGAAACTACAGAGACTCGTAGTAATGCTTCTTCTGGATTTAAGTTTTGTTATAAACCACTAATTTGAAAGTTACCTTCAATTCAAGAATGAACTATCGTGCAAGCACACTCAATATAATGTACATGTAGACAAAAGTCCCCATTTCTCCTTTTTCTAAAATGCAATTCTGTGTTCTTCGGTGACATGTACAAAATATATGACAAAGCAATTGTAAATAGTAAAAATCTCAAAAAAAGAATAATAATAATAATGTAACTATATACACACTGCAGTATCATGCAGACACAACTGAAGCTTCGCGAACACACACGAAACACTGCGAACAGGTTTGATCCAGATGCACGGTTCTGTTTTATTGGATTTTGCTTTGTTTTTGTTGTTTTTTTTTAATGTATTTTCGTAATTCAATTTTTTTTCCCCTAAAAAATCATGTTTTCTGTGAAATTCCTTGAATTCCGTGTTCTTCCCGAATTCCGTGAAATTTTTCCATTTTCCAGAGTGCGGAAAACTGGGGACTTAATGTAGACTTTTCCCAACTCTGGGAAGATCAGTTAACTCAGTATTTACAAGTACAGTGTATGTATTTACCTTTCTTCTTCGGAACTAAATCTGGTAATCTGAGAGGCTTGTAGTCAGCAGATATCTCTGGCAAATTATATGTGATTTCTTGATGTATATCTTCAAGCTGCAATTTCATGACAGGGAATGAAAGCAATGACTCATCATATCATAACTTGAATCCAAACTCGTAACACAAGCACAAGAATCATATCAGAATGCAATCATACATTACTTGCTTATCAAAACAAATATTTGAAAGCCATTCCCCCCCCCACACACACATATCTAATGATGTGGAAATAGAGTAGACAGAGAAAGATTGAACCTCCAGGTCTGGTGCTATACCTGTAGTTTATTATACATGTAACTCTTAATATCAACCAAGTCGACAAAATCCTACAGGTAGAATTTCTTAAACCTTATGAGTTCAAAAAGTTAACTTAGGAAAACATGAAAAGCATTTGCACTTAACTAGGGTTAAGTGCAAAGGTATTGCATAATAGACGCACTTTAATCTACAATCTACAAAAGTTGAGGACAGTTCACCATTTTACATGTCAGCATGTAAACATGCCCATATTTCAGAATCATCACAAAATGATATTAATACGACCTTTTACATGAAAACTAATTACATGTAGGCAAGAACAAACAAATATTTTTAAATGTGTTATGACTTCTCATTATGTCCCAAGACATAAGCATTCATGTCTATAAATAATCACAAGCACATAAAACATTCTTGTTCTTCTCACTAGGCAATTGTAAAACTATATCATCTTACCTTTGGTGACAATGATCGTGGTGTCTTTAGCTCTTCCCTTCTGCTCTTCTTATCCTCTTTAGAGGAAACTTTCTTACTTCCTTTTCCAGAGATACTTGATGATTTACTCCCTGAAGTCTTCTGAGTAATGCTCTTTGATGATGAAGAATCTCCTGTTCTTGCATGTGTTGCTGTTGATGACTTTACAGTTGACTTTGATGATGATTTTGAAGCTGATTTGTTCATAACAGAAGATGACGATGACTTCTTGCTGGCATCTGTTGTATTGGTGTTCAACCGTTTTACAGGCTTTTTCACTTTTGTTGACTGCACTGGACCCATAAGGATATCTCCAAAGGACAAACCAGTGTTTTGAAAACTCTGTGAATCCTCTTCACTAATTCTACGCTCTCCCGACGACAGCTTTCTCTTCACTTTTGGAGCAGGGCTCACTTTGGCACTTGACTTTGACTCTGGGTCCTTCCCACTGCTGTTGTCAGGGTGACACTTACTAGAAACTTTGTCCAAAGATACTCTTGGCTTGCTTTCTTTTGATTTAGAGCCCAATCTATCATGCTCTCGTTGAGCAGATTTTTCAGCAGTTCTTGGTGATTCAGACTCCCTGTCTGCTGACTGGGCAAGAGAGGCACTTTTCGGTTTCTTATGAATGGATGATTTGGATGATGATGATGATGACGATGACGATGACTTTGACATGGATGAAGACTTTGACAATGATTGCAATGGTGTCTTGCTTACTTTGACACCAGTACTCTTGTGTTTGGAAACAGTATCATCAACATCATCAACCATATCAAGAAAACTTGCTTGAGGCTCTCTCACAGAACCATTAAAAACATCTGGATCTGACTTTCTGGCTTTAGTCCTTTCTTGCTCATTCTTTGGGATAACTTTCTTTTGCATGCTCTCACTTAAACTCCTCTCATTGCCCTTTTCACTTCTTGATGGTGATGGTTTTATGAGCGATTGTCCAGATTTGGCTGGCTTGGCATGAGAGCTAGGTTTATCACCTCCCCTGTCTTTCTGTGCTGGACTCTTGGTCAGTGAGCTAGCAGGTGAACCCCCAACTCTGCGAGGGCTTGGAAAAAGGGCTTGTGAGAAACTATCATTGTCCAGAGGTTTCTTTTTCATGATCTTAGAACTTTCTGAGCAGTCCACTGAAGATTTTTCCTCTATCCTTCTTTTTTTTATTTGAGATGATGACGAGGTACCGGAGTGTGTCCTTGGAGATTCCTGGCTTCGACTAGGTGATGGCTCATGATGCCTTTTGGATGACGCCCTATCTTTATTGGATACAGAGACCCTATCATTTCTGTCATTGGACACATGTCTGTTTGAAGGTGGCTTTGGTCTGGGGTCCCTGATGGGTGAGGGAGGTGGGCTGTTGTAAGATGGGCTTTGTTCAGCACTGTGTCTCTCATCCTCCCTATCTGACTCACTGGATTCATCGCTATTACTATCCTCCTCCTCATCTTCTTCATCGCTTCCTTCATCCTCTGCCTCTTCATCAGATGACTGAGATTGTGGTGAAGGTGATCGTGAAGGATCACGTTCTGGAGAAGCTTGAATTTTCTCTTCAGCTTCCATTGCCTCTCTCACCTAGAAATAATACAAAGCAAAGCAAATGATGATTTCCTCATAAATGTTGAAATGTATCATGAAAATGAATAACTGCCAACAAAGTGAACAAACTATCCGCTTCATATCCTTATGTGTGAGGAAATATAAAAACATTTTTCCTTTAATAGATTCATTAAGATACTGTGTTAAAGACTGCTTTGAAAAAAATTAATAATGAAAAATAAATGAACAAATAAGTAAACAGATAAATAAATGAATAAATAAATAAATGAATAAATAAAGTCTACATCAGTTCCAAGAGTGTCAAATTTATAAAATTGCAATCTACATGTACCAGCAAAAAAAAACAATGCACAGGAGCAGGGAGCAATTCATCTCCTGTAAGCTCTAACAGGAGCTGGGAAAAAAGCAAAACATTTCATGTTGTAAATCCCATAACAGCTCACAAGAATGAAAAAAAGTTCTTTTTATAATGCTTTCTGTAACTGAACTCACTAATTCTTTCCAGCTTTGGACTAGATGTTTCACAGATTCTGTAATCTCTCCTCCTCGTTTCCGCAGCTTGTTCACAGTTTTCCCAACTCCTGTCTCCTACATGATAACATTAATCAAAAAGAGAAAAAACAAAGAATTAACAAAGTTTCCTTCACAAAAATAGGCAGGATAACAGCCCCACAGAGCTAGAAATACATACCTTTGCATACTTTTGCATGAGCAAAGTCAATCACATTACAAAAATTTGGAGGCCTATCCATACAAAGGTTCAAGGTAAGAAACAGAAAAATTTACTTCTAAATCATTTCTTACTCTAATTTTCTATATTCGGAAATGTTGCAAGTTGGCCAAGCTGCCAACATTTGATTTGTGGAATCTCAGAGATTTTTGCAAAGTGAACATGGTAAGGGTAGCAAGCAGAAAAGTGTTGCTTAAATTACTTTCGACAAAACTACCAAACCACAACAAAGTGGAATAATTATAAAGGTGATCGTACGTATAATATATTTCATGTTGTAAATCCCATAGGAGCTTAAAATCTGAAAATTATAATTCAAACAAAATTTTACCCATACAATATTTTGTGAAAAATACCACGCTGAAGCTTTTACCGCACTATGTATTGTATATCACACAAGAAAGTCATTTTTTTTTATATCTGAATATTTCAATGATTTATACATTCCATTTGAATGCTTCACAGATAAAATTATGTTCTGTCATGACAAACTGTAAAGTGCTTAAAATGAATGAACGCAAAACTTAGGAGAGAATTCTGGGATGTATTCTGCAAAGGATGGAGTCTGTAGATTGCATGGTGATTAAGGGAGGGTGCAATTCTAGCCAATGTCCCCCCCCCCCCCCTCCCCTTTCTGAAACAAAAGTGTACATTGCCCTCCCCCCTTTATGGTTTTTTTTTTTTCTTCTTCTTGCTTGCTTGCTTGTCAGAGAATATGGAACAAAGAGACACCCTAAGAATCTAAGATATGACCTTTTCTTTCCACCTTTTTCTTTTATTATCAGGAAATTTTCTAACATTTGTGCTCCTTTTAACCCATAGAAGTACAGAGCTTTTTACAGGTCTGAATTTATCATCTTCAATCCTCAAGTTGGCAACAAATATTATTTTTTCCACTCTTACATAATTTGAAAAAAATATAGATATAACTTGAACCAAAATGAATTATGATTCCAAATTTAAGCTGTAACTGCCAATTTGAACATGGAAATGGTGATTATATAATATTCACTGCGTTGCCAATTTAAAGAGTTTAATGATTAGTTACATTTAAAGTGCTCTAATTCGAAAATGCAACAACATACTGCATTGGGAATGGACTCAAAACTTTCAGTGAATTTTTCTCTTTCTCCTAAAGGAGACACTGTATCTCTATGGGTTAAAAAAAATCCTGAATCAGCCCCTGGGTGTCTAACTACACAATGTAGACCCTAAGTCTTTACCTGCAAAACTCTCACTGTAATTGGTAGTCTGTCCAACTTCTGGAGAATCCGTAAAATCTGTCAGTGATACCAAAAATGAAAAAAAAAAAAAAAATTACATGTAGATGATGAAATGCACATCTCCCCAATTACCATAAAGGAAGGGGTACAGATTCCAGATCTAGATCTAAGTTTATCCACTTCTTGTCTTATTTTGATAAAAATCAAAGTAAATTTCACCTTGGTCAGGAAGACGGAAAATCTTTATTTGCATTCAATCACAATCTAAAATATGTACTATCAAATGTTATAACAAGGTGACCAAAATTCATGCAAATTATTGTATTTGGGAACAGAATATTTGATCTATGATTCTACCAAATAACATTTGGATCAATTGATTTCAAAGGGAAAGCAAAATCTTCTATGTTACAAATGGGGACAAAAAAGAAGTAATTAAGGAAGGATTCTGGATATGCTGTCAGCCGCTGATGGGAAGAACAATCTAGAAGAAGAAGAAGTTGCAATTGCCACAAATGCACATACAATGTACATGTATGAAAAAGTTTTTTTTTTTTTTTTTAATAATCATTCCAAACTTTACACATGAGAGTTCAAAGATCATGATTTATCCAAAACATACACCCATCAAAGTTTTCAAAGGTAAGATATCTGCATCAAGAGCAAGGCAACATATCACAGACCTACTTGTAGCTACATGTATCTGGTTTCACATTTTACTTTGATACAAGTTTGATAAAAATCTTTGCTGGAAAATATTTCTAAACATTTGGTTTGTCCTGTCTTTAGGTTCATTTTTATTTTTCTAAAAAAACATAAATTTGCTGACCTTTTCCCAAGATTTTCATTAGCTCTCAACGTACCCAACTGAAAAGAACATTTCATCACGAAGTCATCAGGGTTATTTATGGTAGTGTGACCTACCTTCGTGCAGGTCCATAGTTCGCGCACAGGGCCATATCTCCGAAACTAGAAAAGATTGTGAAAATCTGATAGTTCCAACGGAAACAGCAACCTACAATTACCCTACGTTTAACCTTTCTTTGAAATTTGGTAAGGAATTGTGAAAGTATTAATGAAAAATTGGCAAATTTTGCAGCGTTTTGCGTCCGTTCCGAGAAAAACTGAACCTGCCGACAAGGGTCTAGAATTTCTCTTTACAAGAGACGATGTCATAAAAATTGTAAGTAAAATGTGATATCAAATGATTCTATGGCATTTTGTCTTGCTAATGATGCAATTATCTTACCTTCTTTTGATCTCTATTTTGTATGAATCATTTGTAAACTGGCGTGCGCGAAGTTAGGTCTCGTTTTTTCTATAAAACTTTTCCAGGTCCAGTGCGTTGCGATACGACATCGAATTTTGTGATCGCGATATCTCGGGAATTCTTCGTAAATTGGTCTTCTTGTGCCCATTTGTAGTCTAGAAGTTTGCTTTGTCTTTGCTGGCAATTAAATCTGAATAACTTTTAGTAAAATTTGAGAAATTATGGATTGAAAGTCGCCTTCTTTAGAAAATTAAAATGTGCGTGAATTATGGTCCCCCCATCATAGACTTAGTTCATCTTTCCATGTCTTGGTACATTGTTTTTCAAATCTTATTGTTTGAAATAGAGTCGTCTACTGAGCCTGCCAGAAGTTTGGTCACACATGAGCAGAATATTATCTTCATCACACCAGCTAATTCTGTTTGCTCTGGTTGTTTTGTTGCACAAATATAAATTGTAATATTCAACAGTTAACGTTAGTCAGGCTCAGAGACCAAGTTGGAAAAACAGGAAGACACAACTTAATAGGCCTAAAGTATCAATTAGATCTACGCCTATCCTGCCTATCCTGCCTATGCAATATCAACTTGATTCTACGTATTTAGATTTATATTTCATGTATGTAGAACCAAGGCAAACAAGAAATTGCTTTTTAAGTTAACCAGCTAGTATTACATTTAAATTTCCCCCAACTCAAAATAATACACACAAAATAATTCACACAAACAGTCACACCAACATCGCAATACAAACCCTATGGCACTCGAGCTCTGGATCTGCGTTCAGCTTTCGGAGGAGCTGGTGAACAGCTGCCACAACTTCGTCGTGATCTGCCATCTTTGTTTTACGCCCAAAATAGAAAATCACGGTGCAAAATAAATCTTCTGTTCCAAAAGGTCAAAGAGTGCCATACAATGATCGATTTCCAAGTATGAAAGAAGGTTTTTGGATACGTTACATTCTCCCTTTCTTGTGCAAAATCCCCTGTTATTCTGTTGACATACGACCTTTGACCTCGAGTCCGATTGCAGCTTGCGGCTGGATATCGATTCTGAAAATATCGTGGGGCAGGGGCAGGCCCTTTGGGCAGGCCGCTCCGGGGGAGGAGGATGGGAGGGGGTGTGGTAGCAGAAGCCGCGGAACGTTTTTGAAAGTGAGGGGGCTGCATGTACAATCCAAAAAATTCACTTCCGGGCTTTTGTACAGGGGCCTATGTGTCTACTCAAAAAAGTGAGGGGGCTGCAGCCCCCAGCCCCCGCGGTTCCGCGGCCCCTGGGTAGGTATTAAATCTATTTTGAGCAGTCGGTGCGTTTTTCACTATCTACACTTGGCCCACTCGTTCTTAATGCTGGGTTTACACTGGGCCATGATTTCCTGCACGATCTCCACGGTGGAGCTCCAGTATTTCTGGGGGCACGTAAGCTTAAAAATAATCCCGCTTTTATTGTTGGGAGAAGGCCATGCACCTGTCCGATCACAAAAGACAATGAAATTTGAATCATATTTTGTCATGTTCTTGGATGGTCCGTGCATTCCACGATTTAAGAGAATCGTGATGATCGAGTGTGGGGGTCGTGAGACGGTCGAATTGCCTTGGTGATCTTGAGGGAGCTTGGTGGAATCGTGATGAGCGTGACAAAAATCGGACAGTTCAAAATTCTGACACAAAATCTTGAGAGAGCGTGATAGAACGTGGGAATCGTAGCAGAGCGTAGTACACGCCGCAGCAGACCTTTACAGAGTGTAAACTATGGGTGTCGATCCCGAGGGGGATGGGAGGGGATATACCCCCAAAATGTTGGTCATGGGGGATGGCCTGTACAATCATCCCCCCCCCCCCCCAATAATTCACCATGAAAAAATGAAAAAAATCACAGCCTCCTATAATCCTCGAAAAATGAATAAAAAGTAAAGACAGAGACAAATAATAAAGAGCAAAGAAGCCATTTTTTAAAGGAAAGGAAAAGGAAGAGGCTTTCAGCGCTCGCTCGCATTTTAAGTTTTTCAACCAATGAGGTTACAATACTATCTTTATGAAAGCAAATCGGTTTGCATCTTGTCTTTCTATCAAATAGTATGGTATTATTGTTCTACTGCATTTAATATCTTTGGTATTTTAACCAATGCCAGTGAATATATTTATCAGGGTTTATTATGAAATGAAACTGGTTTGCATCTTGTCTTTCTATATGTTATACATGTACTGTTATGATATAACTGCAAGGAGTCGAACGGGAAGAAGACCCATCAACAGAAGAATTTTCATGAGATAATGACTTGTGACCGGTAGCCTATTCCTATCTTACCAAATAAGGAGGATGCTGATAAAATGTACATTATTAAAATTATAAAACTGGAGTAACAGTACACTAGAACCTAGCTGTTCTCAGTATTAAAAAAAAAAAGATAGCCCTTTCTCGCTCGCTGACTCCGCTCGCTCATAGAAACAAGATTCACTCAGCAACATGTCCGAATATTGTAATATTTTTACAGCGAGATGTAAAGCTTTTCTTGAATACAGAGAAATGGTACATCATAAAATTCATCTAATTTATTTGGGTGGAAATTTTACGTTTTACTAGAAAGAAACGGGTTTTTGTCAGTAGCTCACTTCGCTCGTTCATAGAAGCAAAATGGTTTTAGATGGCAAGCGATGCCCCAGAAAGCATAATATTAGGCAATTACACAATAAAATGAAATTAAACAACTTGTATAAATTTTATACAACCTGGTTTACTATATGAACTGATCAGGTAAAGTTTAACAACAATGTTCAATTTTTGAACAATTATATTAAAAATTGAACATTGCTGTTTAAAACTTTGAACAGTTGTTTAAACTGTTAAACAATACCTGATCAGTTCATATAGTAAAACAGGTTGTATAAAGCGTTTTTACTGTGCAGGTGATCAAAACTATTTAGATATCTTTGAGGCTATCAAAGAATGTACTTTTTTTCCTCGCTCGCTGCGCTCACTCGGATATGTAATGTAGATATTTTAAAGAGCTACAGTGGATTTTGATGACACTTTTAATATTTGAAATAGGTTGGTTTGGGAAGTAACAATTGGACCAGGGAGGTGCTGAATTGTACTTTGAGGACAATAACATTACTTTTATAGCTAGAGAGTTGAATGTTCGGGTCGCTCGCTTCGCTCGCTCGCAAAAAGGGAAGGTTCGCACTCTATAAGTAAAGGTTTAAGTCCCCTAAACTTCTCATTCAAGTAAGGAGGATGTACCTCTGCGATATTGTTTGAAAACAATTTTTTGTGTGGTTAATTGGAGTAGATTAGACTAACAATGCAGATGTATGGGCAGAAAAAAACGGGTCCTACCCTCCCCCCCCCCCCCCCCCGCATATTTAGTCTATCCTTCACGTTTGAACCTCCACACCCTTTCAAGCTCGGTCGCTTTGCTCCGCGGTCGAGGATATTCGCCATCAGTCATCCCTCCAACCGCGAACACAAATCGACACCCATGGTGTAAACTGAAAGTCCTTAAATTGCCCATTCAAAAGGGATATTGGGTGAGCGCCGAAGAAAGGTCACGGGGGGGGGGGGGTATTGTTTCATTGAGGCCTGTACATCATCCGCGTAAACAAATACGTAGAAAAAGGGTTGTTTTTCAGCACCATGCACGCAGGGAAAACAGGGGTCCATTTAAGGGTATTAAAATCAGGAAAATGTGGGAAAAGGTTAAATCAGGAGATTATGACGCAATCCTTGCATAAAATCCCTGTTAAGGGTTTAAAGATCGGAGATGTAATACATTACTTCTCTGTTTAGGGTATTAAAGTCACTCCTTCTTCCGTCCAACTTCAGGCCTAATCCCTGTTCAGAGTGCTTTTCAGAAAGCGATTTACGCGGATGATGCACAGGCCTCAATGAGACATATCCCCCCGGGGAAAGGTCATAAAATAAATTGTGGAGCTCTATGTTTAGGGAGGTTTTTTTAATCGTGGAGATTGTGGACATCATGGCCCAGTATAATAACTATAAACCCAGCATTAAAACTATTCATAATAGTTTTATGCAATATGCGTTTTGTATATAGCCGTTTCGTAGCCCTTTAGAAAACGGCTTCAAAACTGCAAACACAGTAAACGGCTAGAAAACAGCTAAAAACGGCTACAAAACAGCTACAAAATGGCTACAAAACAGCTACAAAACGGCTACAAAACGGCTGCATATATCCCCCCCCCACCCACACACACACACACACACACACACACCCCACACACACTTTTTGAGAGGGGGGCAAGGCATGTACAAATATCCCCCCCCCCCCCCACTTTTGAAGGAGGAAATATTTTAATTAATCGGTTCGTAAAAGTTTTGATAATCTGTCATAAACGACCATAATAATTATTTTAGAATTTCAAGTTGAAAATGCGATTTGAAAATGCGATTAAAACCCAGTACATGTTTTGCTGTTGTTTCTCAACTCAAATGCAGCAAAAATTCAGTACATTAGAACATACTCATAATTTCATATCTCAAACTATGTTTGCAAATGGCATCTCAGTCATGATCCTGGTCTTGTTATTTTTCTTGCATTCTTCATTATAATTTTATACCCACTGCTCTTTCTTTACTTTTCTCTTCCCTCTTTCTCACCCTCCTGGTTTTTAGCTTCGCTTCAGTTAACTTAAATGTGTCATATGCTTTTCTATCATTTTATGTAATTCACCTGTTTTTATGTTATGCTATATTATGCTCTCTCTCTCTAAAAAAAAAGAGTGAACACATTCACTCTGTTAGGGGTGAATTTCAGAAGAGAGTGCATTTAGAGTGAATTAAGAGTAAATTAAGAGAAAAAAGTGTGATGTTCACTCTTTATTCACTCTTTGATGGGTGACCTCAGGGATCACTCAAGGATTGTGAGTGATGTTATGTATTTATATTGAATGCTGAGATCCTTGTGCACTCAGTCACGTGTGGGAAGGAAGGCCTGTGGGCCATGGCCATTTAGTTGACCTGTTCCTTACCCAGGTTACCTGGTTGGGTCCGCAGGGGTCTATGAAATTTTTTTATTCCTTCACTCTGATTATATGTTACCTTTGTTTCTTGATTTCTGAAAGTGCCAAATGAATAATAATAATAATAATAAAAGTGGTAATAATAAAAATCAAAATGTGTGCAAGGGGGTCTGTGTTTAAACTTAAGTGTAAGTTCGACAGAAAAAAAAATAGGCAAAAAAGTCGATCATCCCCGATGATCCCCCCCCCCCCCACATTCCTCAAAGTGGATTTACGCCGGCGGTGTATGCCTGGCAAAACTTCATGTAGGCTGTACATATAAGCTTTTCTGTGGGGCTTAACTGTATATCAAAATACAACTCATTCTACATTCATTTCAATATCAAAAGAAAAGTCATTTACAATTCTTCACTTGTATATATAAAATGTTAATTATCTAATAGAAAAATAGAAAAATCGAAATCGCTCTGTATTTCCAAATAATGCATTTGATCTTAAACTTAAGTATGAATTAGAATAATTACATGTACATTCCTTCCTGTTTTCATATTGTTTCAAGACCTAAGGTGCATTCAGGGAAAACTTCTAGGCCACTTCAGAAATTAATTATCTTCTCACTTTTAAGTTTTTATCTCTCTCTTTCATTTTAGCACATGAAAGAAAGCTAAGTATTCAATACCAAAGATCTACGTCAAGTAGCTTTAAAGTTTATCTCTTTCAACTCATTTGCAGAAATGAAATGTTTCGATACTCAATGGCCACTCATCAGATTAAATGCAGTAAATCTTCACTTTACATATTTTTGAAATCTGCAATTCACTTTGCATTTCTTCAGTGTTTAAACATCATTTGCACCAAAACTAAAGAGAAGAAAGAAAAGAATAAATATCCATCCAACTCAGCCAGTTGTAATAATGCTCTGGCTTGTGCATACTGAAATATATTTGGAAATTGAAACAATGGGTCCCCAAATATATTTTCTCCCAGTACCAAGTACAAATTCTTCATTTTCCATTGCATTTCATATCTACCTGTATGACATTATTGCATAGAAAGTATATGAAA
This sequence comes from Echinometra lucunter, assembly GCA_029962745.1. Taxonomy (NCBI): domain Eukaryota; kingdom Metazoa; phylum Echinodermata; class Echinoidea; order Camarodonta; family Echinometridae; genus Echinometra; species Echinometra lucunter. The sequence continues at coordinate 23,664,980 of CM057153.1, read as the reverse complement.
TGTTACCAAGTGAAAACTCTACATAAAAAATCATACATAAAGATCTAAATGTGTGGAAAAAACAAGATGAATGCGAAGTTCTGCATATCCTATATGCCTCTGCCTATATTCAATTAACTTCATGGCTCAAATTGTTCTTGAACTATTGAGATAATCAGAATAAAAAACCTAAGATCATATGTTAATTCATTTATTTAACTTATGACCTCTAACCTATAACAACCCAAAGTCTGATAATGTTGTCACCTCATATTCATGCATAGTTGAAATATAGTGCTGACTAAACTAAAATATCTTTCATTTCAAGCATGTTGACCTCTACAACATTTGACCCTTGATCTACAAACCCCTAATCTAATCAGATCATCTTCCTATGGTGATGCATACTAGCACCAAATTCGAAGTTCATATCTCAAATGGTTCTTTAGATATCATGTAAATGAGGCTACCACCTGAAATTTCATAAACTGACCTCTGTGACCTTTGACCTTTAACCTACGCACTGCAAAATCTAACCAGATTGTCTTCCTATGGTGCTAGATACTAAGACCAACTTTGAAGTTCATACCTTAAATGGTTCTGGAGATAGACAGACAGCCCAAAAACATACTGCCTCCGGCAATATTTACAGTGGGCGGAGGCATAAAAATATTAATAAACATTTGAACACATAAGTTGAGGGATGTTATGTCACAAGTGAAATTATACTGAACTTAAGCTTTGAAAACACACAGAAAAGAAAATGAAACAACATGAAGCCAGCCTCAGTAACACCTAACCCATGTGTTTGATTAAAATATAAGATTATTATTAAATTAACTAAGCTGATTGTAAAATATACATTACAAAATCTTCAATATAAAAATATTAAAACATCATTTCATAATAAACTTTGGTACATGTAGTATGAAAATATATTTTTTATCAAATTTCATTATTCCTTGAAGCAGCATATCAAATTAAAACAATAATCATTCAATAATCATATGGTATCTTGAAAGAAATAATCATAGTAAAAATATATAACAACATCTAATAACAAGAAAATACAGCTATCACCAACAGGAGTTTCTTTCTTTCACCATGCCATGGGATATACTAGCACCTCTTGACAGAAAAGTTTGCAAAAAATGATACCACTTAAAAGACAGCCACAATTAGCCGCAAGACAAACAAATATCTTATCCTCAAAACATTTATCTTATATCTAAGCAAAAAAGAAATCATTATTGGATCTAAAATGTAAACATTATATTCCCTTTCACATGGCATATGAAGAAATTGATACAGTGGCTAAGATCCCCTGCATACAAGAGATGGAATTTACCTCAGCAGGTCATTTGAATCTTCTTCTGGGCCATCACCTGACGAACCACATGCCAGCTCTACCCAGTGTTAAATATGTCACTGACCTCTTCTAAATCAGCCTTTTTCTATTTCTTCACTGAGCTTTTAAAACAAATTCTACCTCGAATTCTACATTCTAAATATGATGTGATCTTTAAGCCTCAGAGACCAACACTCACCATGTGAAGTGAAACCCTGTTTACCTCATGATGAAAAAGTAGTTAAATATGTTCACACTCATGTGGCATATTTTGTGGTCAGGCTTATTTTGCTTCAAGCAATGGGTTCACACTCATATAGCTTATTTTGCTTTAAGCAATGCGTTCACGCTCATGTGCCTTATCTTGCTTCGAGTGGTTTTCACAATGTTGACAATTATGTCAATTTTGCTTTTGCCATTTCAGCAAAACGTCCTTGTAAGTTCCTTCCACTCCTTCTTTGACAGGAGACGTAGGCACTCTGGGTCAGTTATACCATGCATCTGACAGCCTACACAAAATTGCATAGTACAACAACCATCATGATCTAAATGAATACAGTAATTTCTATGATTCAATCTTTTGTACAGTCACAAAAAAAAAAGGGTAACATGATACTTTGACGAAATAACAATCAAAACCATGAAAGTGCCACGAAAGTAAGATGATTTGATGGTAACTTTGTCAAAGTACCATGGATCCACCCTGATTAAGCTTAGGACAATTTCATGCTCCCCCATACCAAAAACAAAGCAAGATCCGACTACTCGCCTTTTTTGAAAAGATATGCAGGCACTTGCGTCTAAATGGTTGGTGACCTTGCTAATAATGATTATAAATATAAATATCTAGAATTCCATAACAGGGCCTCCATTGTTCATGTGTAAAGGCAAAAATATTGCTATTCTAGGATAGATCTCAACAATTTATACTAATGAGCCTCCATCGATTTTTATCGCCTCGTTCAAATTGCTCAGCCATGATTTGCTTAGGAAAGACCTCAACAATGATATATGTGTGGTCATAATTTACTTCTTCAATGTGTGAGGTGAAAGAATACAATGTGAGCTTATGAAAAGTTTGGGTCCGGAAGAAACTAGGGAGGAAGTGGTCATGAGAAGTGGGTTGAGATGGATGGGTCATGGGTTGAGAAGGGAAGAAGATGATAAGCCTGTGAAGAGAGCGTGGGATCTGGAAGTGGATGGCACGACGGGAAGGGGAAGATTAAAGGGTAAGTCCACCCTAGAAGTTTTACTGTTTCAATAAAAGGAGATAAATTTGAATAGCATTTTAAAAAAGAAATGAGCAAAATCGGTCAAAGAATAAGAAAATTACTCTCATTTACATTTTCTAGTAAACTACTCTCGGCTCTGCAAATTGGCAACACTGATGACATCATATGCGAGTAGGTTCCATTCACATTGTACATGAAATTTCACGTTTTCTCAATTTTCTTGGAAGTTACACATTTTCTAACCCCCATAATCAATGTATGTTCAGAAGAATTGCTTTTTACATAACATACTTTGACTATGGGGTAAGAAAATTTGTAACTTCCAAGAAAATTGAGAAAATGTGAAATTTCATGTACAAAGTGAATGGAGAGCTGCTCGCATATGATGTCATCAGTGTTGCCAATTTGCAGAGCCGAGATTAATTTACTAGAAATGTAAATGAGTGTAATTTTCTTATTCCTTGACTGATTTTGCTCATTTCTTTTTTTAAAATGCTGTTCAAATTCATCTCCTGTTATTGAAACAGTGAAAATTCTAGGGTGGACTTTGCCTCCCATTCATGACAGGAATTATTTAAAGCCTAATTTGATCAGCTTTTATTCTTCAAATTGGCAACACCAACATTTTTATTTTATTGCTACATTTTTCTTATAAAACGTCATGTGTCTGAAATGAATATAAATTGACAGAAATTATGATGAGAAGTCAAAAAGTTGCCAATTTGCATGGGAAAACGGTGATTTTAAACTTTCTATCACATTGCCAATTTAAGGATTTTAATGCTTATTTTCCTTTTAAAAATTTTCAGCATCAAACAACAAATATTAATGCAACCAAAATGGGCACAGTTTGTGTAGAATTTTTTGCTCTTTCTGCTCATGTATTTGATATGATTTTTAGGGCCTTGCATCAAAAGATATTAGGCCAAACCACAAAATGTGGACCTCTGTCACGAATGGGTTAAGAACTAAGTGGAAAGAAATGGTGAGGAGGGAAAGCAGGAGGGTTGGGCTAAAAGAGAAGGATGCTCCAGATGCTCCAGGATGCTCCTTTCTTTGACAGAACCCCAACGATTTCATTTTTAGGTGTGTAAACTGTTACTATTACCATCACACTCAATATGCATATAGTTTATTCTTATTATTTCAACCAGCCCTTCATACAGCAGTTTGACTGTAAGTGTTAGACCTACAATGAATGGAAATGAACTAAAATGGAATGAATTATTCTTTCCTCGCAGCCACTTGCCAATTGAGTAAGATTTACATCATTGAAAATGTATGAATATATTAAATATGCACATACATAAAAGTCACATAAATATAAGAGTATGAAAACATATTTAGCAGGAATGTTGTTTGTTTGCCTAAAACTGAAACAATTAAATAATTATAATTATGAATATTCAAAACACATGGAATAACTCAAAAGTACAGAACCTGTATTATTTTTTCACATAATTATATGGTATCTGACACTCAAATGGTGCATACAGTATATGGATTTAAAGATGTTGCAGGAATGCACAGTATAACTAATTTCAGAGTTGCTTGAAAGTATTATCGACTCAAGCAATGGGCTTGAGGAAATAATTACAAACAATAAATGTTACATACATACATAATTACCAGGGATGGAGTCAAGACCAGCCTCGAGGCCACATTTTGCAGGCTTTGGCCTTGGCCTCGGTCCAATCCACATGTACAAAGTCTATGGGAGAAATTTTTATCCAGCTGCCTCGTGGCTCGGAACTGCGGGCCTCGACTCCATCACTGATAATTACAGGGCAAATGGTGAATCTTGACCACTTTAATATTACTTGCAGAAGCTTTAATTGCATAGAAATTTTATGCATACCCGATATGTATGGTATCATCATAAGGCAAGCTGTAGGAGGGCCATGATGGCTGCGGACAGACCCATTGTGGCCGGAAGAGTGACCACCCAGGCCAGGGCAATGGTGCCAAAGAGTGACCAGTTGACTGCTTTCCTTGATCGTAACCAGCCCACTGACACCACGGATCCGATCTTGCAGTGGGTGGTACTGATTGGGATGCCCACGTTGGATGCCAGCAACACCGTCATTGCAGCACCAAGCTCCACTGAAAAGCCACTGCAAAACAGATGCACAAAGACAACGATGAATAATATGGTCATATTTACCACAGTTAGCCTCATCATATCAGTATCAACCAACCGCCCAAAGGGAAATGGGGGCCCTGAATAAACCCATAACAGTACAGTGTATGCAGTCACAAATATTTCTGTACACATGCATGACCACAAAAACATGTGGAAAGGAGTTTTTGCCGATTAAGGCCACACGCATGACGTGATGAGGGTTACAAATAGGCTAAAAATGAGGAAATATGGTATGTTTTCTTGAATTTGTAAATGCAAATTTAGGATATCACCGTCATCGCAGCACCTATCCTTTATCTGGAATTTGTGCAGCCTTGCATTACATGATTCTCTTCCAGAAATGAAATAGAAGAGACAGAGACTCTGTTCAGGGAATAGATGTATGTTTGAAAAAGCTAAACATGCTGCATAATTCTCTGCAGTACATAACACCCACAGTTCCAATACCATGCATACAGGATTTCAGACAAGGAAGAACCATGTGTGAAATTGCTTCACCATGCGAGGCGACAGGAGTAAAAAATTATTGGAGTATATATTCCTAATATTATTTAATGATAAATACCAAAGATTATTTGGGGTTTTTTTTTTTAGGCAATGTATTTGTGCTATTATGTCATTAGTAGACAACTCCTGCTCACCAAGAAGTATTTTTCATCCTTTTACTATAGCATATACTGCCGCCACACCTAACTTTAGGTGTTATTCCTTAACACTTCCGAAACCTCCGCGCTTTGCACAGAGGGGGAACCATGTGTGGATTATTTTCTAGTGAGAACCCAGTAAGTGCTAAATTTTCATAGAAAAGCTCAAAAAAGACTTGAAAGAGGTGTAATTCTGATCAATGACGTTTCGATGAACAAACTATTCACTACAATCTCACAATGTAGCACACTGTTCTAATAGTAGAGGGTAATGATTCAAGCTATCCCCTTTCGATTGTGCTTTTAAAAAGCCCTTTGAACTAATATGCAGTCATAAAAATTGCAAAAGAATCATAAAAAAAGATTCTCTTTATTACATGTACATATATATTCTAGCCTTCCACATGAGACTTGATAGTACTTTTCTATCTACCAATAAAATACAACAGTACCAACCAAGTAGAGACTTCCACAAAAGAAATGACATTGTCACCTATCATAAATCATGCAGGACATTTCTTTCATGTATCAGTATCATATTTTTACATATGTCTGGCTGTGTAACTCTACAGAAATCATGAAGAAAAGAGAAAAAATTATACAATTCAACAGGAACTTGACCGAGCATGAAAAAGCGAATAAGGTTAAAAACTTATCCCATTCACCCACCTTTTAACGTCTGCCATCATGGCTAAGGGCATACCTCATTAATCTATCTCCTGAATTGGTCTTTTATGTACCCTTAACGTTTTCATCATAATAATAACATATACTCAAAGTATACATAAAGTTAATGGGCTGATACAGAATATAACGTATTTTCCTTCATGACTGTTGCATTCATTATGGCAACTGTTACACTTTACACAGAATTTTTTCAAGCAAAAAATAACTTGCAAAAGAAAGTTTTTAAGAATGTTTTGTCTCCTTCACACACACACACAACATGTACACATTTTCTCCAACAATTCCGATTCTGCCTGTAATAATACTCAGGAAGAGGTTATGCACAACAAAAATAATTGGATATAATTCATTCAGATTGCAATCTTATCAGTCTTTACAGCAGTTCAGAATTTTTGAAAGGTCCAAATGAATGTGCATCCTCAAATTGACACCAATCTCTATAATTTTTTCACTATAAATAATAGTTAAAGACTAATAAGAAAAAAAGTGTATATCAAATGAATCAATGTTTATAATGAAATTACAAAATGCAACCAAATATTGCTTATTTCCTTAAGTGACTGTAAATTCAAATGATGAAAATCAGAGACTGTAATGCTAATATCCAATTAGATCATTTTCATGTTCTGCAACAGAAATTGTCTCACTTCTCTTTTTTCTTACTACCGTACTCTTTTTAGCTCATGCATTTTGAAAAATTCAAAACATCCTGGATCAAAAGATAATACACATGGGTACACACGTCACTTTAAAGAGACAGTAAAACTACCAGAGGTAAAAAGTAAACTAGTATTTTCACAATCTTTACCTCGATGGGGTGAGTGCAGTGATATCTTCTCCAACTGTCTGAATCACCCGACGACCAAGACACCATAGTCCCAGAGAGATGCCTAACGCTCCGTAGAACAGCACCCAGAGAGGAGTGGCTTGGTCCTGGGCAACATCCCCAGTCTGGTATACCAGCCAGATGGCTATCAGAGGTCCAACAGCATTACTGAATGAAGAAAAGCATATTAAGATAATGATAATGAGTGATAGGTAATACAGGCAATTCTACAAAGGAAAATATATTTTAAAAATCATTTTCACAGGAACATTCTTCCAGTATATTCAAGTCTTTAATGTTCTGTGAAATGGATGTATTAATAGGCACAAGTAGGAAACACTCTGTATAAATCTATAGTGGTGAATACACTTACTAATTCAAATGTTTTTCAGCAAATTGAAATAGGTATGCTACATTTGATCTCTTCATGCATTTAACACATTCACCACTACAAATATCACAGAATATTGTTTCAAAAATCACCTATAAAATACTAAGAACTAATTGTTTTCCTTTTTTTGCCAAGTACCTGGAAATATCTGTATTCATGATTCCACAGTTCAAAAATTCATTTTCACACGGAAAATGGTGGATGCACTCTACCAGTCAAGTGGAATAAATGAAACATTCCCTGCAGTCCAAAGTACAAACCTCACATCATTTCCTCCATGTGCAAAGCTGGCAAAGACAGCAGACAGCGCTTGCAAGGGAGAGCAAAGGGCAACCACATGCGGATGATCTTGTACCTCTGACGTTCCTTCATGCGATGGGCTCTCTCCATCCAGCCGTCCTTCATTCTTTGCTCCCTCTTCATCTTCCGGTCCCAGTTTTTCAGTGCTTTGTATATCCAGTTCCGCTTCCTCTTCTTCGGTTATTTCTCCTCCAACTTCATAATTGGCTGATGGCTCAGCTCCTGTGAGCAAACCCACTTTGTCTGTCTTTTTGTTAAGACTACAATAAGTTTGTTTCTCCTCATAAATGGTTTGTGTCTCAGTTGCTTGGTCCTCTTTCTTCTGATTTGGTCCTGGCCCTATTTAATTGACAGATATTCATTCGATTGAAATAAATACACGTAATTAATAAAGCTTGCACTATGAACAGCAGTCTGGATTACGTGAAATGAGAAAAAAATTCTTCTCTTCATGAATTCATAATTAGTTGTTGTAATGCTTGATCAAACAGAACAAGAAAAGTGGATAAAAAGTGCAGTATTTCAATGCTTGTTTAGTGATAGCAAGGTTTTCCTCTGCTTTGAGAAAATTTGTCACAATAGGTCTATGGGAAGTCATAGATGAGGCGTTTTTGGGGATTGTCATATAGATAATGGAAAATTGAGGGTGTATATCCAAATGCTACTGATTTTCCTTGTTTCTACAACAGTCAAACAACCATGTGGTTGTGATGATTAACTATCTCTTTTTTTTCTTTTGATTGACGTTGTAAGTAGATAGACAATCATAACATTATTCCATAGATAATTTGTTGATTATGTTGAATTAGAGGTGTAAATTTGATGTGAGAGATTTACATAGAAGCATTTCATGTAGCACATTGTATATCATGTTAAGTGTACTGTAAACATGGAATATTTCGTGGTGTTGAAATTTTCACACATTACACATGGCACAACACTTGCCCGAAAATAAAACCACGCAAAATGTTTTGTTTATCAAGCACATGAATACAGTTATCCTAACTGTCTGTGAAAATCAAAAATGTGCAATTGTGTTCAACTTGGCTGAGCGCGAAAAAAATCAATCATGCGCCCACTTCCAATTTTACAGTAATAGGTCTGCACGTAGTGTAGTGTACATGTGTAATATCAGGGGACACACCTTTTTGTTGCAAGTTTGCCTTGTGTCATGAACCATGATATATAAGACTGAATTATATAGCAGATAGGGCATATCATTTCCTTGATATAAATGTATGTGCAATTCGATCTGGTTAATAATGAAGCAAAGTAAATGGTTCATTTAGAGGAATTTAATGACAAATTATTGCATAAGCTGAGTCCCTCCTCCCCCACCCCCCCCCCCCCCCCCCGCTCCGTTTCTTACCTTTTATCTTTTTTCTGAGGTATGGAACCATAATGAACCAGACAGCAAGTCCCACCAGGAGACCAGATCCAAAGCTAAGCACAAATATTCCCCACAGAGGTATCCGATCAAAACCTAAGGCTGAAATACACAAAGACACAATGTCATAAGCTCATTATCATAATACTAACAATAACACTGATAAAGTATAATGGAATAAATGTAATGCACTTTATAAATGTTATTCATAATTTTTTTCATATAGTAGCAGTAATAGTAGTACTAGAAATAGAAGTAGTAGTAGTAGTAGTAGTAGTAGTAGTAGTAGTAGTAGTAGTAGTAGTAGTAGTAGTAGTAGTAGTAATATTTACAGTAATAGCATCAGTAGCAGTAAGAAGACAAAGAAAAAGAAGTAGACAGTAGTAGTTACAGTAGTAGTTACAGTAGCAGTAGTAGTAGTAGTAGTAGTAGTAGTAGTAGTAGTAGTAGTAGTAGTAGTAGTAGTAGTAGTAGTAGTAGTAGTAGTTGTTGTTGCTGTTGTTGTTGTTGTTGTAATAGTAGTTACAACAGTAGGAGTAATAGTATATAGTAGTACTAGTAGTAGGAGGAGGAGGAGAAGTACTAGTAGTAGCAGAAGAAGAAGAAGAGGAAGAGGAAGAGGAAGAGGAAGAAGAAGAAGAAGAAGAAGAAGAAGATACAAAGTGCTTCGAAAAGTCATCACTGGGTCATAAGGTCAGTTACCAGGCAATGACTGGGTGAGGTCAATTACCAAAGCTAATTTTCAATGAATTGTGGAATCAAGCAATTTGGTATTAAATCAACTCTAATTATAACAAAATAATAAAGAGCACAGAGTCTCCCCACAGAATTGAAATGGGAAATAAGTGCAGTGGAATGCCGGAGTGACAAT
>CM057153.1:23495172-23650172 GCA_029962745.1 Echinometra lucunter | reverse complement strand
CTCGGTATAAAGAGAACTGATATAACAATATGCTTGATGATATAACAAGGTAATAATCCGGTCCCAGCTCTTTATAATCTATTGTTTTTTTAACCCCGATATAACCAAGGACCTTGTTATACTGAGTTTCCACTGTAGTGCAAGAGCTTATCAATATGACAAGTCCTAAAGGGGGTACATGTTACTGGTTTATATAGATTTCCTGTAGTTTCCAGAGTTGACTACTTACTCTCTTCTGTGTGTTGCTTTAACTGGTTTTGACATATTTATTCGAAAGATAATTTTTTCACTTCAATGTTTTCCAAATAACACAATTTCCTATGGAAGACAAGAAAAGTGGTCTTCATAGCTTAGGGTGGTGGTCTATCTATACAGGTGGCTGCTAAAGCGCTGTGAGAATTATCAATATATCTACATCCCATTAAAGAAGATCAAATAGTACATAGACCGACCTTTGCACCAACCGATGTTCCAAATGAGTTGGCCACATCATTAGCACCGATGGCAACAGACAAGATAAAAGAGATAAGGAAACCAAGGATGACCATCCACAATATGTCGGACAGTGGCAATGGAATGCTGGTTGTCGAGGGCAACATGGTTGCTACGGTGGATAAGGGCTCCATTGTAGATGATCAATTCTTAATGACCTTGCTAGTGCCACAAATTGTCATTCATCCATGGATGCACCTACAAGAAAAAAAAACATTTTCAATCTTTTTAGCAATGAATTCTTTACAGCAATATATTCCAGTTATCAATATCTAGGATTTTTTCTTTTAAGCACATTTATTGGAGGCTCATGTTCCCATAAAGGACACAGCATCACCCAAAGTTCTTCCCTAGAACTGCAATGACATGGAATAAGAGTTTACTCTCTCAACACATGTTACATTGGCCCCTTCAGTCAAAGCCTTTGCCACCAACTGACGAGATCCAAGGGTGCTTTTGATTATTAACCATTATATCTGCCATCCCTAGAATCTGCATAGTTGAAAGGTCTCTGTCCTAGTCTCACACTTCTTACCCTTCTTTTCTTTCCCCCCTCCCCTTCCGTGTGTTTTTCCCCCACTTTTCCTCAATAAGCATAATCCAAGACAGCAACAGTGGAGAGACTCAATCAAGATTCACCCCGTCAGTAATGCGATTACCAATACCATACACCAGGGGCCTGTTTCTGGAAATCAATGCCAAGTTAGTCATATCTTTGTCCGCCAACTACGGAGATGACTCTAATCTTGCTAAACCGTTTCACGAAGAGCATGCTAGCTAAATATCTCGTGAATCGATGAGGAAATGTGACAACACATAGCCTTGATCACAATCACACATATATTTTGTAAAAAAGAATTTATCAGAACTGCAATTATTTGAGTAAACTGGTGAGGGCAAAGATTAGAAATAGTAGCAGGGGGTTATAGATACAAGATATTTTCAAAGAAGGTAGATTACACCAAAGAAAAACTTATAAAATATGTTTTAATAATTAAGTTTATTGTCGTTTTGAACGTAAGATGGGTATCCCCGGGACACCAGATTTGCAAAATAAACCCTTACGTTCATGATCGAAAAAAGGAGGCAAATTAAATGTTTATCCAGCATCATGTCTTGACCAAAACGTTGATATGCATAATTTTGGCAAATTATAAGCTAAAATATGTGTCTTAAAAAGTGTTTTGTTTTAAAATCTACGATATAAATTATCTTTGAATAAATATGGGTCTGAAATCTACAGACTATCCTTTGACTATGCCTTGCCTGACGTGGCAGAATTGCGTTCTTTTGTGAGATGTTACAATCACGGGAGAAACCCCCTAGGAAACCTTTTTTGCAGATCGTTTCATATGAAACATGAAATACAATATTTATGCATGAGCAAGGATGAATTACTGATTTTATGAACCCTTAGAAAAGATAGATTTGAATTATTTTTTTAAAATCTATGTAGCTTCCAATCCAATTTGGCCAGCCATAATCTACCAAATTAGTGGCATGTGATGGCACTGCATATCAACGAAAAAAGATATGACAGGGTCAGAGGCGTCATAAGTTCTTAGTCGGGATGTTGGCGTTAATCTTGGCAAATACGGCTTCGTGAAACACGTAGCAGACAACTAGCCAACTAGGGGCGATCTTAGCTGAGAAGTTGACTTATGACGGTTTCGAGAAACAGGCCCCAGAGTTGCCTAGGCCTCTAGTCATCTAGCTGAGAAGACTGTGCAACATAACGCGCTGGTCTGGCAAAAAGGTATTTGTGGCTTTACAGACAGGACCTGTGGATTAGAGATCATACTCCTTTTACTACCAAAGCATATAAAACAAATAAGCTATTACAAAAATATATATATATGTATATGTATTATAAATATATACCTATCCTGAGATTCATAAAGAGCAGTAACAAAAAATGCAGTCAAAGGTGTAAATGTTCTCATTTATGAATGAACGCCAACAATATCAAACAACAACAACTACTCACCAGTGCTCACAGTTAGAATAATTATGTATCAATAGCAGAAATGGGGGGGGGGGGTAGTGATGGGGATCAAAACCAAATCATAAAACCAACTGAAAAGCTGAATTGTTGAATTTTATCATAAAATAATATCTTCGGGAGTAAAGTTAGAGAAATGTACTACAGCGCTAGATAAGAATAATTATGAAAACCCAAAATTGTTGTTTACATAACTTTCAAATTCAACTGCAACTCTCACCAGCCCCGATAGAGGAGGCCGAGCCTGAACTTAGTTGCAGAGCCGCGGCGCGGCGACGGAGACCGAGCTAGTATACGTCAGGCTCAGACTGGTATCGCCGAAAGTTGGGGCGAGGAGGAAGGTCGGCAACCGATGTCAGATATATACTACTGAGGACTGGACATAATTTGACGTTCAATATATTTCTCTTTCATTCATTTCTTACTTTGCGTTGACTCGATCAATACGTCTATCAATACTGTCGCTGAAGATATAAACCTAAAGCAAATCAATAATTGTTCTCAATAATTAATAACAACATACCTTTGTAGAATTCGAATGCACTGCGGATGTCTTCCGCATACACCTGCTGCTCTCCGAACTATACTCCTGCTCGCGCTACTGTTCGATAGGGTGCATGCGCCGAAAATAAATATGAATGAATGATGTTTAGACCTCTTCATAGACAAATCAAGGTCAATGACTTCTGGGGCAAATGAAAGATTATCCTGACTTTGGCCTAATATAGTTCATCTTTAGAGTTTCTGGCTGGGTGCATGCACCGTCCGTGCTGCCGGCCGAAAATCGATGACATGTATTTTGTCAAGTTAACAGTTGGGGCGGCCGAGGGAGGGGGGGGGGGGGGGGGCTTAATCATGCAGGAATTAATGCAGTTAATTTCATGGATCAATAATCATGAAAGCAGGCTATATAACAGGCGCGGTTCTACGGGGGGGGGGGGGGGGGGTTGGGGGGCTCAAGCCCCCCCCCCCCCCCCGCAAAAAAAAAATTGCCGAAGCCCCTCAAAAGTTTGGACGATAATGTGAAATTATAAGTAATCTGAAATTATAATTGCAGATTACAATCCTCCAAGCCCCCAGTAGCCCCCCCCCCCCAAAAAAAAGAGTTTTTGCTCTAGAACCGCCCCTGCTATTGTCTTGAATTCCCATTGGAGACCCATATTTCTTATTTCAGATTGGATAATGGGGAATCGTTTTATGTAAAGTAATTCATTCTAGAAAGACTGGACTATATAATCACAAAACCTAAAATTCACACCATCTGTACTGTTTTGATTTTGCCAGATGAATTATTTCGATATCTAAGTGGGATCATCATCATGAAATATCTCGGCATGAACTATTTGTGATCACAACATATTTAAGATAAGGCCTCTAAAGTGTGATGGAATGCAACCAGTTAATAAAGAAAGTATGTTAAAACAAGCCTATTAAATTTTCGATTACAGATCCATTTTCTTCTTACTGGGGATTTTCAAAATATAATCGTGTCATGTTGAGTTTCAGGAAACCCTGCATGGACTAATAACTATAGCTTAAATTCACACCATCTGTCGTCAGTCTACATGACATCATTTTCCACAAACAGGGTCCAGAAATCACATTTCGATATAATGGGTGACGCGACATTTGCTCCTGCGATAATTGCTCCTGTCTTAATTTCTCTGAAGACATAGTGGTTATCGGTTAAGAATAATGTAAGGATGAGGAATTAAGCTTAGCATCAGGTTTTATATTTTATTATCGCGCGGATTTTCCATGGGAGCAACTGTCGTCAGAGCAAATGTCATGGAACCATTTCGATGATATTCAAGTGCGATTATGAAATATTTATGATGCTGCTTTTACCCTCCTATTGATGATGTGTTATGTTTCGCTCAAGAAACAAAGTTATTATTCTAAGCGTAAATCACTGTCTGAACAGTCTGATCAACTTCCAGTGACGTCACAGTAGTTATTGCGCATGGTTAAAACTTTCATCCAATCAGATTTAGTGATGGAATCGCCCTTTGTGACGTCACAGTGTTCTTGCGCATGTCCTTGAGTAACGCTGAAACTTTCCTCCAATCAGCTTGCAAGCACCAGCATGATTATGACGTTTATGACATCACAACTGGAAATTAGGCTCGCGCTCTTAATAGGTCTCGTTTATTACCGAAATGTTGTTGTCATGGTTAATTTTCTAAAAAATGCTTCTCAGCCGAGTCATGTTTGTAGCTTGCTTCAAGGACGTGGATTATTCATCTTCTAGTGAAGTTTCCTCGGCATTGTTACAAAGTGTATTCAAAACCACTGCTTGCTCAAACTGTTGACTTTTCCAGATTTTGTTTTCAAGGTATATCGAAGCTTTTCGATGTTCGCGATGGACCTAATAGAAGGTTAGTTGACTCTTTATATCATCTCGTAAAATCATACCGGTACTTGCATGGTCCGATGATACATTGTGAGCAAATAAGCCTCTAGTTTATTCATCATAAATATTTTCCCCTCCACTTACAAGATAGGAAGATACTGTTTCTTTAATGTAGTACTGTATTTGTTTTTGAGAGGAGGGGGAAAAGGGGAGAAAGGCCAAGTATTAACTCTAGGAAGGGTGTACTTTTAAACAATGAAACTGTGCCATTCCTTCCAGACTCTTTAAGTCATTGAACGGTTTCCCCCATTTCTCCAATCTTTCTCCTCAGTCTACATCAGTCGACCTCGTTCATAGTTTCTTTCTCCATCTCTCCTCTTTCTCCCCCCTCCTCTCTTTCTCTCACTCTCTAGTGTGTCTCTTCATCTTCTTTTTTTCCCCTTCTTCTTCTTTTTCTTCTTCTTTTCTCCCCCCTTTTTTTTTTTTTTTGGTTACAATGGCATGAGAAGCGAAGTCCATGGTTCATTCATTCATTCATTCATTCATTCATTCATTCATTCATTTATTCTTCCATTTTCGATATCAGAAATAATTAAATAATTACATCATCATATTTCTAATTGCACAAAATGAGAATAATTTTTCAAACAATGGAATTTCTAGAATTTAATATATAAACTGGAGGGGTTGCTAAAGAGCTAAGCTTCTATTTTGCAAATCCCTCACATTACCTTTTTTTCATCTTTAAGAAAAAAATAATAATTGTCATATTTTAACGCGAACAAATGTCATACATGTTTCATGGTCACGATTTGCAGATTCATACTCAATTCTCAAACGTTTGAGTAGTTTAACAGTATCTTTGTAAGAAACAATTTCATGTCCGCTTACATGTCTGAGAAGTACTCCTTAGGCTTTAGGCTTTAGCAAGAAATTCATCAACTTTGAAAACCATTTGTCACCCTGAAAGCAGGGCCATATTTGCTCATATTTCGCAAACAAGATAAACTTTTTATGCTGGAGCTAGGTTTTCGAACCAAGAACAAATGTGTTCCTGTATACGATACCTCCAACCTCCGTTCTCTCCCACTTGGCGACCCGCTAACCTGCTGGTCGGCTGGTGAGCCGAAAATTTTTAGTGCACTTTGTGTAGCCAAAGGTCGTATGTGGAATTGCTGGCTCTGTGTGTGTGTGTGCAACGTCCGTGCTGCCGAAACCTCGATCACATGTAGTTCAAAGTATGCATTTATCATAGATAGGGGTTGATTGTTATATGAATGCAAACATAAAACGCTCCTAATCAATTTCCCAGCACAGTCACCCCATTTTTATTTTGTCTGACTGGGTAACGGGGAATAAGACGGAAGACATTTCAAATTTCAAATTCATATCATTTCCAACAGAAAGAGAGAGAAAAAAAAGACAGTGACCCAAAATAGGTATAATTACAGAAGAATATGAAAGATATATGTACATTTTCATTTTTATTTATTGATAAATATACAAATTAATAAATTGTTAAAAGAAGTTCTTAGATTCTGCGGAAATGGAGGGATCCACTAAAAACAATGCTTATAATTTTGTTGATCCCCGAGAAAAAAACAAAATTGTTTCAAATTGTGCCTACGGAGATCGTTTTATGTAGAGTAGGAAGTCCTGGACTAAGCTAAAATTCACACCAATTTGTCATTGTCTTCATTTATTACCATGACCGTACGCACTGGGGGGGGGGGGGCAGGGGAGCAGTTACCCCTAGAAATTTTCAAAACACCACTTTTTTCTATTTACCCCTTCCCCTTTTATTGAGAATTTCCCCCAAATTCCGCCCAAAATGTGCACCAGATCGTTCAGTTTTAATTCTAAAAAAGCAAAAGCTCCCGCTCGGCCGATTCGTTCCCTCACTTGCGTGTTCCCTCATTCTTGCCCCCTAGGAAAAAAATTCCTTCATACGCATACGGCCTTAATTGTTTACCACATTTTTGACATGAATTACAAGGATCTAGACGCCCTATTATGATATTTAAGTGGGATCATGAAATAATTATTCTAGTATGTAATACTGTACTACGACTCTTTTCTTTTGTTGTTGTTGTTTTTTTTTTTTTTTTTTCATAGTGAGTGGATAAATTCAAATCAAATGATACCTAAATGCTACCCTCTTGATCTAGACAGTGTTTTGGTTTGCTCAAGAAACAAAGTTCAATTCAAAGCCTAAATCACTGTCTCATCAAACTCCGGAAAAAGTGGATATATATATACCGATAGTGCACATCATCTCCAAAACTTTCATCCTATGAGATTCAGTGCTGGAGTAGCGTTTTGTGACGTTACATGATGTATGACGTCACGATTAAAAATTCAGGCTCTAGCTCTCTGTGTTGCTGTGTTTACCTTTCCTTTAAAAAAAAAAAAAAAAATCCTTTCTTCTTTGTAGAGCGCTTCAAGAACGTGGATTCTTCATATTTAAATGGTGAAGTTCCTTCGATTTGTCACAAAACGTGTGCAAAACCACTCCTGGCTCAAACTGATGCCTTTTCCAGATTTTGTTTTCAATTGATATACATAGCTTGCTTCTCCCATGGGCTGTTCACAATGGATCTTTAAGAAGGTAGGTTCACGGTTTCATTTCATCTTTAAAATAAAATGAAATTATACCGGCGCTAGCAATTACATTGTTAGCACACAGGCCGTTAGTTTATTCAGAAGAAGCATATTTTGTTTATTTTTTCCTCCTATTACGAAATATGAAGATAATACCTTATGTTTCTACAAAGCCTTAGAGTAACTTTTAAAACTCTGAGCTGCATGGTCCTACTTGCTTTCAGTGTATGTACTATTTTGCAAATACGAGGCCCTGAAAAATGCACTTCAAAAGCATTTTGTACTTCACAAAAAGTGAAAATATAAAAGTGACCCGAAATGCCAGAACTTTTCTTACCCCACAGAGTGCAGTGCTAGACAAAAGCATACCCGGGTTGGTTTTGCAAATGGGGGAATTCATTGACATATATCATTATAATAACATCTCAAAAATCAAACTTCTTTATTCCTGTCTATTTATTTATCCATCTAAACATCTTTATATAACACAGACATCAAAATTCAACAATTTATTAAATCAAGCCTCCACAAAGTTACTGGATCCCTTTAATGTAGTACTTTATTTGCCTCTGAGAGGAGGGGGAGAAGGGGAAAGACCACCTATGAATAAAATGTTCAGGATTTCTAGGTAGGGTGTAAAAATCTCAAAGCGCGTCTTTCCCTCCAATCTCTTCAAGTCATTATTACTTCGGTTGCTGTCCCCCTTTTCTCCAATCTTTCTCCCTCAATTTACCTCTTTCTTAGTTTCTTTCTCACTCCTTCCCCCGCCCCCCCCCCCCCCCCCCTCTCTCTCCCCCTGTCTGTCTGTCTCTCCGTCTCTCCCTATCCCCCTCTCTCTCTCTTGCTCTCTCTACCCCTTCTCTCTCCCATTTCTCCCTTCCCTCACACCAAAGCTTGTCAGTTTGGAGTTTTTTTTAATGCAATGAAAAAAGTAAAGTCCAAGATTTCTTTTTAATTTTTTTTTTAATATAATTGCCATATTTTAACATACATAAATAAAAATGCAATGTTTTTAATGTCAAAACTGGCAGATTCAATACTTCTAAAAGTAGTAGTTTAACAAAATCTTTGTATCAATCAATTTTTATGTTGACTAAATAATAAATATGCAAGTCAAGTCATACTCTTGTAGCCTCTACACAATAGGAATAAAAGGTTCAATTTTGCACCCTTCAAATACAACACTAGGAGCTCCTCTATGGGTGCAATTTTCATTCCAAAGAAGCATTATGCACCAATAAGGCCGAGGTGAGCTACATTTTGCACCCTTTAAAAGGTGCAGAGTTATACTCTTTAGGGAATGTGCAAATCTGTACCCTTTTGGATTCAAAAAATTCTGCACCCTTTAAAGTGCATAATTGCACCTTTAAAGGTGCAGATGGGCATTTCTGGGTGCAAACAAACACATAAGGGTGCAGCTTTGCACCTTTTTCATGGAGGGTGCACCCCAAAAGGTGCTGCTATTGTTGCATTTGGGTGCAAAATTGAACCTGTTATTCTTAGTGTGTATAAGTACCTGTCTTTCTTTTGCAAGTGTTTGATCAACTTCTCAAATCTTTTGCTTCCTGAATCCGGGCCATATTCTCTCTTATTCAGAAAACTTTGTAGTTGTCTTATGCTAGGGTAAATGATGTAAAATATAAAAACAAATTGAAATTTGTCGAAATAGCACCTATTGTTGAAGCTTGTGCAGATGTCTCTTTTAATTTTACACAAATGCTCCAAGCCTTGATCAAATTAAAAACAAATCTGAAAGGAAAATTAACCTTTTCAACATAAAGATGACACTGTTTCAGAATATGACCCAGGGTCACAAGAACTTCACCATAAGCAAGATCCTTGCCATGTTGTCATCACATCTTTGTGATTCACTTCAATGAAAAGTAGTTTCCTTCTTCCATTATTTTCATTTATGCAGAAATAAGGCATACTTTATATCCACACTGATGTACTAACATCAGGTTAAAGTACAAATTATGTTATCTCCCTGAACCTTTTTGTGTGCAACCGAACGTTTATTATGACAATTAAACATACGTTCACAAATTTTTCATCAGTGATATCTTTTAACATGAAAAATATCATTACTAATCTCAAATTGTGAGGTTTGTTTACCCAGAATAAACATAACCACCAAACTACAAAAACCTCACCCACTGTTACATGAAAGTGGCTATTATTCTTGCTCTCATGACTGATGTATGTTGGGAAATACATTATACACACTCAGGAAGCTTTAAGAACAAAAATTCTGGCTTGTTCACGTATAAAGCGCCAAAACCTGTAGTAAACCTCCAGTTTTTTTCTTGTGAGTGAAGGGTATAATTATGAGTAAAGTCCTCAGTTTTCTGTTTTCTAAAATGCAAATTCTGTGTTCTTTGGTGTTCTAAACTTCAAATTCTGTGTTCTTCGGTGACATGTACAAAACATATGATAAAGCGATTCTAAATAGTAAAAATCTTAGAAAAACGTTAGTTACCCTAACATACACGCACTGCAGTATGCGGATAAAGTTTGGCGAACAAACACGAAACACTGCGAACAGGTTTAATCCAGATTTTCCACAGATGCATGGTTTTGTTTTATTGGATTTGCTTCTTTTTTTTTTTGGCCAGAAAAATCAAGTTGTCTGTGAAATTCTGTGAATTCCGTGTTCTTCCCAAATTCGGCGAGATATGTGTGTTTTCCACCACGGAAAACTGGGGACTTTATATGTGAGGCAGCAAAAACGTGTGGATCAATCAAATTCTTATAAAGTTAGTGCAAAGAATGATGTCACAATCTTGTCTGTGCAACTTTTCGCAAAATTATCTTTTACTTGGAGTTGTGCATTACAGCGCATCTAATTATCCCAAGTGGTGAACACTAAAACAACCTCAGGGGTTTGCAGCAGGGGTTTGCTGCTGAATATCTGAATGAGCCTTTAGTGAAAGTGTGATGTTTAATCAGAATCCCACTGCCTCCTCTAGCAGCAAGTCAAAGATGAAACTTGGAAGGTCTGTGCTTGTGCATTATTGGTGGAGTGACCAGCTTCATACTTCAAGTCACCATGGCCATTCCTCCTACAGCATACCGCAGGAAGAAGATTGAGAGCTACAAATACATGACATCAGAAACCATCTACTTCCTCCAAAACCAAGATGGAGGTGAAAGCAGCAAGACAAAGATGAATCTTGAAGGTTAGTGCTTGTGAGTTGTCAGTGGAGTGACCAGGGGGGCGTTTCATCCAGTGTCTCATCGGTGATTTTTCACCAACAAAGCCTGTTTTTAATACTGACGATCTCTGACTAGCCTTATAAACCGTATCAGCAGCTGACAACTGATAAAGTTGTCAGTGCTGACAACTTGTCAGTGGACAAATGTTGATGAAACACCCCCTAATTTCATACTTCAAGTCACCATGGTGATTCCTCCTACAGCATGTCTCAGGACGAGGATTAAAAGCTATGAATGCATGAAATCAGAAACCATCTACTTCCTCTAAAGGCAAGATGGAGATGCAAACTTGGGAAATTAGTTGATGAGAGTTGGGGGGGGGGGCTTCAATCTTCAAGTTGCCATGGTGATTAATCCACCAGCAAGCAGCACATTTTGTCATCCTGTTGATGTTCAATCACAATCCTACTGCTCCCTGCACAAGCAAGTTGAGAAATAAAACTCAGAAGACTGGCACATAAGAATGTGTTGGTTGGGTAAACCAGCTTCCTACTTCAAGTTGCCATGGCAATTCCTCCACCAGCAAGTAAGAGGTTACACTTGGAGAACGAAAGTTTGTGGATGTGAGTCTGCCTGGAAGATATGAATGCCATCTGTTCTCCAGAATGTCCCCCACTGTCAGGTCTGCAAAACAAGCCAGAAAAAATATACACATGTATAACATTATGTAAGATGTGCTACTTAAAAGAAGGTTTCTGATTGGTCAGATGCGTTCTTCTTGCCATTGCATAATCCGTTATATTGCACGGTTATTTGTGTACAAAATCCCATAGGCCAAGGTATCGATATCTTACGAATCATCAATAATATGGAGTGCATTGCATTTCATGACTTGTGATGGATGTTGCAATGTTTAAAGTTTGGTGATCAGCTCCGATCCCACAAGCAGATTCCCATCTTACATATTAACGGATAGTACATGCTTATTTTCGTCCAATATACCATAAAATGTGCATCCATCGATATAATTTCTCAAGTGTACTATATCTGCACTTGAGAAATTCTAAAACTATGGATGCACATATATTCAACTCCTGAGCATGAACTATAATATTTTTTAAAACATATATAAAGCCTCTTATTAGAAAAATGCTTTCAAAATTATAACAATGCCTTTTAAAACACATAATATGGGTCTAAATGCAAATATAAAAAGACACTGAGAAACAGGTGAAGTAACCTCGTTGAATTTACAAAACAAAATATTTACTCACTGCCTCTAGTGGATATTATCGTTATGCGTTCGATGAATCACAGGTTGTGATTTACTACCTAAATGAAAGTCCCATACTCCATATACTTACACTGTGTGCTTCACACCTTGTCGGATGTCCCATAGCCTTATGGTGCAATCTGCCCCACCTATGAAATGGAACCAAATAAAACAAGCATTTGGGTTGTTTTTAACATTTACAGGGGTGTTATGATAGGCAATGAGCAGTAGAATGGACACATTCCTAGAAACGATAAAGTTATCATTTTAAGTACAGGGAAATCTCGACATAACGAGGTAACGGCTATAACAAGGGTTTTGTCACGGTCCCAAATTCACTTACGTGTAAGTCTATGGCAGCATGAACCTGTTATAACGAGATCGGCTATAACAAGATATCGGATATAACGAGCTAAATCTTGAGCCCCTAAAACAAAGAAAAACATTGATAATCATTCCCGTTATAATGAGCAAGCAAATTTCACTGCAGCTTTATCAACAAAAATCATTCAGCAGAGAAAACGGCACCTCCGATGGCACACACAAGTCCCAGCTGGCTCAGCTAACTGGCGATCGATGCATGCAGATTGCGTGTTTTTATTTGTATCATAGTACAGCGCGCAACTTTTTTTTTCCATACCTCAGCACAAGCAACCTCAATGGTGTGACAGACTTTCTTGTCATCGGTAATTTTGGCATCTGAAATTAGTACTTTAAATACATTTCCCGATATTATCCAGAATATCATTAGCTAGATCAGAGGTTGAAATTATTATCAGTGCCTCTGTAGCTGCAAAATGAGTTCACAAATAGAGGCAGCAGACCTCTGTACATTCATGTATGTACATGTCGTCCCAT
Source organism: Echinometra lucunter (assembly GCA_029962745.1). NCBI lineage: Eukaryota > Metazoa > Echinodermata > Echinoidea > Camarodonta > Echinometridae > Echinometra > Echinometra lucunter. Next base: position 23,637,437 of record CM057153.1, on the reverse strand, counting down.
ACGTACATTTTTTTGTTTGTTCTGATAAAACGAGGTAATGGCTATAACGAGGAAAACCCTTGGGTCCCGACAACCTCGTTATACCAAGCTTCCCCTGTATTTCTCAACAGGTAATGGGTGCTATATTTGATCACCAGGTGTAGTATTTTAAAAGCAATACTGTAAAAGTGGAAATTTTTGCACGATTAATTTTTCACGCACAGCCGGGTTAAACATAATCATTTTTAATTTTCGCGGACAGCTAGACAATAGAGTAACTGTATTCATGTGAATAATAAACAAATATTTTGTGCGGTCTTATTTTCGCGCAAGTGTCATGCCACGCAAAATGCGCAAAAATTTCCACACCGCAAAATATTCCATGTTTACAGTATTATCTCTTGTGTTTACTAGCAAAAAAGATGTTAACTGTCATAACAAGCTTAAATTGTGTGGAATAAGCTCTTTTCATTTTTGCTTGCACCAAAATCTCTTTATATTTCATGTGAATGCGACCCCCCTTCGTGCAGGTACTATGAGCCAATGAATTGTCCTAATTTGATATGTTATGACAAATAACATCTTTTTACAACTGTAACATAAAAGATAACATGATTTTCAAAATACCACCCCAGACTCCTAATGTCAAATATTTGCAATGTGTATTTAAAGTGAACAGCATATTTCTTTTTTTTTTTATGTTAAACGTCCTATATATAGATAGAAGCATAAATTATGTCATCTGTTGTGAGCCAAAAAGCATTAACTCTTTGCAGTATGATATCAGTGAACAGATGTATCTCAGCAGATGATCCATTTTTCTCATTACTGTGAAAATCAATATTTTCTTGTTGTAGTAGTAGCAGTAGTAGTAGTAATTATTATCATCATTATCAAGTAGTATCTACGCCTGGAAGGGGAAAAGTAAACTTAATCAACATGAGCCTCTGGTCTCTCCTCTCAATATGACTAACTGGGATGTACAGGTGTACCACTACACCAGGGTTTCCCCCTTCCATTCTACAGATAGTGCAGTGGGTTCTTGACCTGCAAACGTAGCGACTCTCCGCTTCACAAGGCTTCTATTTAACGCCCTATCCAACTGATGGAATGTTTTCCACTAAACATAGCCTGCTTCTATGAAACAGGGAAGGAGCACATAAACACACAACACCGGCTTCAGTCATCTGCCCAGGGTGGATTCGAACCCACGATCTTGGGTTCAACTGGCAAACACTTTACCGACTGAGCCAAATTGTCTCCTTTGTCTTGGTCTTGATCATGCTTATGTGGAATGGGTTCTTTCTCTATGCTATCAATTAGAACACAACAGAAAGAATGGACTGTTACTTACCAGAGGCTAACATGGAACTATCAGGGTTAAATGCCAGTGAATAGACAGTATCTGTGTGTCCCCTCAACTCCTTCATTAGCCCTCCTGTTGCTAGGTCCCAAACACGAACCCTTCGATCTTCACCTACAAAGAAATGGACAACGACAGGAGATCTCTGCTGAACAGACGGTGCCTGCATTAAAGTCCCCGAAAATTCATCATTTGTTACAAAGTTCTATACAAAAACATCAGGACCTATGCCTCTTATCAATACAGGCAGTGTCTGTGCCTCTTAATTCCTTCATTAGCTTTGATTATAAGACTTTACATTTATAATACTCCACCTTTGCAAGTATCCAATGTAGTTAGGAACTTTGTAGCACAAAAATAAAGTAATAAGAGGTACTAATGAGACTGGAAAAAAAAATCATACATATGCTAGTCACAACTCATTATGGGAAAACTGAATCAGAAGCTGGTTGAATGCAATTTGCAATTTTAAAAGTACCAGCAAAGCATATGGAAGGTATGAATAATGCAGACCATCATGTAAAGTAATACTAAAAATTACAATTCCAACTTGTTTTTCTACAACATGACTAGATCAAATATAACATTTGAGAATTCCAGCAGACTTATCCAAAATCCAAAGACATGAAAATGTGTACATCAGGGCTTGAGTCAATCAAAGCAAAATTTTGACATGCTTTAGCATCCTCCTTTCTTTGTAAAAATAACCTTATCCACAGACCATCATTGAAATAAAAAAGATGATTTTCTCCACTTACCTGCTGAAGCCAGGTATTTCCCATTCGGAGCAAAAGCTATGCACAAGACTGAACTCTGAAAAATAAATGAAGAAAAAAAGAAATACGTTATTAACTTCAGTGGTTGAAAAATAATAGAAGGAATACCCTGCACAGCTATGACATGTACATAACTATATAAAACAGAGATAGATTCAGGAAACAGACGGTTTCACAAAGCAATCTATTTACCTTGTGTCCTGTCAGTAAACGTACAGACTTTCCTTGTGTGATATCCCACAATCGAATGGTCTTGTCATTAGATCCTGTGGCCACATACTTGCAGTTAGGATGGAATTTGACACACTGGGGAAAAGAAATGAAAAATGAAGATTTCAGAAGACAGGAGACAGGACATAGCATCAATAAACTCAAATACTGAAAGTCTTTGACAAAGCTGTTCATAAAGTCCTTCTAGTAATTTTGTAACCCTGACTAGAAAAGACTGAAGAAACAAATTTCTAAACAATAAATGAATATTGTACTACCCAATAATTTTGCACAAAGCTATTTTCAGAGAGAACCAAGGAAACACACATTTTCGTGAGTTGCTATTTTCACAGTACTTAAGACAGCTACTTTCAATACATGTTTGCACCTGCATTGCCAGCTCATTTGTAGGTGTTGTCAAATTCATGACCTTCATAAAAACAGTACCCTTGTGATACATAACTGCTACTTCTACTCATACAATGTTTTCATAATATTTTTCCACTTAGTCCGTTGAGCACAATTCAATTTCAGCACACCACACATTTTCCATAGACCCTAGCTCAAGTTATCTCCAGCTTAATGCCTGTTCAAATATGTAGAGGGAGTCCACGGAGGTTTTTTTTCTGCGGAGGTTTTTAAAGCACATTTTACAACAAGCAAGTAGATGAGTGCGTAACATTTCTAAGTGCAGTCCTCTGTTGCATCATTACCATTCATTTTGTACACAAAAATTGCGTTTTAAAAAACCCCACCCCTCATATCTCAACAAGCCTTTAGTGTTCAACGGGTTCAAGACAGCATTTCTAGAACAGTTCCTTACGTCTACATCCATGAGATGGCCCGAGAGTACCCTGACAGGATAGGTCCTCTCCGGGGTCCAGAGCCTGGCTGTCTGGTCCTTAGAAGCTGTACAGAAGTAGACCCCAAGTGGACTAACATCCAGGTCCCAGATCGGGTACTTGTGGCCTCTGTACATGGCTATGTTGGAGAAGGTGTTCATGCTCCACGCTCGCACTGGAGAGAGTCATAGAGGGCAGGGTGTAAGGTTTTTAAGGCACAAAGTAGTATTAGGAATACAGTTGTACAGCACATGCTCTAGCAACAATGGTTCTGTAGACAGTATCATACAATGACTGAATTTGTATCTTCGACCTTGGACTAAACACTATCTCCTAACCTTCGACCTAGCCTGAAACTCAATTGAAAGCCTAACCCAAATCCATGGCCTGAATTCACAAAAGAGGTAGATCTTAAATCACAGTCTAAACCATGGTTTAAACCTCTGCTGTGATCTAAATAAACGTAAATTAGCATGAAGCGCATTACTGTCCGTCCATTGGCCCAGAGGACATGTGTATGCTTATAGAGGTTTAAACCATGGTTTAGATATAAACCTCTCTTGTGAATTTGGGCCTATATCAATGGCACAGTAAAGTCTGGAGCTTCTGTCGACAGAGCATATGTCAGAGCACCAATTCTCGGTGAAACGTTGAAACAATGTAGCACTTAGGAATATCATTAATTCAAATTTGTATGACTTCACAGTAGAGAATTATATTCCAGGGCATGTCAAAGCATGCAGCCTAACAAATAGTACATTGTATGACAATGTCGGTTATAAACATGTGTCGAGACTCGAGACAAATTGCTTGATTTTTTAAATCTCTTTTTTCTCATTACTACATTGCCATATATTTCCTTAAATAATGTTCAGATATATCACTTCTTTGAAGTCTTAACCATTCACTTTATATTTCTTTTTCTTTAAGTCTGTGAGAATTCACTGTCCTTCATTACCAGAAATCAACATAACCTTAACATCTCTCTTGGTACAATATACTACAATGATATTTAAGGTAAAAAGAAAATAAGAAAATATACCTGTTGCATCTCCAGATGCCGAGAGGAGCAGAGGAGTATCAGGTATGAAGCAGCTCCCATATATCGCATCACTATGACCTCTCATCACCTTACACTCCGAGCCAAGACTGGTATAATGGTAACGTAATTGGTATCATTGAGGAAAACAAAGGAAGGCGATATGTTCAAGATTATGGTCAGGAAAAGACTTGCCACAAACTCGACATCAACAGTTTACTATAATCTCTCATCAGTCTATGCAATGATCTAAGTTTAACATGGAGGGCAGGCACTTTTCTTTTTTCACAACCGATTGCTGCAAACAAATTTTTGGAGAAAAAAAGAAAAAGAGATCAATAAAATGTTCTTCCGCTGATACTGGTGATTCTTTGTGTCAACAGTTGTGCTCAAGCGTCTTGTAAGGGCAAAGAGTCTAGAGCCAGTGTACCCTGTTGTCTGGCAGAAAGGTTTCATTGCCATGAGAGCAGTACCCCAACAATGACAGTACCCCAACAATGACAACTCATCAGGTGGGTGAAATGTGGAGTTTAGAAAAATATTACAGAAATATTTTCAACCTATTATCATCATGATAAGAACAAAAGGCATAGGAGGCGCGATAGCTCTGTTGGTAGAGCACTGGTCTCATAACACATAACCCGTGTTCGAAACCAAGTCGATGTGCTAGTGCCCTTTGGTAAGGCATTAATCCTCACAATCAGGTCTTTCAGAGAGGACTTAAAGCCGTTGGTCCTGTCACTGCTTACCTACAAGCATGCATGCCTTCTTAGCATCAGGTAAAACAAACTAATAACCAATAACCAAAAGGAAAAAAATGAAAAAGGTCTGCATCATTCCCAAATAAAATTTTTAATGTTGGAATACTTTTCAAAACCTGTTTTCTCTTCCCTTTTGTGTCCCTATTTACCATTTCACAGTACTTCCTTTATCATTACATCTAGTACTTACCTATCTTCCACAACATCATGTAGACAATCCCCAGCCAGACGGACACGGCTCACATCCGCATCATGGGGTTGGGTTTTGAGTTTCTTGGGGGTAAGGCTCCATATCCTGACGGCAGAGTCCTCAAACCCACCAGCGAGCATTTGGGAGTCCTCAGAAAAACAGACTGAGCTGAGTCTGCAAAATGACAAATAATGTGTGGATTTGTTAGACATGTGAGTTTCTTTTAGGGGGAAACAAGTATTATGCTAGAAAAAGTACTCCGATAAGAGCCATGGTGAGTTTCAAATTTTTTATCTTTATTTTAGATCATCTTCAGGAAATGAAGCATTGAGTGAAATGAACTGTTTATACACAGTAGGAAAGTTTGAGAACAAATGAACTAAATCAATTACATTACCAACAAAAGGAATGAGATTACAAAGGAGAGTAATTGAGAAGGGTACCAAACAAATAGAAAAGAAAGTTGAATAGGATAAACAAATGTTTACAGTAAGAATGTTGAATAGGGAATGTCATGTGTGCAAATATTTGACAACAAATAACTAAGTCAATTCAATTACAAACAGGGAGGGAATGAGAACAAAGATCAAAAATTTGAAACTCACCATGGCTCTTATTGGAGTACTTTTTCTAGCATTATATCTCTATATCTTCTGTGGCAGTATTGGTTTCTGAAACAAGTATTTTTATCCACACTACAGGAGATGCACAGTAAAAACCTACCTCACCAACCAGTCATCATTTATTAATGCCAATTTTAAGTTCAGGATATTCAATTGTCTAATACAGACCCTAAAAGGAATAATCAAATGGCTTTTAATAAGGTGATTTCTTTTTTTCTGCACGTTAGGAAGTGTATGAAGCCTTCCTGAAGGGTAGTCAGCCGGACAGTTCTATTCACCCTATAATGTAACCTAGACAAGCTCTTCCTGATGAACTGTTCATGTTGCTTCATGGATAACACTGATAGAGTTCCATATAAGCGCACATGCACAATTAGTATGTAGATCAGTTTACACATACTATGTAAGTTGTCTTGCGTTGTATATCTGCATTCATCCAGATGTATGCAAATTCTGCAAATACCAAAAGTTTCACAGACCACAAAGGATCGCAAGTCAATTTTTAAAAACCCAGATCAGAAAGAACATTTCTAGGTTTGTAAATTGTCAAGCCAACTAGGATGAGTTGTAAATAGTAACAAAATAGTTTTGTGTCATTGTTCAACACTCACGGAGCATTGAAAAAATGGCTGCAGTATGAACAGTCCTTTTAAATTATGAGATCCCATCACTAAGACATTTTTACCAATGAAAGACCTGCAATTCCCTATTCAACAATAAAACAGAGAGCATAAAGTTCATTTATGACATTTTCAAAAAAATTATTGTGTAGAAAGGGTTTTTATCATAGACATATAATAAATTTACTAGACGAAAAGCAGCTTATATCATTACGCGAATGGCATTAGGCCCCGCCTCTTTCAGATCATTTGAAGGTCGACCTAAGCACCTGTTTTTGTTGCATTATTCATATCTACTGCGTGTATGGCGCATATCACTATTATTATGATTCTTTGATTTAATGCGAATTTGTTGCGCATTTGCTGCGCATTGATTGTGCATCATTGCGCATGTTTTTAGCTGATGGGCGCAATGTTTTAAAACATGCACAAACGCATGCGACTCCTTGGAATCATCTTAGAAAATGGATTATTCATTTCTGCTCATAAATATTGATGGGTGCTTAGGTCGGCCTTCTAATGGATCTGGACAAAATGGCGGAGCTTTAGGGGCCTGGGGCCTGTTTCTGGAAATCAACGCCAAGTTAGTCATATCTTTGTCCGCCAACTACGGAGATGACTCTAATCTTGCTAAAAAGTTTCACGAAGAGCATGCTAGCTAAATATCTCGTGAATCGTGACAACACATAGCCTTGCTCACAATCACACATATATTTTGTAAACAAGAAATTATCAGAACTGCAATTATTTGAGTGATCTGGTGAGGGCAAAGCTTAGAAATAGTAGCAGGGGGTTATAGATACAAGATATTTTCAAAGAAGGCAGATTACACCAAAGAAAAACTTATAAGATTCTGTTTTTTGTAATTAAGTTCATTGTCGTTTTGAACGTAAGATGGGTACCCCCGGGTTACTAGATTTGCAAAATAAACCCTTACGTTCATGATCGGAAAAAAGGAGGCAAATTAAATATTCATCCAGCGTCACGTCTTGACCAAAACGTTGATATGCATAATTTTGGTAATTTACAAGCTAAAATATGTGTCTTAAAAAGTATTTTGTTTAAAAATCTACGATATAAATTATCTTTGAATAAATATGAGTCTGAAATCTACAGACTATCCCTTTGACTATGCCTTGCCTGACGTGGCAGAATTGCGTTCTTTTGAGAGATGTTACAATCACGGGAGAAACCCCCTAGGAAACCTTTTTTTCCAGATCGTTTTATATGAAACATGAAATATAATATTCATACATGAGCAAGGATGAATTAATGATTGCAGGAACCCTCAGAAAAGATAGATTTGAATTAATTTTTTTACATCTATGTAGCTTCCATTTTGGCCAGCCATAACCTACCAAATTAGTGGCATGTGATGGCGCTGCATATCAATGAAAAAAGATATGACAGGGTCAGAGCCGTCATAAGTTCTTAGTCGGGATGTTAGCGTTGATCTTGGCTAACACGGCTTCGTGAAACACGTAGCAGACAACTAGCCAACTAGCGGCGATCTTAGCTGAGAAGTTGACTTATGACGGTTTCGTGAAACGGGCCCCTGGTTTCTATAGCAATAATGTCCTTTCAAATCAATACTGATGTCCAATGACAAAAGTACACAACTCTTGATTTTTTTTCTCAAAATTGACCTTTTCTTGAATTCGGTACTAAAAAGGATTTTTTTTGTAGTATTTTTTTTTTTCAAATCATTAGTAACTTTTACACAGACACCATTCTGCAAAATGGTAAGATAATAACTGGTCATTTACCCTTGGTAGGCGTTGAGGACACTATACAGAATGATAGAAGGTACCGAGGGAGGGCCTCTCTGGACCTTATCGATAGTTGCCCGTAACTGAGAGAGGAAGGCCTCCCTCTCCACTTCCCTCTTATCATCCTCCTTCTTGGGAGCATTGCTGGTTTGCTTTGAAGCTGACGAGAGTGATGTGGAAAACGATGACGACGACGATGCTGATGATGGTGGTGGTGGTGGGTGCTCCTCACCTGCTTCCTGTAAGGATGAGGGCGATGAGTATCGCACTGGACACGTATAGAAACAAGAAGTGGTTAAAGTGGATTTGTGGATTGGTGTTCTGTTCCAGACTTAAAGGTATTCTATAAATGATGATATCTTTTATCTCAGTAAAATGATGGTAAATGTGATAACAAATTAAATATAGGAGAAGCCACTGGTTAAATACCTGTGTAAAGCTAGATGCATTCATGTAAACTTAAAAAGAGACATCTCCACATGCAGCAATACCAACAGTTTTTATTTTTCATATTTTAATTTTGTTATGATAATTAACATGTTATTTTCCTAACATAGGAGAAAACGCTGTTTTCAGAATAGCACCCCAGGTCTCTGGTATAGCCCATACACCATCCTGGGTTCAGATCAAAGTTACTTCTTTTAGAAAATTTCACAGAAGATGAGCCAGTGACATCAATAATGTGATGTATTAGACATTACACTATCAATAAATGCCATTGAAATCTGCAACTTATGCATGGATATTCTACGGACCACTCCAATCAGAAGATTTACACAGACTATGCCACCATATACCACTGATTTTGCACTTGGTACAGATGACACTATATCAATAAGCAACACCTCCCCCCTCCCCACAAAAAAAAAATAATAATAATTTTAAAAAATGAAAATAGAAATAGATACATGAATGATTTCTTAAGTTTTAATGAGAACAAGATGAATGCAACTGCATCTCCTATATGCCTCTGTCTAGATTTAGTTAAGTTCATGGCTAAAACTTTTCTTGAATTGCTTTGATAACCAGAATAAAAACAAATTAACAAACCTATAATCACATTTGCCCTATGTACCCTAAAATCTCATCAGATTATCAACCCATGGTGATGCAAAATAGCACCAAGTTTGAAGTTCACGCCTCCCGTGGTTCTTGAGATATTGCATTATTGTAAAATTGCGACAGACGGACTTAGAGGCAGACAGATGGCAAAAACCCGAAAAACATAATGACACCAACAGAATGTGATAACCAGTTACCTTACAACATACCTTTGATGTCGATGTGCAAATTAATGATACTGAGTAAGACTGAGTTATCCCGACTCTGGAGAAAACGCAAGAGATACTGGAGGGCCTCGTCTCCTATCTCAACCACACATTTACTCTCTCTGTATGCAACAAGATGAGATAAGGAATGATTAGTTGTCAGACCCTTACCAGGGTTCATACACTTATACATTTTCGAAATTCCATGACTTTCCATGACTTTCCAGGGCAGAAAAATGCAAATTTCCATGACTCATCGATCACATGTGATGTAAAATTTACATAAAAAGCGCACTGATTAAAAGAGATTCAAAGCTGATCTGAGTGCCATGAATGCAGGGCTGGCTGGAGCATGAATTTATTAATATGAAAAATATCTTGAATTAAATGATTTTCCATGACTTTCCAGAAGAAAGTGACAAATTCCCTGACTTTCCCTGACTTTTTGCTTCTGGAAAAAAAGAATTTCCAATTCCCTGACTTTCCAGAAATTCCCTGAATTCCCAGAAATTCTATGAGCCCTGCTTACATACCAGGCTAGCACTGTAGAAAAGTAATTATCACACTGTGAAATGATGAAAAGACTTGCCTGACATTAATGGAGACATGGGCCGCCAGATGAATATGGTACCAATTGTTACAAAACATTGTCCCAACTGCTAAGAGTATAATTTTCCCTCCACATTTTCTATTTTCAACCATTTCATACACCTGCTGAAATATCCATTCAAATACATCAAGCTGAAAGAAACTGTCCCATATAATAATAATATTCTGGATTTTATAGTGCCTAATACATCTCTCTGATGTCTCTAAGCACTTTACAGAAATATCATTACCCTGGCCACAGGATTCAGGCTTGCCCACACCTTCTCCACTCCCTAGCGAGCATTCCAGCCAGGCACCTTTTGCAGGCACTCACAATACTAAACAAAACACAATGACTTTTGAATCCTAGTGCCTGGGTACCCACATAACACCTGGGTGGAGAGTGGCAAATGTAGATTCATATCTTGCCAAAGGAACATTAGTGCTGCAGCGGGATTTCAACTCGGATCACGACACCTCTACCTAATATGTACCATTCAAGTTCAACCTATGCTGAGGGTAAAGCTGTTCTGAATGAATTCAATACACAGGCCTGGGTCAAGCTGCTTGACTTTATTCAGACCCAGTATTGGGATGACCTTGAATCTTCTTGACTACGGAATTCTATCATTCCCACTGGCTCAACACAGGAGCCACCAAGTTCCCACATGCAATGGGTTAAGTAGAATATGGGCCGTCAGCTACCAGTTGGATGGGGGGAGGGCGGTCTTGTGTCCAGATGCTTAACAAAAATGAATCCTTCTCTTTTGTCTTTGGACTATAAAAAAACCCTATTTTTAAATAGCACTAATCATCGTCAATATTTGTTCTCTATTATATTGTCTTTAACACAAGTGTTAGAAAATTTAAGAAATATTGCTTGAAAACTTCATTAAATGGCTGTTTTAAATTGACAGTCCGAGTACACAACCTGTCCGGACACACATCTGGGTACACAACTTTGCTGAACATACATACCTGAATGCTAGGAGATGAGGATCCGTGAGAAGGTCCATACTATTATACACAGCACTCAGTCTCTCCATCAACTCCCTGGCATCTTGACTGTCTTGATACTGCAGACATCCTTTGTGTTTGGTGTATAGGCTGTGAGCTGTGAGGACACATGGAGACAATGACATTTATTATTGTTTCACCTATAAGGGAAACGAGCTGCATCCCCTCCTCAGGAATTTTCAAAGTTTTGCTATTGGGTAAAAATCACCTATATTTGGGCAACTTGCTGCTTGAATAGCCACATATTTAGGTAAGAAGGGCCAGAATAGCCTAACCTTGGGCAGCAAGGTGCCCAACCACGGTAAAAAATACCCAGGGGCAACCGGCAATTTCATCCTCGGCAGAGCTCAAATAGCTCCCTAAAATCCTTAAAACCCAATTCTCTGGGGCGACCATTTTCTTTAGAGTCGCCCTCGTCTCAGCACTGAAAATAAGCAATAAATTTGTTAATCATGATCTAGGAGCAGCAGAATTAACATTTCTTGAAACAGCACACATATTAATGCATCATACTGATACTCAATTATGCGTACTCTCAAGGAGAAAATTGGAATATCAGCAATTAAAATTCAGCATAGCTTCCTTGGGCCCAGAAATAGCTCCTGTAAAGGTGTCCACAGGAGCTATTTTTTTTCAGAGAATAGCTCTCGTGGGAAAAAAACAATTATTTTTTACCCTCATTTTCCGCCACATAAAATGTCAATTAGGGTGGAACTGAAGGGTTGATACTGGGGCAAAAGGTACCCCTACCAAACACGTGCCTGTACACCCATGACTGTAATCCTCTTTTCAAATGTCTGGCATAAACAAGCTTCTAGAAATGGAAGCTTGTACATGCTGGGTATATGACGATGGTATGAGGAATACAAGAATGTTGAAAGAAAAACAAGAAAGAGTCGGACACCAAATCACTTGGTTTTTATCATGGAGCCAGGGTGCGACATAAGCGCTTGCCCGATTGCCCGGGGCAAGTGAAAGTCGAAGTCGGGCAAGTGTTTTGGAGCAAAGACAAAAACTAATTGCCCGAATCGGGCAAGCAAAAATTTTCAAAGTAAAGTGTTTTTTTTTTAAGTTTTCTCATTTCAAGTTTCAATTTCTCGTAAACAAGCTCGATATTAGGTCTCTAGTCTACACGAATGTTAAAATTTCCATCGACTAAGTTATTCGGAAAAATAACTTCAACTCAAGAATAATCCCCCAAAATGTGTCATATGGCAAAATCACGAATTATCTTTACATTAGAAAGTTAGAAGTTATGGTGATGTCAATTATTATGCTAAAATGCCTAGGATTCACCTCAGATTGTCATTTTTGATCATCAAGTACGTACAACCGACAAACTGAGTTACTTCTATTCTGACCCGATCGACTATTGCAATTATCAATGAAAGCAGCCAAGGTGAAAAATGCATTTATATACACTGTATGGGTGAAAACTACTTGCAGCAAATGTCCTATTTCAGCCCTGACGTAACTGTACTTATGACGAAGGAGCTCACTCACGTAATCATGAAGAAAAATGAATGGAAGCTATACAAAAGTATGACTCTTGACAAGATATTTTTGAAGAAAGAAATGAATTTTAAAAACGAACGGACATTATTAAAAAAATAAACATTCATACTTGCAAGCAAGAGCTTGTTTGTAAGTGCCCTTCTGACTAAATTTTGTGGTGGGAATGAAATCATTAAGGCCATGTTCGATTTTGAATCATGACTATATGCTCCACGCCAGGCTGTGCTTGCATACGGTAATCGTAATGTCAATGTTTTGAACGTACATGTAGATTGTTAGATTGACCATGAATGAATAGAATTTGTGTACTATGTCCATACACTTCCGGGTTTTAGTGCTCCAGGTTTAGCGCCACCTTTCGGCGACTGATTTATTCCTGAAGTAACGAATTCGTGACAACAAATGACATGAAAAGTTATTGGAGAATAGCCATCAAATTGGGATTACTTTCATGTTATTTGACCTGGACTTTTGTTCTAGTCCTCACAGAAAGAGGTAGGAGGGAATGATTTAGATAATCGGCTATAAGCTGCAAACGATTCTGTACCGTTCTTATACCTGCTTTATAGTCGAATTTTTAATGGAAATACATAACATTGTTAAATAAAATAAAGACAAAAAAAGTCACTTATCTGTAAAGTGCAAACAATTGTATATACATGTAATGTGTCTTTTTAATGGTCTGTGTGTGTTGAGACTTCTATGTGATTTTATACTTTAAAATCTTCTTCAGGGGGATTTTTTTTCGGGCAAGTAAAATTTATTTTCGGGCAAGTGTTTTTCAACTATTGCAAAATTTGCTTGCCCGACCGGGTAAGTGCCTCAAAAAAGTTATGTCGCACCCTGCATCGAGCAATGGAAAAATTTTCGCTATGGAGAAGTATGATGATGGAAGAAGGTAGAAGTATGCAGCTGCCAACACCAATTAGCCTTAAATGGTATCTTAACCCCTTGACTACTGAATTCTTATATTCCCATACACTTAATACAAGGGCCATCTGGTTCCAATGGCCAAGGGGTTAAGATTGATGTATGAATTGGAAGAGAGTATAGCCTTGCTGTATCAAGGAAAATGTTGCAAAGTCACATTCACATACCACTGACTCTGTGTCCATCAGAGATCATCTGCAAGAACAGGTGAGCAAATGTTGGGTAAAGCAAGCCTAACAGGTCACTCTGGAAAAGAAAATAGAACATAAAGAAAGTTTTGAAATTAGAAAGATACAAATCAACAAGTATTCACTATCGTTTTTACACCTTTTTCTCACCTTTCTCACCTTTTTCTAAATCCATTACAATTTGTGCATCATACTGCTGTCTTCTAAACCTTACATCTCACATCACAATATCTACTTTTCAAATCATTAACCTGTCATTCCATTTTATCTCAGTCTAAACCAAATCTACATCCTACACAATACTTGCCTCACCTGTCCATTCTACATTCTCAGATTATACTTCAATTAATACTTCTTCATATTCTACCTCATATTCCTGCTTCAATGTCATATATTTTCACATTGTATCAATCTACCCCTCTTGTGAATATCCTCCATTTTAAACGTAATATTCATCTCCTTTCATTCTCATGTTCTTGTTACATCTTTATCTTTCTTAACTAATGCTTCATAGGTCCTGCAAATGTAGGTTTAAGCTCAGCCTTTTCCTTGGACTACAGAATTTAATAAAGTCATAAATGCATGCATGCAGGAGAGCATTCATATGTTGGGCTGTGCAAAACTTCTGCAGCTGTCGACCTTTATAGTTGAAGATATAAATCACCACAGCAATCCCACAAATTCTAGGAAAATGTATGCTTTTGCAGTGTAGGCTGATCAAAAAAATCTGATTTCCGTAACATTCCTTTAATCAAATTTCAATCACACTGATCAAATGAAATTTTCAGATTTTTGTAGGAGCAGTGACCTTACTCATCTGAAGCCCACACATGAGCTTGGTACACTACGTGCCTCTTATCGACTATTGCGGTATGGTGTGGCGTTGTCGAATTAGAGCAGTTTAATTGTAACTAATCATCAAACTCTTTTAACTGGCAATGCAGTGAATAGTATATAATCACTATTTCCATGTTCAAATTGGCAACTTCCAATTAAATCTTACAATACTAATTCATTTTGCTTCATGTTATATCCATATCTATTTTTTTTCAAACTATGTAAGAGCGGGAAAAAATAACTGGTGTTGCCGATTTGAGGATTGAAGATGATCAATTCAGACTAACCCTCAAGAAAGCTCTGTAATGCTATGGGGGATATTGTCAGTGTTAAGGATCAGGGCAATGTTCTTTCAGACCATTAGATCAGTCCCTACCTTGTACTCATCCACTGTATTTTCAATGAAGAGCCTCAGTCTGGCAAACTGCTGCTCAAAGATATCAGCATCTTGATCACTGTTTGAAAGGACAAAGGTACCACAAAATATTTCAATACGGAATACATATAAAACCTCCATATCACTTTACCTTTATTTCTTGATCTCCTTTTACAACATTTTCACACAGAAATGTGATATTTCCTGACTTATTGTTTCAAAACGCATGAGTGCTAGGTAAGATAACCCAGAAATCATGGTTAGCCAAATAAGAAGTATTAGAGTGATTTGTATTCTACCTATGTAAACACGGTTAGACTTCCAATCTATTGTGGGGGTTGTAACCGTTGTTTAGTTATGCGTTATTGTTTTGTTTTTTCTTGATAAATATCATTCCATCAGCATTTTAGCATTAAAAGTTACGCCAGATTCTGATGCAACTAATAAAATGTTCTAGTGATACATTATTGGCATTTTACTTGTTCCGTTTTCAACTGCTCTGCAGCTTATTTCCTATGCTAGTCAAATTCCAACTTCAAACCTGGATCCAACCATAAACATAACCCAAACCCTAACCTTCATAAAAAAGACCATCACAACCCTAACCTCAACCCTATACTTCTGATAATACAAAGACCAAAGAAACAGTCACCAGAGCAACTTAACTGTCATATCTCAAATTTCTGGGATGGGGTCTTCTCACCATGAATTACAAGAGACAGAGTTGACTGCTCCCATCTCCTTCTTCCTTGATGACTGAGATGCCATCTCCCTCAAAGAATCTGTGAGTTTGAGGTTCTTGCGATTTACACTCTCGCTGTTGATGTCCTGTAAAGAAAAGCATGGTGAATGATACGTGAGAAATGATGAACCAGAGGTAGCAAAAATAAATTCCATTCAAGATAATGATATTCACACATTCAAGATAATCCAAACAGCACTGCACAAAACTTAAATTATTGGAAATATATTCTAAGGTATCCTGGTGCTCATACAATATACAAGATCATAATGTGGATCCTACCGTTATTATTATTATTATTATTATTATCATTATTACTCATTACTTATACCACACTTTTCCCATGAGGCCCAAAGCGCTTACAATAAATTGAATTGTGTACATACAAGTACACATGTAATTACTGAATGGTTATAATATAACTTTGTACTCTAAAACCAATATGGTTATGGTGAAAACCTGGAATTGCTACTCTCTTCCTGCTGTAATACTGCATGCAATGCAAAAACAAGAGCAGTTTTCTTTTCTCCACAAATAGAGGGCAGCACATCAAAACAAAGTAAAACATAACAATGCACAGTTAGACTGCAACATTTCAGAACAAAATCCTTCCTGTATAATGTTTCTCGAGACATAAAAATGTGTTACTCTTCCCCTAAAGTTTGTCATCAAAACCAATTTTACATTTAACTATGTAAGGGTTTACTTTTTCAGTGTAACTCTCAAAAAAATCCACTTGTAACTTGACAAGTTTGCTGTCATGATTTATTTATTCTTCAAATGACAATTTACCCTGAACAGAAGAACTCTAGTTCATGAAATTTTGCATTTAAAAAAAAAGTGTGGTGAGCTGTCCGGCAAAGTAGCCCACCCTGAATAACTCAACCGTGTGGTGTTGTTGAGGGTCAGGCTGTCCACTGGGCAGGCTGTCTGTATCAGTACCCCATCCACTTGCATGCAACCCCATGCAAGCAGTCAAACAAGTGGTTTCCTAAGATATAGTCCACTTGCATGAATGCAGGGTAATATTAGATATAGCCTTAATTTGCAAGTCTGACAGAGTAACTGACAAAATTACTCTCTTAACTTCGGCTTGACTTGAGCACATTAGTTAGAACTTAGCGCTGTCAAAATGAGGATTACAGCTATGGTCAAATGGTCATTTTTCGTTTTAAAATAAAATTTGCTCAGAATGACACAACTTAATTTAAAGAAACATTCTCGCGCTAATCAGTAATGCACTTTCGTATCCATGCACACATCTCTAGTTGTAATGAACCAATCTGCATCAAACTTTCACAAAATAATCACCAACATGTGTCACATCTCTCACCTGAATTTCAATCACATCAGACAGGGAACCCTCAATTACAGCTTCGACGTTTGATGACGGCCCCTACTCTGTGTGCTTCATGCTCGACTCTCATACAGTTTTTCATTTTTTATTGCTACATGTAGCTTCATGTTTTCAGTTAAGGGTCGAGCACAAAGCACACACGTAGTGACCGTACTGAGTAATAATCGAACATTGAAGCCGTAATCAAGGGTTCCCTATGACAGCGTATGAGGCTATGTCCGATTAGCCCCGGCATGCTGCCATTCCATGGCAGCGTCCTGAGTGGAACAATTGCTTCGTGGTTGAGCTCTCATTTGCAACAGTGAAAACTCCTGCTAATAACTTTTTCTTAAGAAAATAAGATTTTGCTAAAATATATATTCAATGCTACTGACTTCAAAATGCTGGTCACAGTGGCCTGAAGTCATTCACCTCTTTTGCAGGCCAAATTTGAAGCCAGTCCTGCAATCGCTGTTTTTGCACAGGAAAAACGAAAACACGAACTTGCACATGCACCTATGAACATTTATTACAGCGACGTTAAAAGTTTAATCAATGAATTAATGAATATGCAGTTTTGTCGATTCACCCATTCAATCTGGCTACTCGCTTCCCATGAATATTCATAATCCTCTTTTCTCGTCTCGATCTCGTCTTTCCAAGGTGTAATATGCATACTATATGCACTCTTTATCTCGCGATATCTCGATCTCTTGATGCATGCGTATTTGCAAACTAACTTCTACGGCCTGTGGGAAGATTCATTGAGGATCTCTGAAAATATTAGCCTCGTTTTTGACCATCCTCTTCAAATATTGAGACAAAAAACATCCGACTGCCGCTGTAAGTATCTAAAATTCCTTCATATCAATTTAATAAGAAATTGGTTCAGCATGGAGAGCTGGAGAGCTCAGAACAGTTATGCATATAATTTTTCATATGACAAAGTGCGCAGCCCGAATGCATAGGGTTAGGGCTGTCGCAGTAAATGTCCAATGTGATTGCAATTCAGGCAAGAGATACGATACATGTTTGTGATTAATTTATGAAAGTTTGATACAAATTTGTTTATTACAACTGGACATATGCACATGGTCATGGATACGAAAGTGCATGAGTGCCAACATTCTTCAGAAAAGAACACTCATCATATTAAGTTACAACTTGACTTTAATCAAATGGGAATGGAAATATATCTATCATTCAATTTCAGATCAATTATTCTTGCTCACAGACATATTCTAAGCGTTAATAAACAACACACACTCACACAATAATATGGGAATTGGGAGGCCTCATATGAAGGTTCCCCCAAGGGCCAAGCTTGGCATTTAGATTAATAAGCATTGCTTGGCATTGTTTACGAGGCAAGTGAATGTTCGCTCGTCTTCTTTCTAACGGAGTCTACCGATTTCTTTTTAAAAAAAATTAATACTTATTTAGCACTTACAATATATTGCCTTCGTTTTAGATATTGTAGCACTGCAGACTGGATCTGGTCGTTGCCTACGCGTTTCATCTTGCCTTCAAACAAGAGCAAATTCTGAAAACAAGATGATGACTTGCACGCCTTCACGTCTACTTCGACAACTCGGCTCGATCTTCTTGCCAGCGCAGCGCGCGCTAGTACAGCGGCGCGGCATATCGGGGCGAGACTCTCTTGCCTAGGCCTAGCGCGCTGGCCTAGCTAGCAGGCCGCTGGCGCCGTATTGCCTCGCTGCGCTGCATGCCGGATTGGTGGGGGCTGGATCGGTGGGGGGGGGGGGGGGGGGGGGGGGGGGGGGGGGGCAGGGAGGGGCCCTTTTCCTTCTTTTAATTTTTTTTGGCAAGCAGTCAAAATTGACTATTTTTGCCACTCCCTCTGGTTCATCATTTCTCACGTATCATTCACCATGCTTTTCTTTACAGGACAACAGCGAAAGTGTAAATCGCAAGCCCGGGGGGAGGGGGGGGGGGGGGGTCACTCTCCACATGACCTGCTACCCACCCGTGTCCAACAACCTCAGAAATGCACCCTAAATGGCGTAACCCATGAGAAAAGCCACCCTAAGTGGCGTGAAGAGGGAAATCCACTAATTTGATACCCTAAATGGCGTAAACATTGAAATCGATTAATTGGATACCATATTGATGACTGATGTTAAATTGATGTTAAATACAACAGGTATGAATTCCATTTTTTTTTAATTTATTGAAAGTAAGGCCAACATGATTACTCTCAAAGACACCTCTCTTAGCCACTTTGAATAGCCATCTTTTAGCCTTAATAAATGAATGCAAGTGGAAAATGTTGCTTTCCTTGACCGACCGATGCATCACTTACCATTCGTTTTATCAATTTTATCAAAAATTGAAAAAATGGAATCCATATCAGTTACTGTGTTGAAAAATACATACATTAAACTTGTATCTTATTGGTCAGGCTTCCTACACTCAAATAGGCTGAACGATGAAGAGGATTTAGTGTCAGGGAGTAGATCTATACAGTTAAAACTGAGAATTCACAGCACAGCTTAGCACGTATAGGAAATGTGCTTGCGTGATCTACCAGATCTACTTATGACAACATCAACCCGTCTACCATCATCTGGTGCGCTCTGTAATTCCTAACTTTGTAACTCTCTATAAATGCTGGAACCTGTTAATGGCATAGGTCTGCTCAAATTTGCCCAAATTTGCAACCCTCAATGGCGTAGGAATCTATTTAAATTTGCACCTCTAAATGGCGTAATCTGCATAACCAAATTAGCAACCCTAAATGGCGTGAAGAGTGAGAAAAGGCTACCCTATAAGAGGCGATTTACCAGCGAATGGTGCTGAAAAGCAACCCTTTTTGCCAAAGACGTCGACGACGCCTGAGTGCTTGAAACGGGACCCTTTTCGACGCTTTTTCTGGACGCGGGTGCGTAGCAGGCCATTTGGAGAGTGACCCCCCCCCCCCCCGGATCGCAAGAACCTCATCAAACTCATTCTTTGACAATGTTTGAGGGAGATGGCATCTTAATCACGGGCTTAATCATCAAGGAAGAAGGAGATGGGAGGGGAGAAGATGTAAACTAGAGCGAGCGTTTCAGACCCCGCGGGTTCAGACCTTCCTCTTTTGTCTTTTTGTTGTTGTTGTTGTTGTTTTTGGAAGTATGTCTGATTTGGCATGCCGAATTCAACAATAATAACCCCGTCTTTAGTAAAATTGCTTACAATATCCGACCTTGTGGATTTCTTTTTAAATAAATTGATTGGCATTGGTTTGTTGAATTAATTTTTCATGTTCAAATCATTAAAAAAAAAAAAAACACTGTCGAATAAGAATACAAAGGAAAAATCACTGTATCATAAAGCAGAGGTGGCATGCCCCTCGGAA
The DNA here is from genome assembly GCA_029962745.1 of Echinometra lucunter. Classification (NCBI taxonomy): domain Eukaryota; kingdom Metazoa; phylum Echinodermata; class Echinoidea; order Camarodonta; family Echinometridae; genus Echinometra; species Echinometra lucunter. Next base: position 23,617,107 of record CM057153.1, on the reverse strand, counting down.
AGAAACAACAGCAAACAAACTATGATCTCCTTAATTATTATGGATTTTTAAATTATTCATACGTGCATGATAGTCAAGGACCGCAAAAAACAAAAATAACAACAACAACTGATGCCACGTACAGAACAGGAGCGACGGAGCGTCTTCGAAACGGGCACGGGCACATACCAGCGCCTGAAAAGGGGCACTTTGGGGGAAAGGGGGCACTCGCACAGGGTGAACACAACTAAGACCTAAAAATATATTTTTTTTAAAAAAATCCCACCATTTTGAGGCGTTAGTATATTATATCCAATATTTTCTATTTAATACGCTAGTCTTTCAAGAATAATTTTCGACATTTTGATTCAGATTTAGATTTGTTTATTAGCCCCCTTTTTTGTCTTCATACAAATCAATACGAATTATAAGAGTCAATTAAAAAGTTACTCATAAACATAGTAAAACACACTTGATGTTCCGCTTGAGATGAAATAATTAAATGCGACCGATTGTAGCAAGCGAGATTTTGAATAGGAAAAAAAAAGTAGAAAGATATCCTCATCGTTTCAGTTTAGGGGTTCTGTTCGTTCTTATCAAAGTCGGAGGGTTGGTTGGGTCCCTCCTGACACCCGATCCACTGTCTCACACAGTGATGGTATCAATACGGAAAACTATCATTATGAAGCCTCTCTGATTCTTTGAAGCTATGTAGGCCTATAGAACTTTTGAGGACTTAGGGGCAATTATATAGGAGAGGTGAGGAGGTGTATTATTTTAAAAGAGGTGGGAAATGGTACGAAAAAGAAAAGGGGCGCTAATCGTACGTAAAATAATGGAACATGAATCAAATTGGAAGAGGGCACTCATCTTAGGTGCAGGCGGAGTACTTACCAGAAGAACTGCACTATTTGAAACGAAAAGGGGCACTGAAAAGAGGCATTTGTCATAATCAAAACTTATACACTCATCAGAAGTGAAAAAGGCACTTACTAAAGGTGTACTAGAAACGTAATGTTCATGTATCAAATTTTCAAAAAGGGCACTTTCCCGAGTGGAAAATGGACACTTACCAGAAGGAAAGTGGTCATTTAACAGAGAACAAATGAACTGGCACGTATCGCACGTTAACAGAAGGAGAAATAGGACGTACTAGATCAGAAAAGGGGGAGGGGCACTTATCAGAAGTACATGGAGGCATTATTAGCTTTTAAAGAGTATTTACTGTAGTCGAAAGCCGGAGCTCTTATCATAGGTTAAAAGTGGACACTCAGCAGAAGGGGAATTGCAGTACGAGAAACGAAAGGGGCATTTAGACATATCATTATTTCAAAAGGGATTTTCATTAGAAGCGAAAGAGGCGTAATTATAGGGAAAAGAGCGCTATTAAAAAGGGAAAGGAATACTATCAGGCCTAAAAGCGTATAAGTCCTATCGGTTTTAAGAAGGACAACTTATCTGAAGCGAAAAGGGGCACTTAGAAGACGAAAGGGCACATATAAAAAATGGGCCTCTATAAGAAGAAAAAGGGGCACTGAACAGGTTTTTTAAAAGGCATTTTTCATGGGTAAAAAGGGCACTTTGGGGTGTTCCCCCGGAAACGGCGCCTCCGATAGAGAAGTCGTGTTTCGTCTTGGTGTTTGATTTACTGCCAAGTCCATGTGCTCTAGTTAGTTAGCCCTGAAGAAAAAATATGATCACCGGAGGACTCGAAATAAAAATGGGCAGAATTTTGACCATTATTATGCAATTCATTGACTCGACTGGACGGTGTAAGTGACCTCAAGGAGATCGACGGGCTTGAAGGGGATGAATTTTCAGGACTGGCTCTTGATCTATCACGCAATAAGTCCAAGAAGAGCATTTAGCCAAACTGTCATAATTTCTAACTCAATTATGTGCAACAATCTTCTATTACTTCTCTCTCACTCACTTTCCCCTTCTCTTTCTTAGGTCCCTCTGCATTTATAAAGATTATAATGCAGTGTACGTTACTATTAAGAATTTTTTGTTTTTCTCACATACCTCATGATGCCATTTGGCCAGTCTCAGCTTTTGTGTATTTTTTGTTCACATGTGTTTTATAGCGGTGACACAAGAATATTCTATTAGGACAAGATATGATTCCTTGGCGCCAGACTTTGTTGCAAGGAGCTTTTATTTCATTCATTTCCATTCTTATTGGAAAAGCCATTAACCCATTCGTGACAGGAATTATTTAAAGCCTAATTTGATCAGCTTTTATTCTTCAAATTGGCAACACCAACATTTTTATTATATTGCTACATTTTTCTTATAAAACGTCATGTATCTGAAATGAATATAAATTGACAGAAATTATGATGAGAAGTCAAAAATTTGCCAATTTGCAGGGGAAAATGGTGATTTTAAACTTTCTATCACATTGCCAATTTAAGGATTTTAATGCTTATTTTCCATTTAAAAATTTTCAGCATCAAACAACGAATATTGACGCAACCAAATGGGCACAGTTTGTGTAGAATCTGTTGCTCTTTCTGCTCATGTATTTGGTATGATTTTTAGGGCTTTGCATCAAAAGACATTAGGCCAAACCACAAAATGTGGACCTATGTCACGAATGGGTTAACAAGCATCTTCTTTTAGAATTGAATATCCCCCTTATTTCGGGACAATTCTGCATTTTGCTCTTCCAATGAACTAGTTATTGAAACTCTTTCTTTGTAGTTGTAAGGTAATGCCAAGGGTCACATTTTCCTTCCTCCATCTCGTAATTTATTTTCTTTTATCATTGTAATGCATTTTATTTTTTTTAATTGGTTAATGTCTGTAATTGTTTAGTGTTTATGTTGATGGCCATACAGTTAACTCTGCATAACTTGAAGTCGCATAAGTCAAACTTTCCCCATGTTGAATAATTTTCTTTTTTTTACCAAAGTATACAAAACATGTGTTGTATACATTTCTAAGTCGAATTTTGTATAAGTTGACCTATTTTTTTTGTGGTCCCAACAGATTTGACTTTTAATATGCAAAGTTAACTGTATTTTGTATCTAAAATATGTATCATGCATAAAAAAACAAATTTCCGTTGATCATGGACAATAAAAGGGTTGAATTGAATTGAACTGAGTTGAAATGAACTGAATTACTCCTTTACAATCTTTGCGAAGATTAGGACTATTTGAACAAAATGAAACGGTGCCCTGCATGCACAACTTCTCACATGCTCACACTAAAAAACCAGGAGAGTGTTTCACAAGATGTGTGTAAAGCTATGCATGACTCTAAGAATGACTTTACTATAAACGGCCAAATTGAATGCCCAATTTTTTTCCTCGTTTTAACAAAGTGTGACTGTATTTCCCATAATCTCAATTAAATTTCTAGCAAAAACTGTACTTCCCATTAAAAATGTTGTTAATAATGTATTTCAACTTTAGTTTATGCGACTCGACTGAATATGACTGAAAATCACATTTGGCTTTCCATATTCAAGTCATTCTTAAAGTCATGCATAACTTTGCACACAGCTTTGTGAACCCCCCCCCCCCCCCCCCCCCGGGATGCATTCAGAATAATCTTCTGCAAGCAAAACTCTTAAGAAATGACAATTACATTCACAAAATATATTTTCACCCACTGAATGTGAATGATATACATTTTATTACTCTTTCTGCAAAAGCTTTCCTATACAATGAATATCATACAATGAAATATTAGCAAGTCACACAAGACTTACAAAATACAAGACTGTAATGCCCAGCTGTGACTCCTATCATAATTTTAGACATTAGTAGTAAAAATTCTCCAATATTTGCACAAAAAGGGGGCATGTAAAATTTCAAATAATAAACTTTCAGAGAGGAAGGGAAAATGTTATGGTTTCACTAACTGGTGCAGTCCACACCTAACTTGATGCAATTGTTTGCAATAACTTGAATGTTAACTTACACAAATACTATATAAGGGGAAAAGGAACCCAGAATGAAGTTTAATTTGATGAAAGCAGAAAAAAAAAGAAAAAAGAAGAGAGACAAAGACTGGTAAAAGTTTGGGTAAAATCAGCTTTTGTTCACATTTCCATCTTCTTTATTCAATTTCTTTCATCCTGAAAGTTTTAGATTCAACAACTGAAAAAAAAAACACTACTCAATACTGGGTTTGCAGAAAATATATAAATGTTACACACATAAAGCTATATACAGCCAGTTATGGCTACCTATTCATACAATACTACAACACATGAAAATGTAATTAAACAAAATATTCATATATACAAATGAACAAATAGTAAATAATTAAGAAATGTAGTCTACAATCGTCTTGTCATGCCAAAGTCAGCTTTTTTCTTTAGATGCTGGTTTTAATAATTCATTTAGCCACATGCAATTTCAACTCAGTTATACCATGACAGAAAAAATTTGGTCATATTCCGAATTAAGACTCACAATGATATACTGGTAGCTTATTTTCTCTGAATTCACAATCCTAAAAGTATTTCCTAGTTTGTCAAATTTTTGTTTGCTTTCTTTTCTAAATACGGTGAAACCTGACTACAGAGGCTACCCAAGGGAAACGAAATATGTCGCCTTTTTAGACAGGTAGCTGTTACAGACAGGTTCTTAAACTCATGATTCATTTCCATGGGAATCAATTTTAGTGGCCACTACTAGACGGTGGAAGTTATGGAGAGATGGCTGCTAAGACAGAGTTTGACAGTATACTAAAAATCGTTTGATGAAAAGATTGCTGTGCTGATAAATAGTGAAAATGTATGAAATACAGTAATGAATCCTGATTATTCTATGCTTTCTTATTAAGTAACTGTAGGTACCAATTTCATTTTATCCCAAAGACCAATATGCAATATCTAAGAATGTTATTAATACTCTACTAACATAATCTCTCTCATTGTAGTCTGGAACGTTCAACTTGCTTTTCATAAAGCTAAAATCCCCCCCCCCCCCCCACTCCTTCCCTCTTTCTCCTTTCTCCTTTGTAGAGAACTCCTGAATACCAATAGAAGAAGGAAAAAAAAAAAAAGCCAATTAAATCAAGAAGACAATGCCTTCAGAAACCATGATCTGATTGGCATCTTGCATCTGCGAAAGGGCACTGTCAATCTCTGCCTTGCCAAATGGAGCATCCTGGTGCTCTTTGGCAAGAGCCTCGGTGACCTGGGTCATTGGAATGGACTGGGCATGCGTTGCTTCAAAGGTCCTGTGCACCGTGGATTTGAAAAGCTTCAGCCTGTTGTACAAAAGAAGGAAATAAAAAACAGAGTGAGAGAACATGTGAATAAGCAAAATTCAAGGTTTTTAATCAATTATATTCTGCAGCATTTAACTAAATCATACAGCATGATGCAAGGCAAAGGGGTCGCAGCTCAAAAATTCTGAATGATCCATGCATTTCAGTGCCTTCTTTTGTAAACAATATTCACAATAGTTGGTGCACGAACTTATGGGCCTTCTTTCTTACTTTTAAAACACGGTATCATGTTTATTTCAATTGCCTCACAAAAGAATTCTATTCTAAAACTGGGTAAACAAACATATCGATGAAAATCTACTTTTTCAGATTTACAACAATGACACTTTAATTATTTGTTCTGATCATTTTTTTCTCCAGTGCTCTCTATAAAATGTAATGACACTAAATAACTGCATTCAGAGTGTGTGCTTTAAGTATTAGTTTTCATGAAATTGTGGACATAAATTTGGAACATTGAGCTAACAAAAAAACATTCTTCTCATGATGAACATTTGTTTCAAAGATGTTCCTCAAATATTCTTTTTATGAGAAAAATGCAACAACTTTTGAAGTTTGAGGTGAAAAGGAGACCTACCTTTCAGGGTCAATGGTAGTCTGTGTGTCCTGCGATTCCTCTGTATCCATAGGCTGGGATGAGGTCTGGCTTGGAGGCCTGCTAGTACGTTTACGTGGTGTTGGCATCACTGCAAGTAAAAACAGATGCAAAAATAATATACGGTGAATTATCACATCTCTACTCTCTCACTCTCTTTTCTCATTGTCTCTTCCTCTCTTTCTTTATTCGTTCTCTCTCCTGTTACTCCCCTTCTTTCAGCACCAGCAGGTCCCTTTTCATCTCTCTTCACTCTAACCATATCTCTTAATAGTCTATCTTTCCTCCCTTTTCTCACCTTCATCATCCCCAAGTTTTCATAGCTATCAGAGTCATATGGGGCTTCTTCACCTTTTTCTCCAGGATGACTCTTTTCATCTCCATTCTGTCTGCCTATCTTTTTATCTCTTCCTTGCCATCTCTCTCTCTGTTTCTTTCCATATCTCTTTATTCCTTACCTTCATCATCTCCCAATTCTTCAAAGCTATCAAAGTCATATGGGTCTTCTACTTCTGCTTCACCCAGACTCTCTCCAGATCTCCATTCTGTCTGCCTATCTTTCTATCTCTTATCATCTCTCTTTCTCTGTTTCTTTTCATATCTATATTCCTCACCTTCATCGTCTCCTGATTCTTCGTAGCTATCAAAATCATATGGGTCTTCTTCTCCTTCTGCTCCAGCAGGTCTCTCTTTCCTTGGTGATCCTCGTTTCTTTCGCCTGGTTGTATCAAGAAAATGAAATACTCTAATAACATTCAACATTAGGAATCAAAATATCAACATCTAACAAATTGTACTTCCATTTCCATGTAGTTCAATCTCATCATGAACGTAAGAAAAAGAAACGACTTTGAATTTAATTTCACAATATAACTTTTGCAGCAATCTGATTGCAACAGTCAATATGAATATTTTGAAGGATGTTCTGTTCTTGTTGATCTTTGACAAACTAGCTATATGGTGAGCTGGAAATTTTTAGCCTTCTTCCAGATTTCAAAATCTTATGCAATTCAATATTCTAGGTAAACAGAAATCATTTACACAGTGACTCCACTTTATTTTCTGAAAATATCTGATGCTGCCCATGGGGTGGGGGAGGGGGAGAGGGGAGGGGGGTGTTCCACAGGGTCTGATTATTTATAGAAAACATACCTTTGTTTCTTCTGCTTTTCCTTAGCTTCTTCTTCTTCATCAGACTCACTGTCACCTTCATGTCGACGTTTCTTCTTCTTTTCCAGAACCTTTGTATGAAAAAGTACACAGACATGATGAGGTCTTGAGGCAATGACAGTAAATCGTTGACACATAGAGTGAAGTCATATATTCTCTCCTTTTCCCTAAATCATCTGCTCCTGCAGATTATTACTGCAATGGGAAGTGGCTAAAATAACTTGATTTGACATTCTTTCAATACGTCTTTCAGAATAGCTCGAACATGGATATTTTAAACTGGAGCAGCTGCAATAAATGACCTACAATAACCATCATACAGCTAAGATGATTATTCAAGCAGTCAATATTTAACCTTGGTCCAAATACTATACCTACACATAACACTAATCTGAATTCCAACTGCAACCTTAATCTTACCATACACGTTTAATCATATAAGTTTGGAGCAAAATTAATGCTACTGAAGAAAAGGTTGGATTACCTTATGGCTGACAAGTGCCTACATACTGGTAGGGTTAGGAGGGAGGGGAGGTGAAGGGAGGGGTGGGGAAGGGAGGGGTGGGGAAGAGACGGAAGGGGAGGGGAAAGGGGGAAATACCCTTGGAGGAAGGAACACTTCTCAGATCTTTCCTCTGTAATTGGATATAAATACAAATCCATAACAGAGGAGTTCCACTTACCTTCTTAAAGATGGCAAACTGAACAAGTTGAATGGCTGCCTCCGCATCCTGCAAGTCAACAGTCTTGCTCATGCGAGCCTTGGCATGGGCTGTAGAGAGACGTATTAATGTCTCTAGTGATCGTGCTGTTACAGGAGCAGTCTAGAGCAGGGAGGAAACAAAGACAGCATTTGATGTTTAGTGGGAAATTTCAAATACAGGAAAAATTATCTCAAGCAATTGGGACTGACACCCTGCCAGTTTCATAAGAGAGAAACAATAATTGACACTTAGTGATTAATAATTTTTTTTCATTCCCTATTTACAACATGTATGCTGCAGGCATTGTTAGGGTTCTTGGAAATTGCGATGAAAGAACATTTTATGCATTTTACATATTTCCAGAACTTTGAAAAGAACAAGACACCTTCTTACAGTACAAACTTTGGACGTAAAAGGAATGAAATAAAGTATACTGAAGTAAGAATCCCAAACTTGCTAACTCATACCTTAGCGACATTATTTGCAGTGGCATCCTGGCTGCGGAGCTTGGAGTACTCATCTGCGATGCAGTCTGCTGCTTCTCTGGTTAACTGAGGCTGCATACTCTTAGCAATGTGAATATACTTCCTCATGAACTCCATGCTCACATACTTTTGCCTGAATAAAAATAATGGGAGACCATTTCCAATAGCTATTCAAACTTTAATGATTTCTTGATAAGAGTTCCTCTCCATATTCCTAAATACAGTCAACTCTGCCTAAGTCGAAGTCCCATAAGTCGAATCATCGCCTAAGTCGAAGGTCTATACGGAGTCCCATTCCTTTATTTACTTTTGTTTTTGACCCCTCATAAGTCGAATTTTCTCTAAGTCGAAGCTTTTTCTTCAGTCCCAAGAGATGCGACTTAGGCAGAGGTGACTGTACTTACCATTTTTTCCACAGTGATGTGAACTTACTTTCCAATACATCTCATGCATGTTCAAATTATTAATTTTTTTACATGAATGAATGAAATAGGCTGTTTTCAATTATGCAATCCGATTCCATCAAGTTTTTCCCCATATGGAGGGATCAGTTTCTTCAAACTATGAAATGTTTAAGTTCATTGACATCCACTGAAATGAGAATCTAAATATCAACATGTATTTAATAGGGGACATCTTTGAACATGGGCATACAAATTTCAAGAAATTACGGGAGGGGGGGGGGGGTAAGAAAGAATGAGTAAGGGAAGAAAAGAAAGGGAGATAAAGGCAGAGAACAAAAATACAGATAAAAGCCAAAACAAAGAAGAAAAAAAAAAACAAAGAAGGGTAGAGGCAGAAAAAGAAAGTAAAGAGAAGTCCAAGCAGAGCAGAGATATATAAAAAGAGAGATAGAAAAAGAGAAAACAAACAGAGAAAGAGAAAACAAATGTAGAGAGATAGGGACAGAGATAGATGGCACCAGAAAATAACAAGATGGATTGAGAGGCAGCGTGATCAATACACCTAGACATACAAATAAAGGATTTACTCACTTCTTTCTTGCACCATGGAGTAGTTTATCATGCTTGTCATAAACTTTGGTTTCTTGTTTCTCTTCTTCGATAGCATCAGGATCATTGGTAGCCAAGAACTCCACAGAGCTACCAAGAGGCATGGCTGCAAGAAATCATGTCACAAAAGAGAATGGATATATTTAGAATAGGTGCAGGAACAAGTAGGTTGAAATATGCTGAATACATTCACTAGAATGATTTTAATTATTAGAGCTCAGCCCAGTTCTATGATACATCAGGTTAATGGTTACCAGGGACAGTTCTAAGAACTCGTTTAACCCATTCGTGACAGGAATTATTTAAAGCCTAATTTGATCAGCTTTTATTCTTCAAATTGGCAACACCAACATTTTTATTTTATTTCTACATTTTTCTTATAAAACGTCATGTATTTTAAATGGATATACATCGACAGAAATTATGATTAGAAGTCAAAAAGTTGCCAATTTGCAGGGGAAAACAGTGATTCTAAACTTTCTATCACATTGCCAATTTAAGGATTTTAATGCTTATTTTCCTTTAAAAAATTTTCAGCATCAAACAATGAATATTAACGCAACCAAAATGGGCACAGTTTGTGTAGAATTTGTTACTCATTCTGCTCATGTATTTGGTATGATTTTTAGGGCTCTGCATCAAAGGTTATTAGACCAAACCACAAAATGTGGACCCTCTGTCACAAATGGGTCAACACAGCTTAAACTCTTTAATACCATCTTTCACACAAACAAATATGTCACATGACTACAATTGTGACATTCCTATGACAGCTCAAATTAATGATTTGCATTTTGCTTTTAATCAAACCAACCTCTTCCCGCAGCCTCGATGAAATAATAACATCACTTAAGAATTCTAAACTTTTAGGGTCAAATATTATGTTACATAGAACTGCAAAATTCATACAAGTTATTTACCATCGCCATCCTGTTCTCCAGACTGTCTATAACGATGCATTCGGAGGACGTGGTCCGAGATCTTACGATCATGCTCTGGATCCATCTAACATAAGAAAATCATGCAAGAAATAAAAGAGTATTTTACCTCCATTTTTCTCAAGTAAGATCCTTGGTATTCTTTTTTTTTTGAAGGGGAAGGAGTTGCCTTTTTTCTGGTAAATGTATATTTCCATCTACTATTAGAAGTGTAAAATTATGAACTTACACTAGACAAGCAACCTGGTGTGATTTGTAGAATATATCCATTATATATAATACAACAGAACATTTTGACAATGTTTTTCAATACATTATTTCATATCTTTATTATATTTCAAACTATCTATATCTACTCTAACGGTTTATATTATCTCTCTCTCTGATTATTTTCTCTAAGTTACCACTTACTTTATCCATATCGACTTTTTTCTTAACCCTGATATTAATTTACCACCTCTATTACATCTTTTTTTTCCTGTCTTTCCTAAGTTCAACATGTTTATGTATCTGTTCTTCCAAACCGCTAGTTTGTTTTCCAACTCTTCATTTGACGTATCCCTCTACATTTCAACCAGTTTATTTAAACTTAAAACTATTTATCTCTCTTTTTTTAACTCTCTGCAAGTCTCCCCTCACTATTCTTCTATTTCATACTGCTACTCGATACTGACCTGGTCAAGTACAATGAATATGACATCAAAACGTGAGAGAAGAGAGTCCTGCAGTCCAATATTCTCCATGGGCGTCTTGTATTGGTCATACTAGTATCGAAATATAAGAAATTGAGATGAATCTTAGTTAGACAGCATTGGCACATGGGTACAGATACAAATTCATATATCAAAAATCTCTTAACCCATTCGTGACAGGAATTATTTAAAGCCTAATTTGATCAGCTTTTATACTTCAAATTGGCAACACCAACATTTTTGTTTTATTGCTACATTTTTCTTATAAAAAGTCATGTATCTGAAATGAATATAAATTGACAGAAATTATGATGAAAAGTCAAAAAGTTGCCAATTGGCAGGGGAAAACGGTGATTTTAAACTTTCTATCACATTGCCAATTTAAGGATCTTAATGCTTATTTTCGTTTAAAAAATTTTCAGCATCAAACAACGAATATGGGCACAGTTTGGGTAGAATTTTTTGCTCTTTCTGCTCATGTATTTGGTATGATTTTTAGGGCTTTGCATCAAAAGATATTAGGCCAAACCACAAAATGTGGACCTCTGTTAAAAGATAAACCATTTAATTTTTAAGAAATGAATATAGTGATCTTTATTTTTATTCATTGGTCAATTGTTCTTGGATGGAAACATGGAAATTGCACAATGCAATTCTCGCTACCCCTAATAGGAACAAAAATCTCATAATGCGCGAGACGAGATAATTTTTACTCCGTCGGGTCGTCATCACCACTTCCGGTTCAGAGTCATGCTCGCGCGAGGTTCGCGATACTTAGTTTCCAACCACGCTGAAATCGATGCCAATCAGCGTAATATGTACAGATTATAATAAATTTTACGTAATAATACTAATAAACAATCAACGAAATGTTCAAATAAACATTAAAATCTTTGCGACGGCAGGAGAGTGTAGCTATGTAGCGAGTTCGAGCAGACGATATATGCATGTGCGACGATCGGCGTGCGGCGCGCGGCTTCCGAACAGGAAGTTGTAATACCGAAAAGCTATCCCATAATGCAATGCGCGTTACAGGGATTTTTCCCGGATCTCGGCGAAAGCGCTATTTGGGGTAGCGAGAATTCAATTAATTTCACTACAGTACACTCCAAAGTGGTATACTCCCGTAGAATAGTACAGAATAGGATCAGTGAGCTGAATGTATGCTGCTTCGAGCATGCGCAGACTTGTGTGAAGCTTCTTGCTCGGATGAGTACTTTGAACCAAGATGAACAGTATTGTTCCGCGCACCCTTGGTTGTTCAGTAAATGGTGAGCAATAGCCGAACTGGCACTGTCTGCCATGGTACGCACATTGCCAATTCGGCTATTGCTCACCATTTACTGAAAACAAAGAGTGCGTGGAACAAGACTGTTCATCTTGGTTTAAAGTACTCAGCCGAATGAGAAGCTTCACATACATCTGCACATGCTCTAATTTATCAGCAGCATACATTACCTTAGAGTGATCCACACTCTTTACATGTATCTGCATCAAATTGAAATCCTAGAATGGCACACTGTTATCAACTTATATGTTCAAAATTCATTGTATATGTAAGAAAATTGGACTGTGATGGTCCACTGTTTGTTCTTTACGTTGATCAAAGCTCTGAAAGAATTAAGCATATCAAACCTACCCTTCCATAAACAGGGTTAGCAGCTGCCAGCACACTACACCTTGCATTGAGCTTGGCATGGATACCAGCCTTGGCAATGGTGACACGCCCCTGTTCCATGACCTCGTGTATAGCTGTACGATCTTGATCACTCATCTATAAAAAAGAAAGGATAGAAATTATGGAGGTACAGAATTTCCTCAGTCTTAACAAATCTGTGGTGCATCCTCAAAGTGGCACTAATTATCTTAAACCGTTAAGAGTTGCCATTTTTCACACTGCGAAAAAAGTTATCAAAGGTGACGCTGCAATACATTAACCACTAAAAGCAAAGTACAAAAATATCATATAGGATTTTAGACTGAACATCATTTTCAAAAATAAATCCCAAGTTATATATATTTAATCTTAATGCTATTCCAGTAATGTTTTTACAAATCTAATCCAGGTAACGAGCATCCATGTTTTTGCAGATGGAAGTCATTCCACTAAATTGTAAAAGGTAAGCACAGATACAGTTAAGTATTCAACAAAATGAGGTATATTATTTGTAAAGGGATATAATAGAATTTTGCACTTCCATTTGTAAGAGTCATCTAAGATCATCTTCTTTTGAAGGATATGTCTCTTCCATAAAATTTCTAAACCTAATGACATTCAAGCAACCAATGCAATTCCCAAAGACTTCATATCTTCATTATATGCCTTGAAAAATGAAAAATGAAAGCAGTACCTTGTCAAATTCATCAATGCAGACGACACCACGATCAGCCAGCACCATAGCTCCTGCTTCTAGGCGGCGCTCTCCCGTTTCTTGATCGGTGGTCACAGCAGCCGTCAGACCAACACCAGATGATCCTCGGCCAGTGGTGGGTATGGCCCTAGGTGCTGTGTGAAGAACATACCTAGGGAAGGATACCATCAATAATTAACTTTTTACAAAATATGCATGAGCAAATCATCTATAATTCGCTGCTTCTTTAATTCTATGGTTATTGTATTTGCTTAAGACTGTTTTACCTTGTCAACTGATTTGTAAATTTGTTACCAGTGAAAAACAAATTTCCGTATTGACAATATATACTCAATTTCAATTTCAACTTTTGCACATTTTCAAGTTACAACCCAACATAATAATTACTGTAAGACAAAAACAAAATATTCCTGAACACAATTTATGATCATTATTCAGAAGTAACTTACACTCTCATTTAAAAGAATATTGTATAAATAAGATAATAGATTGGGGGGCGTTTCATCAACATTTGCCCACTGAAAAGTTATTAGCGCCGACAGCTTTATCAGAGGCTGACAACTGATACCGATCTAAGGCTAGTCAGAAATTATAGGTTAAAACAGACTTTGTAGGTGAAAATCACTGACAAGACACCTGATGAAACGCCCCCCAGATGAATTAAAGCACTTTGTGTGTTTATATTTTCTAAATAAAATAGAGATTTAAGGTGCAGAAAGCATTAAATAACACTGTTGTTTCCAAAATAGTAAATTGGAATTTCCAAGCTGTATTATCAAACCATCCCTCTTTGTACTTGGGTCATTTTAAAGAACACTCACCTCAGCATCTGTGACTTAGCTGTTGATGGATCTCCAATCAATAACACATTGATGTCACTGAAATATAATACAAATAAAGAATATCTTACCAAAACCCCACTTGGAGATAATAACCATCTAGTCTTAATTCCTGTTTAGGGATTGATACAAGCATGATTACTTCGAAATATGTTATTAATGAATTCTTCAGCAAGTCTTTAAAAAAGTACTCCTTATATTGGAAAAATACAAGCCCTGTTGTACCTTATGAAGAAAAAAAAATCTACACTGTGCTGGCAATCTTTTTCTTTCTTTGTACAGGGAACTTTCACTTTCCCATAAGTTCATGCTTAATTGAAGTGGTGAAAGCTCAAAGCATTACGGTCACTGGATATGAGAATCATATTATTCCAAACTTACCCTCGAAGCCTGGTGCCATTCTCCAACACTTTCTCCATCCCACCCAGCAACATACAAAGAACAGCCTTCTTGATGTACTCATGACCATGGATAGAAGGCGCTAAGCTCTTGGCCAGTAGCTCAAAGACATCTTCCTTCTTCTCCTGCGAGAATTTGCGGATCTTCGCAATATCCTCAGCAGTGAAGTTGGGGACAGTCTCCTTGCTAAGCAGTTGGATGTGGTTTGCAATGATGATCGTTCTGTACAGATATTAAAAAATAATTGTCATTTTCAATTGTCATTTTCTTATCATTAGTCAAGAAGTTTACAGTATCAGTTGACTTTGACACCATTAGAATACTTCTATTGATATCATGACCTTAATTTCTTAATGGTATAATACATACACCAGTTACGTATGAAACTGATACTGGAATCGCGATTCAGGTACTGTATATTTTTTCCACAATATTACATCAAAGTGCAGGATACCTATTTTCAGTATTTGCTTCTTTCTGTTCTAAAATGATGGCAAACCCAAATCAATACATTCCACAAGAAAGGAAAAAGTGAATAGCTTCATTCTGCATAGAATAGGTCGTAATGATTTGAAGATATTTAGGCACATGACATGTCACTCACACTTTCTATTTCTAGTCTAAAATGGCCTACCTACAACTGCTAAGGCATGAAGTCTCTATTATAATATTAGGGGAAAGAACTGAGAAGGGGGGGTGGTAAAGTTCAAAACAACTCTTCATTTAGCCCTGGTCTAGGAATCTTGGTCTTACCTGAAAGTACCGTTGGTGTAACTGCCCTGTTTGTTGGGAAGACAGCGGAATGTACCGATCACTTGGACTCGGTCCCCTGGCTGAAACAACATGATTAAAAAATGATTAACAAACAACTGTGGGTTGAATGCGTCTTAGATCTTCAACTCTGATCATCTAAAAAATTGGGTTGAATTTTTAATAAATTATTTGACAAAATTTCCAACAAGATATCCTACAATGAAGGAAAAATATAAAAAGGGCTCCATGGAGCACTATGATATTATTTTATTTTTCAAAGGCCCCAAATGTGTACTGAGTCAGTGCAAATTTGATTGTTCCTGAGCTTTTACTGATACCAAGACAATTCTTGACAAACCAATTCAATTGACAAAACCATATCCACAGACTTTCAGTGATATTGTGTTTTCCCTGCATAATCCACTTTAGTCGTAATGTCATAAGTATAGAGGGGTGGGAATACGGCTGCAAAGTAGTGCCAGGGTTAGGTACATTGGTAAGTCCAGGGCCAAAGTTAGGAATTTTGTTGTTACAAATCAGAATTCATGTTACTAGCCGTTCTTTCTCACCTTGCAAACATCAACCAGGTCGTTGTCCACTATGATGTCGACTGACCTTGGAAGCTGACCGGCAGGAGCCTTCTCAGGCATTTCTTGAATGGTGATGGTCTGGTGGTCTTTGTAGAGGGACAGACCAAACTCTGTCTCAAGTGGGTTGCCTTGGTCATCCTGGTGGGTCATACAATCAAAGGTTTAAGGTGATTTAGTGACAAATTTTGTTTGTAAGCCTTCTTCATGCAAGTGGTACTTATCACCACGTGCAAAAAAAAAAGAATGGGTTTCAAATCCTTAATATTTATTGAAATCAATTGCATGTCAAAGAGGAAAACCTGAGCAAAATGGTATTTGCTTGTCACATATTCCAAATTCTGCACAGTGATTATCTAGTGATCCTATATAAAGTGAAACTGTAAAAGTTTCATACCTAAAAAAATCAATAAACAATTTAAACATTAAGACATTTCAAAACAAAGCTGATTTTAGTGCTATATTTGCTTTACATTATGATTTGCTCAGCACTGTGAAAGCCTGCAAAAGGCACATGGCTGGAATGCTCCCTAGGGAGTGGAGGTGCATACATTGTGTGCAGCCAAGCCTGAATCCGATGACCGGGGCAATAATATTTCTGTAAAGCTATTATTAGAGACATCAGAGAGATGTATTTGCCACTATAAAAAAACTAGAAATATCTTTATCATGGAAGCTCAAAAAAAGTAGGACACATGGTGGTTATGAGAAACTATCACCTCATTACCCTGCTTTCACATACCGTTGGTGGGGTGATAAGACCTTGTATCTTAAATTTTAGAGAAAATTATTTTTTTGTATTAGACTCCAGATTATCAGTCAAGTGATGTCTTGTCCAAATCCAAGCTCTCTTACAACAAAAACGAAGCCACCACGGCATGTCAAAGGAAAGGCAATCCCATTGCTTATAATGCTTTGGCAGCCATGTTTTTTCACTTTCCTGAACATTTGATTTTTTTGAGATAAGAGGTTTTGTCGCCCCACCGACGATACATACCTTTGTTGGGTAGACAGAGCTGGAGGGGAATGCATCAAGAGATGTCAGGTCAGTGTATTTCCGTTCCATGGTCTTGCGAGTTGCCGGACAGTAGTGTACGCTCCGTACCACCTTTGGTCTAACAAGCGAACCTGTCATGAAGGAAAATATAGTACCTCGATAGGGAGTTAATTGTGCAGAGATGTTGTGCTCTGAAGGATACGTGGCCAAACTGCGGACCAGATAGCTTTTAGAGTTTGAAGGTGTGACACTGATATCCTTTGGCAAGACAATCTAAATTTGCTATTCTCCACCCAAGTGTAATCAATTGGTACCTGGCTTGAAGTGATTCATTTGATGCTTTCACCACATAAACACAGCTTTGCTAAAGCCAGGGTGGCAGTATTGCTTCGAAGGCAACTTGAGCTTCCTTTAAGATATAGATATAAGCCCAATATACAAATGAAGTAAGATATGAAGAGAAAATTTTAAAACTGTTTTCCAGCAAAGTGAAGGAAATGTCACTACAAATCTCTAAAAAACAAACAGCAATCTTTATATCAGGCATTGAACTATCTTTGGAAGGGAATACATCTTGAATAAACACAGTTTTAAAGCAGGTGACCAAGAAGTGATCCATACTTACACTTAGTAACAATTCCTTCCACACAAACCAGGTTGCCAAGGTAACTAGCTGCCAGGGTACGAGGAGTGACATGCTTGGATCCGAAACTTCCTTCAAATCCCACAAAGAACTCATCGTGCTGCTTGCCGTAAGCTGTGTCAGCTGATGTGACAAAATCCTTCAGGGCCCGCTGGAGACAAGCGACTTCCTCATGGGCTTCGTTTAGCAGTCTGCCCAAAAGGGGGGAAAAAAAGATTAATTATCATAAGTCAAAAAAATCCACATTCAACCAATTTAAAAAAAAAGTTTTCCATTTCCTCAGGAAAGTGTGCAAATTTATAACATTTTTTTTTCTTCAAAATTTAGCTTTCCTTTTCTTTCCCTTCCTCTCCAATTTTGTTTGTTTTTTTCTTTTTTCTCTTCTCCTTCCCCCTCTTATGGGGGGAGCCCTCACATTTTTCATTTGACCAATTAAATACATCTCTAACTATGACAAATAATAGGAAAAGGAATTCCAAACTGAAAAAAGCAGACTTGGGCAGTTGCATTATTTCCTTTTTTAAAAGCAAATATACATACCTTGCAGCTCTCTTGGGATACTTTCGCCTTAGGTCGTTGATATTAACAATGAGACGACAAGAGTTCTTCGATATCATGCTCTGGACCTTCTCATGATAGATGCCTTGGTCAGCCTACATATTAAGGAAGAAAAAGAGAGATGGACCTGCAGTGAGAACTGGAAGCTCACCTAAATCTAACCAGTTAGACTTTTAACTTTACCTGTCACATAATAGAATCAATAATTCACTTATTCACCAACCACTGAAGGATCGCAATAAAGGTATCAAGAATAAAACAGTTCTTTTTTAACTGGCTTAATTCTGGTGCTAAAGGGTTAAGACTCTAAATCAAATGATCAAGTTCCGAATTTGACTTTAGTTCTAGAATACAACTCAACACTCCCAGTGGAACAAGGTAAAAATCAATGCCGTATAGAGGGTCTACTATTACTAGTTACTGGTCTAACATTAGGACGTAACTAATTGTTAGGAAACTAAGTTAAGCATCAAAAATTGAAAGGACTAGGCCTAGACCTAGCTGTCTTGTCTAAGTTGATCTCAGTCTCACTTTCTCAGCAATTGCACTAAAAAGTTACTTTCCAATCAATGTAAGTGTAACCCAGGTCAAACACTGCAATATTTCGCGGTGTGGAAACTTTCTTGAATTTCGCTCAGCCTGACACTTGCACGAAAATAAAAATGCGCGAAAATATTTAGTTTATCATGCATTGTGAATACAGTTATCCTACCTGTCCACAAAAAAAATTAAAATGCACGACTGTGTTTAACTCAGCCGAGTGCAAAAAATTAAATCGTGCAAAAATTTCCAATTTTATAGTAGAGGTCTATTAGTAGGAATTGGCAATGGCATTGTTATGTTATACTTATAGACCCCTCTAACTGTTAGATCTAGATCTAGTCTAACAGTAACACAAATAAAGTTGCACACATTATACTTTAATTTATTCCTGCATGTCACACAGATAGGTACAGCTCTGAATCTGAAACCACCACAGCACTTGACTTGTTCAGTTTTGTGACTTAACGTTGGATCTAACGTGAGACTAGACCTAGAGTCTAGTAACTGTTAAACATAAACTACACAATGTTCTCATTCTCATTGTAGACTGCATCTGCAATAAATGCAGAGGCCGAGACTCAAGATTGAACGACTTACATCATCATCCAGAAACTCGAGATATTCACGCTGGTAATCCCTCAACTGCTGATCAATGTCCGTATCCATCTTTGTCTTTGAATTTTCTTCTAAAATTTGACGATATAGCTAGAAAATGTCAACTCGTCAGTGTTGTAAACAAAGAATCAAAGCTAGCACCGCGCAGTTTAAATGTCTAGTTAACATGTACAGCTAGCTAGCCCAATGCAAATGCAATGCACACAATTTTCGCGCCATGATCAACATGTGATTGATCAACCCGCGGGACCTTTAACTCGATTCTCGCTTTCTGATTGGTCAATCTAATGATCCTGGCCAAAGGAATTACCTAGTCTACCAAGTATAGACTTTTATAAAATTCACGTAAAGATTTTCTATATTTTCGCTTCTTTTCCCTCTACATTATGATGGAAATTGCTAATTTTATTATAGAGAAAAAAATAGGGGAACGTGAGTTATTTTTAAAGACAGGCCGCATAAACATATCGTGGTGTTCTCGTGGCGATATTACAATAGGGTCTATTTATGCTGACTTTGCGACTAAAGCTCTCAAGGAATCCATGCGAGGCAGCAGGTACAGCGTGTTCACGGGGGGGGGGGGGGGGGGGGGGGGGGACTCAAGAGGATGTGGGGGGGGGGTCATTCATGTTGTTATCAAACATGTGGGAACCTTTTCAAAGGTGATTTAATACAGGTAAACCACTAAGCATGATGATATTCATTACAAATACATTTTGGAGAAACTTTTCTATTTTCATGATTTCATCACAGACACAATTATTCATACTTTGCTTGACTCGATACAGGCCTAGTTTTTAGGGACATTTACAGATGAAAATGGATATACGCCTACTTGTATAATAGCCCAGAGAGTCCCTTGTTCTCCCTGGTTTTATGGTCTGTTTGGTAACTATAGTGTGCTTATAGGACATACCTCTTCGTATTTCATTACCATAATCAAATGATGCTATTTTTTTACATACTTATCAAGGACTTCATCCAACCCTGGCCTCGTTCATCAAACATCCTCTTGAGTCCTGGTAACGTTTTTTTTTTTTTTTTTTTTTTTTTTTAATAACACAAGAATCGAACAAAATAACAGAGTAAAGAACAAAGAAATATAAAATCAAATTAGGCCTAGTGGACGTGATGACATGTGTTATTCCTTGCTTCATGTGCCCTAGTTTTGTTCATCTCTTCCAAAAATATGATTGCAAAACAAGCTTTATGTATATCATTAGTTTATCTACATCTTGCTGGTAGAACACATGCAACCATCTTGGGCATGTTTATTTCTGAAAGCAAGCTTCTACTTTTTCAGTACAAAAACAATAGTACCACACATCACTTGCAAAACCAAGTTTCACTAACATACACACATAGCCCACAACTCTCGCATATATCATTTCTATTAAGAAAATGAACTGCACACCAAGAAATATTCTGATGATTTAACACACTCTTTTATTAGACTTTTCTTACATGTTGTACAAAGAGAGAAAGAAAAAAAAAATGAGTATGTTCTCGCTTTACATTGTGTACAGCTATATGAAGATACGCTCAAACTATGTAGCTATCTACGTAATGGGTAGGCTTGGCTTAATAATACTGCTAATCACATACCCTTTCACCAATTCAGTAATCAAGAAAAAAACAAAACGAACAATTCACATACTATGCACAAATAATTTTTTTACAATCACCATTCAATAGGCAGGCTGCACCAAAGTAACGGAATATGCATTGATAATAAAAGTCTAAGAAAAAGAGAAATTTACATAAAAATAGGCTTAAAACAAGAGCTATGACAATATTTTCATGCAGGTAATTTATACAGTTTGACATGCACACTCTATGTTTATAAACAAGCATAGATAAAAGGAAACAAAAGCTTTTGAAATCAAGTTCTTGGTTGTAGAATATCGAAAGCAAAATTAGGTAATTGTCACTAAAACGTATCCCAATGAAGAGACATTTTACAACCAGCATTTCTACTACCTTTTTTGTGTTGTTCATTCATAAGATCACAAGATTGTAAAAGAATTCATCGTCTGTTCTTTTTCGGCAAGTTGACTCTCTCGTTTTAAAAAAAAAATCACTCCTGGACTCTTCATTTTCATTAACCCATTCGTGACAGGAATTATTTAAAGCCTAATTTGATCAGCTTTTATTCTTCAAATTGGCAACACCAACATTTTTATTATATTGCTACATTTTTCTTATAAAACGTCATGTATCTGAAATGAATATAAATTGACAGAAATTATGATGAGAAGTCAAAAATTTGCCAATTTGCAGGGGAAAATGGTGATTTTAAACTTTCTATCACATTGCCAATTTAAGGATTTTAATGCTTATTTTCCATTTAAAAAATTTTCAGCATCAAACAACGAATATTGACGCAACCAAAATGGGCACAGTTTGTGTAGAATCTGTTGCTCTTTCTGCTCATGTATTTGGTATGATTTTTAGGGCTTTGCATCAAAAGACATTAGGCCAAACCACAAAATGTGGACCTATGTCACGAATGGGTTAACAAGCATCTTCTTTTAGAATTGAATATCCCCCTTATTTCGGGACAATTCTGCATTTTGCTCTTCCAATGAACTAGTTATTGAAACTCTTTCTTTGTAGTTGTAAGGTAATGCCAAGGGTCACATTTTCCTTCCTCCATCTCGTAATTTATTTTCTTTTATCATTGTAATGCATTTTATTTTTTTAATTGGTTAATGTCTGTAATTGTTTAGTGTTTATGTTGATGGCCATACAGTTAACTCTGCATAACTTGAAGTCGCATAAGTCAAACTTTCCCCATGTTGAATAATTTTCTTTTTTTACCAAAGTATACAAAACATGTGTTGTATACATTTCTAAGTCGAATTTTGTATAAGTTGACCTATTTTTTTTGTGGTCCCAACAGATTTGACTTTTAATATGCAAAGTTAACTGTATTTTGTATCTAAAATATGTATCATGCATAAAAAAACAAATTTCCGTTGATCATGGACAATAAAAGGGTTGAATTGAATTGAACTGAGTTGAAATGAACTGAATTACTCCTTTACAATCTTTGCGAAGATTAGGACTATTTGAACAAAATGAAACGGTGCCCTGCATGCACAACTTCTCACATGCTCACACTAAAAACCAGGAGAGTGTTTCACAAAGATGTGTGTAAAGCTATGCATGACTCTAAGAATGACTTTACTATAAACGGCCAAATTGAATGCCCAAATTTTTTTTCCTCGTTTTAACAAAGTGTGACTGTATTTCCCATAATCTCAATTAAATTTCTAGCAAAAACTGTACTTCCCATTAAAAATGTTTGTTAATAAATGTATTTCAACTTTAGTTTATGCGACTCGACTGAATATGACTGAAAATCACATTTGGCTTTCCATATTCAAGTCATTCTTAAAGTCATGCATAACTTTGCACACAGCTTTGTGAACCCCCCCCCCCCCCCCCCCCCCCCCCCCCCCCCCCCCCCCCCCCCCCCCGGGATGCATTCAGAATAATCTTCTGCAAGCAAAACTCTTAAGAAATGACAATTACATTCACAAAATATATTTTCACCCACTGAATGTGAATGATATACATTTTATTACTCTTTCTGCAAAAGCTTTCCTATACAATGAATATCATACAATGAAATATTAGCAAGTCACACAAGACTTACAAAATACAAGACTGTAATGCCCAGCTGTGACTCCTATCATAATTTTAGACATTAGTAGTAAAAATTCTCCAATATTTGCACAAAAAGGGGGCATGTAAAATTTCAAATAATAAACTTTCAGAGAGGAAGGGAAAATGTTATGGTTTCACTAACCGGTGCAGTCCACACCTAACTTGATGCAATTGTTTGCAATAACTGGAATGTTAACTTACACAAATTCTATATAGGTAAGGGGAAAAGGAACCCAGAATGAAGTTTAATTTGATGAAAGCAGAAAAAAAAAGAAAAAAGAAGAGAGACAAAGACTGGTAAAAGTTTGGGTAAAATCAGCTTTTGTTCACATTTCCATCTTCTTTATTCAATTTCTTTCATCCTGAAAGTTTTAGATTCAACAATTGAAAAAAAAAAACCCTACTCAATACTGGGTTTGTAGAAAATATATAAATGTTACACACATAAAGCTATATACAGCCAGTTATGGCTACCTATTCATACAATACTACAACACATGAAAATGTAATTAAACAAAATATTTATATATACAAATGAACAAATAGTAAATAATTAAGAAATGTAGTCTACAATTATCTTGTCATGCCAAAGTCAGCTTTTTTTCTTTAGATACTGGTTTTTAATAATTCATTTAGCCACATGCAATTTCAACTCGGTTATACCACGACAGAAAAAATTTGGTCATATTCTGAATTAAGACTCACAATGATATACTGGTAGCTTATTTTCTCTGAATTCACAATCCTAAAAGTATTTCCTAGTTTGTCAAATTTTTGTTTGCTTTCTTTTCTAAATACGGTGAAACCTGACTACAGAGGCTACCCAAGGGAAATGAAATATGTCGCCTTTTTAGACAGGTAGCTGTTATAGACAGGTTCTTAAACTCATGATTCATTTCCATGGGAATCAATTTTAGTGGCCACTACTAGACGGTGGAAGTTATGGAGAGATGGCTGTTAAGACAGAGTTTGACAGTATACTAAAAATCGTTTGATGAAAAGATTGCTGTGCTGATAAATAGTGAAAATGTATGAAATACAGTAATGAATCCTGATTATTCTATGCTTTCTTATTAAGTAACTGTAGGTACCAATTTCATTTTATCCCAAAGACCAATATGCAATATCTAAGAATGTTATTAATACTCTACTAACATAATCTCTCTCATTGTAGTCTGGAACGTTCAACTTGCTTTTCATAACGCTCAAATCCCCCCCCCCCCCCTCCTCGTTCCCTCTTTCTCCTTTCTCCTTTGCAGAGAACTCCTGAATACCAATAGAAGAAGAAGAGAAAAAAAAGCCAATTAAATCAAGAAGACAATGCCTTCAGAAACCATGATCTGATTGGCATCTTGCATCTGCGAAAGGGCACTGTCAATCTCTGCCTTGCCAAATGGAGCATCCTGGTGCTCTTTGGCAAGAGCCTCGGTGACCTGGGTCATTGGAATGGACTGGGCATGCGTTGCTTCAAAGGTCCTGTGCACCGTGGATTTGAAAAGCTTCAGCCTGTTGTCCAAAAGAAGGAAATAAAAAACAGAGTGAGAGAACATGTGAATAAGCAAAATTCAAGGTTTTTAATCAATTATATTCTGCAGCATTTAACCAAATCATACAGCATGATGCAATGCAAAGGGGTCGCAGCT
Organism: Echinometra lucunter; assembly: GCA_029962745.1. Classification (NCBI taxonomy): domain Eukaryota; kingdom Metazoa; phylum Echinodermata; class Echinoidea; order Camarodonta; family Echinometridae; genus Echinometra; species Echinometra lucunter. The sequence continues at coordinate 23,592,657 of CM057153.1, read as the reverse complement.
CAAAAATTCTGAATGATCCATGCATTTCAGTGCCTTCTTTTGTAAACAATATTCACAATAGTTGGTGCACGAACTTATGGGCCTTCTTTCTTACTTTTAAAACATGGTATCATGTTTATTTCAATTGCCTCACAAAAGAATTCTATTCTAAAACTGGGTAAACATATATCAATGAAAATCTACTTTTTCAGATTTACAACAATGACACTTTAATTCTTTGTTCTGATCATTTTTTTCTCCAGTGCTCTCTATAAAATGTAATGACACTAAATAACTGCATTCAGAGTGTGTGCTTTAAGTATTAGTTTTCATGAAATTGTGGACATAAATTTGGAACTCTGAGCTAACACAAAGACATTCTTCTCATGATGAACATTTGTTTCAAAGATGTTCCTCAAATATTCCTTTTATGAGAAAAATGCAACAACTTTTGAAGTTTGAGGTGAAAAGGAGACCTACCTTTCAGGGTCAATGGTAGTCTGTGTGTCCTGCGATTCCTCTGTATCCATAGGCTGGGATGAGGTCTGGCTTGGAGGCCTGCTAGTACGTTTACGTGGTGTTGGCATCACTGCAAGTAAAAACAGATGGAAAAATATTATACGGTGAATTATCACATCTCTACTCTCTCTCTCTCTTTTCTCATTGTCTCTTCCTCTCTTTCTTTATTCGTTCTCTCTCCTGTTACTCCCCTTCTTTCAGCACCAGCAGGTCCCTTTTAATCTCTCTTCACTCTAACCATACCTCTTAATAATCTATCTTTCCTCCTTTTTCTCACCTTCATCATCCCCCAAGTTTTCATAGCTATCAAAGTCATATAGGGCTTCTTCTCCTTTTTCTCCAGGATGACTCTTTTCATCTCCATTCTGCCTGCCTATCTTTTTAACTCTTCTTTACCATCTCTCTCTCTGTTTCTTTCCATATCCCTTTATTCCTTACCTTTATCATCTCCCAATTCTTCAAAGCTTTCAAAGTCATATGGGTCTTCTACTTCTGCTTCACCTACACTCTCTTCAGATCTCCATTCTGTCTGCCTATCTTTCTATCTCTCATCATCTCTCTTTCTCTGTTTCTTTTCATATCTACATTCCTCACCTTCATCGTCTCCTGATTCTTCGTAGCTATCAAAGTCATATGGGTCTTCTTCTCCTTCTGCTCCAGCAGGTCTCTCTTTCCTTGGTGATCCTCGTTTCTTTCGCCTGGTTGTATCAAGAAAAATGAAATACTCTAGTAACATTCCACATTAGGAATCAAAATATCAACATCTTACAGATTGTATTTCCGTTTCCATGTAATTCAATCTCATCATGAAAGTAAGAAAAAGAAACGACTTTGAATTTAATTTCACAATATAATTTTTGCAGCAATCTGATTGCAACAGTCAATATGAATATTTTGAAGGATGTTCTGTTCTTGTTGATCTTTGACAAACTAGCTATATGGTGAGCTGGAAATTTTTAGCCTTCTTCCAGATTTCACAATCTTATGCAATTCAATATTCTAGGTAAGCAGAAATCATTTACACAGTGACTCCACTATATTTTCTGAAAATATCTGAAGCTGCTCATGGGGTGGGGGGGGGGGGGAGGGGAAGGGGGTGTTTCACAGGGTCTGATTATTTATAGAAAAAATACCTTTGTTTCTTCTGCTTTTCCTTAGCTTCTTCTTCTTCATCAGACTCACTGTCACCTTCATGTCGACGTTTCTTCTTCTTTTCCAGAACCTTTGTATGAAAAAGTACACAGACATGATGAGGTCTTGAGGCAAAAATCCTTGACACATAGAGTGAAGTCATATATTTTCTCCTTTTCCCTAAATCATCTTCTCCTGCAGATTATTACTGCAATGGGAAGTGGGTAAAATAACTTGATTTGACATTCTTTCAATAAGTCTTTCAGAATAGCTCCAACATGGATATTTTAAACTGGAGCAGCTGCAATAAATGACCTACAATAACCAGCATACAGCTAAGATGATTATTCAAGCTTTATAGTTACTCTATGACTACACAGTCAATATTTAACGCCAACCTTGGTCCAAATACTATACCTACACATAACACTAATCTGAATTCCAACTGCAACCTTAATCTAATCATACACATTTAATCACATGAAGTTTGGAGCAAAATTAATGCTACTGAAGAAAAGATTGGATTACCTAGTGGCTGTCAAGTGCCTACATACTGGTAGGGTTAGGAGGGAGGGGAGGTGAAGGGAGGGGTGGGGAAGGGAAGGGAGGGGTGGGGAAGGGACGGGAGTGGAGGGGAAAGGGGAAAATACCCTTGGAGGAAGGAACACTTCTCAGATCTTTCCTCCGTAGTTGGATATAAATACAAATCCATAACAGAAGAGTTCCACTTACCTTCTTAAAGATGGCAAACTGAACAAGTTGAATGGCTGCCTCCGCATCCTGCAAGTCAACAGTCTTGCTCATGCGAGCCTTGGCATGGGCTGTAGAGAGACGTATTAAGGTCTCTAGCGATCGTGCTGTTACAGGAGCAGTCTAGAGCAGGGAGGAAACAAAGACAGCATTTGATACATGTATTTAGTGCGAAATTTCAAATATAGGAAAAATTATCTCAAGCAATTGGGACTGACACCCTGCCAGTTTCAAAAGAGAGAAACAATATTTGACACTTAGTGATTAATAATTTTTTTTTTTTCATTCCCTATTTACAACATGTATGCTGCAGGCATTGTTAGGGTTCTAATTGTGATGAAAGAACATTTTATGCATTTTACATATTTCCAGAACTTTGAAAAGAACAAGACACCTTCTTACAGTACAAACTTTGGACGTAAAAGGAATGAAATAAAGTATACTGAAGTAAGAATCCCAAACTTGATAACTCATACCTTAGCGACGTTATTTGCAGTGGCATCCTGGCTGCGGAGCTTGGAGTACTCATCTGCGATGCAGTCTGCTGCTTCTCTGGTTAGCTGAGGCTGCATACTCTTAGCAATGTGAATATACTTCCTCATGAACTCCATGCTCACATACTTTTGCCTGAATAAAAATAATGGGAGACCATTTTCAATAGCTATTCAAACTTTAATGATTTCTTGATAAGAGTTCCTCTCCATATTCCTAAATATTTACCATTTTTTCCACAGTGATGTGAACTTACTTTCCAATACATCTCATGCATGTTCAAATTATTTATTTTTTTACATGAATGAATGAAATAGGCTGTTTTTAATTATGTAATCCGATTCCATCAAGTTTTTTCCCATATGGAGGGATCAGTTTCTTCAAACTATGAAATGTTTAAGTTCATTGACATCCACTGAAATGAGAAACTAAATATCAACATGTATTTAATAGGGGACATCTTTGAACATGGGCATACAAATTTCAAGAAATTACCGGGGGGTGGGGGGGGGGGGGAAGAAAGAATGAGTAAGGGAAGAAAAGAAAGGGAGATAAAGGTAGAGAACAAAAAGCCAAAACAAAGAAAGAAAACCAAAGTGGGGTACAGGCAGAAAAAGAAAGTAAAGAGAAGTACAAGCAGAGCAGAGATATATAAAAAGAGAGATAGAAAAGAGAAAGCAAACAGAGAAAGAGAAAACAAATGTAGAGAGATAGGGACAGAGATAGATGGCACCAGAAAATAACAAGATGGATTGAGAGGCAGCATGATCAATACACCTAGACATACAAATGAAGGATTTACTCACTTCTTTCTTGCACCATGGAGTAGTTTATCATGCTTGTCATAAACTTTGGTTTCTTGTTTCTCTTCTTCGATAGCATCAGGATCATTGGTAGCCAAGAACTCCACAGAGCTACCAAGAGGCATGGCTGCAAGAAATCATGTCAAAAAAGAGAATGGATATATTTAGAAAAGGTGCAGGAACAAGTAGGTTGAAATATGCTGAATACATTCACTAGAACGATTTTAATTATTAGAGCTCAGCCCAGTTCTATGATACATCAGGTTAAAAATGGTTACCAGGGACAGTTCTAAGAACTCGTTTAACCCATTCGTGACAGGAATTATTTAAAGCCTAATTTGATCAGCTTTTATTCTTCAAATTGGCAACACCAACATTTTTATTTTATTTCTACATTTTTCTTATAAAACGTCATGTATTTGAAATAAATATAAATTGACAGAAATTATGATTAGAAGTCAAAAAGTTGCCAATTTGCAGGGGAAAACAGTGATTCTAAACTTCTAAACTTTCTATCACATTGCCAATTTAAGGATTTTAATGCTTATTTTCCTTTAAAAAATTTTCAGCATCAAACAATGAATATTAACGCAACCAAAAAGGGCACAGTTTGTGTAGAATTTGTTACTCATTCTGCTCATGTATTTGGTATGATTTTTAGGGCTCTGCATCAAAAGTTATTAGACCAAACCACAAAATGTGGACCCTCTGTCACAAATGGGTCAACACAGCTTAAACTCTTTAATACCATCTTTCACACAAACAAATATGTCACATGACTACAATCGTGACATTCCTATGACAGCTCAAATTAATGATTTGCATTTTGCTTTTAATCATACCAACCTCTTCCCGCAGCCTTGATGAAATAATAACATCACTTAAGAATTCTAAACTTTTAGGGTCAAATATTATGTTACATAGAACTGCAAAATTCATACAAGTTATTTACCATCGCCATCTTGTTCTCCAGACTGTCTATAACGATGCATTCGGAGGACGTGGTCCGAGATCTTACGATCATGCTCTGGATCCATCTAACATAAGAAAATCATGCAAGAAATAAAAGAGTACTCTACCTCCATCTTTCTCAAGTAAGATCCTTGGTATTCTTTTTTTTTTGAAGGGGAATGAGTTGCCTTTTTTCTGGTAAATGTATATTTCCATCTACTATTAGAAGTGTAAAATTATGAACTTACACTAGGACAAGCAACCTGGTGTGATTTGTAGAATATATCCATTATATATAATACAACAGAACATTTTAACAATGTTTTTCAATACATTATTTCATATCTTTATTATATTTCAAACTATCTATATCTACTCTAACGGTTTATATTATCTCTCTCTCTCTGATTATTTTCTCTAAGTTACCACTTACTTTATCCATATCGACTTTTTTTCTTAACCCTGATATTAATTTACCACCTCTATTACATCTTTTTTTTCCTGTCTTTCCTAAGTTCAACATGTTTATGTATCTGTTCTTCCAAACCGCTAGTTTGTTTTCCAACTCTTCATTTGACGTATCCCTCTACATTTCAACCAGTTTATTTAAACTTAAAACTATTTATCTCTCTCTTTTTTTTTAACTCTCTGCAATTCTTCTATTTCATACTGCTACTTGATACTGACCTGGTCAAGTACAATGAAGATGACATCAAAACGTGAGAGAAGAGAGTCCTGCAGTCCAATATTCTCCATGGGCGTCTTGTATTGGTCATACTAGTATCGAAATATAAGAAATTGAGTCGAACCTTCGTTAGATAGCATTGGCACATGGGTACAGATACAAATTCATATATTAAAAATCTGTTAAAAGATAAACCATTTAATTTTTTAAGAAATGAATATAGTGATCTTTATTTTTATTCATTGGTCAATTTGTTCTTGGATGGAAACATGGAAATTGCACAATGCAATTCAATTAATTTCACTACAGTACACTCCAAAGTGGTATACTCCCGTAGAATAGTACAGAACAGGATCAGTGAGCTGAATGTATGCTGCTTCGAGCATGCGCAGACTTGTGTGAAGCTTCTTGCTTGGATGAGTACTTTGAACCAAGATGAACAGCATTGTTCCGCGCACCCTTGGTTGTTCAGTAAATGGCGAGCAATAGCCGAACTGGCACTGTCTGCCATGGTACGCACATAGCCAATTCGGCTATTGCTCACCATTTACTGAACAAAGAGTGCGTGGAACAATACTGTTCGTCTTGGTTTAAAGTACTCAGCTGAATGAGAAGCTTCACATACATCTGCACATGCTCTAATTTATCAGCAGCATACATTACCTCAGAGTGATCCACACTCTTTACATGTATCTGCATCCAATTGAAATCCTAGAATGGCACACTGTTATCAACTTATATGTTCAAAATTCAATGTATATGTAAGAAAACTGGACTGTGATGGTCCACTGTTTGTTCTTTAAGTTGACCAAAGCTCTGAAAGAATTAAGCATATCAAACCTACCCTTCCATAAACAGGGTTAGCAGCTGCCAGCACACTACACCTTGCATTGAGCTTGGCATGGATACCAGCCTTGGCAATGGTGACACGCCCCTGTTCCATGACCTCGTGTATAGCAGTACGATCTTGATCACTCATCTATAAAAAAGAAAGGATAGAAATTATGGAGGTACAGAATTTCCTTAGTCTTAACAAATCTGTGGTGCATCCTCAAAGTGGCACTAATTATCTTTAACCGTTAGAGTTGCCATTTTACACACTGCAAAAAAAAGTTATCAAAGGTGACACTGCAATACATTAACCACTAAAAGCAAAGTACAAGAATATCATATACGATTTTAGACTGAACATCATTTTCAAAAATAAATCCCAACATATTATATCAAAGTTGTATATATTTTATCTTAATGCTATTCCAGTAATGCTTTTTACAAATCTAATCCACGTAACAAGCGTCCATGTTTTTGCAGATGGAATTCATTCCTCTAAATTGTAAAAGGTAAGCACAGATACAGTTAAGTATTCAACAAAATGAGGTATATTATTTGTCAAGGGATATAATAGAATTTTGTACTTCCATTTGTAAGAGTCATCTAAGATTATGTTCTTTTGAAGGATATGTCTCTTCCATAAAATTTCTAAACCTAATGACATTCAAGCAACCAATACAATTCCCAAAGACTTCATATCTTCATTGTATGCCTTGAAAAATGAAAGCAGTACCTTGTCAAATTCATCAATGCAGACGACACCACGATCAGCCAGCACCATAGCTCCTGCTTCTAGGCGGCGCTCTCCCGTTTCTTGATCGGTGGTCACAGCAGCCGTCAGACCGACACCAGATGATCCTCGGCCAGTGGTGGGTATGGCCCTAGGTGCTGTGTGAAGAACATACCTAGGGAAGGACACCATCAATAATTAACTTTTTACAAAACATGCATGAGCAAATCATCTATAATTCGTTGCTTGTTTAATTCAATGGTTATTGTATTTGCTTAAGACTGTTTTACCTTGTCAACTGATTTGTAAATTTGTTACCAGTGAAAAACAAATTTCCGTATTGACAATATATACTCAATTTCAATTTCAACTTTTGCACATTTTCAAGTTACAACCCAACATAATAATTACTGTAAGACAAAAACAAAATATTCCTGAACACAATTTATGATCATTATTCAGAAGTAACTTACACTCTCATTTAAAAGAATATTGTATAAATAAGATAATAGATTGGGGGGCGTTTCATCAACATTTGCCCACTGAAAAGTTGTTAGCGCCGACAGCTTTATCAGCGGCTGACAACTGATATCGATATAAGGCTAGTCAGAAATTATAGGTTAAAACAGACTTTGTAGGTGAAAATCACTGACAAGACACTTGATGAAACGCCCCAAGATGAATTAAAGCACTTTGTGTGTTTATATTTTCTAAATAAAATAGAGATTTAAGGTGCAGAAAGCATTAAATAACACTGTTGTTTCCAAAATAGTAAATTGGAATTTCCAAGCTGTATTATCAAACCATCCCTCTTTGTACTTGGGTCATTTTAAAGAACACTCACCTCAGCATCTGTGACTTAGCTGTTGATGGATCTCCTATCAATAACACATTGATGTCACTGAAATATAATACAAATAAAGAATAATTTACCAAAACCCCACTTGGAGATAATAACAGTCTAGTCTTAATTCCTGTTTAGGGATTGATACAAGCATGATTACTTCGAAATATGTTATTAATGAATTCTTCAGCAAGTCTTTAAAAAAGTACTCCTTATATTGGAAAAATACAAGCCCTGTTGTACCTTATTAAGAAAAAAAAACTACACTGTGCTGGCAATCTTTTTCTTTCTTTGTACAGGGAACTTTCACTTTCCCATAAGTTCATGCTTAATTGAAGTGGTGAAAGCTCAAAGCATTACGGTTACTGGATATGAGAATCATATTATTCCAAACTTACCCTCGAAGCCTGGTGCCATTCTCCAACACTTTCTCCATCCCACCCAGCAACATACAAAGAACAGCCTTCTTGATGTACTCATGACCATGGATAGAAGGCGCTAAGCTCTTGGCCAGTAGCTCAAAGACATCTTCCTTCTTATCCTGCGAGAATTTGCGGATCTTCGCAATATCCTCAGCAGTGAAGTTGGGGACAGTCTCCTTGCTAAGCAGTTGGATGTGGTTTGCAATGATGATCGTTCTGTACAGATATTAAAAAATAATTGTCATTTTCAATTGTCATTTTCTTATCATTAGCCAATAAGTTTACAGTATCAGTTGACTTTGACACCATTAGAATACTTCTATTGATATCATGACCTTAATTTCTTAATGGTATAATACATGCACCAGTTACGTATGAAACTGATACTGGAATCGTGATTCAGGTACTGTATATTTTTTCCACAATATTACATCAAAGTGCAGGATACCTATTTTCAGTATTTGCTTCTTTCTGTTCTAAAATGTTGGCAAACCCAAATCAATACATTCCACAAGAAAGGAAATAAGTGAATAGCTTCATTCTGCATAGAATAGGTCATAATGATTTGAAGATATTTAGGCACATGACATGTCACTCACACTTTCTATTTCTAGTCTAAAATGGCCTACCTACAACTGCTAAGGCATGAAGTCTCTATTATAATATTAGGGGAAAGAATTGAGAAGGGGGGGGGGGTGGTAAAGTTCAAAACTCTTCATTTAGCCCTGGTCTAGGAATCTTGGTCTTACCTGAAAGTACCGTTGGTGTAGCTGCCCTGCTTGTTGGGAAGGCAGCGGAATGTACCGATCACTTGGACTCGGTCCCCTGGCTGAAACAACATGATTTAAAAATGATTAACAAACAACTGTGGGTTGAATGCGTCTTAGATCTTCAACTCTGATCATCTAAAAAATTGGGTTGAATTTTTAATAAATTATTTGACAAAATTTCCAACAAGATATCCTACAATGAAGGAAAAATATAAAAAGGGCTCCATGGAGCACTACGATATTATTTTATTTTTCAAAGGCCCCAAATGTGTACTGAGTCAGTGCAAATTTGATTGTTCCTGGGCTTTTACTGATACCAAGACAATTCTTGACAAACCAATTCAATTGACAAAACCATATCCACAGACTTTCAGTGATACTGTGTTTTCCCTGCATAATCCACTTTAGTCGTAATGTCATAAGTATAGAGGGGTGGGAATATGGCTGCAAAGTAGTGCCAGGGTTAGGTACATTGGTAAGTCCAGGGCCAAAGTTAGGAATTTTGTTGTTACAAATCAGAATTCATGTTACTAGCCGTTCTTTCTCACCTTGCAAACATCAACCAGGTCGTTGTCCACTATGATGTCGACTGACCTTGGAAGCTGACCGGCAGGAGCCTTCTCAGGCATTTCTTGAATGGTGATGGTCTGGTGGTCTTTGTAGAGGGACAGACCAAACTCTGTCTCAAGTGGGTTGCCTTGGTCATCCTGGTGGGTCATACAATCAAAGGTTTAAGGTGACTTAGTGACAAATTTTCTTCATGCAAGTGGTACTTATCACCACATGCAAAAAAAAAGAATGGGTTTCAAATCCTTAATATTTATTGAAATCAATTGCATGTCAAAGAGGAAAACCTGAGCAAAATGGTATTTGCTTGTCACATATTCCAAATTCTGCACAGTGATTATCTAGTGATCCTATATAAAGTGAAACTGTAAAAGTTTCATGCCTAAAAAAAATCAATAAACAATTTAAACATTAAGACATTTCAAAACAAAGCCGATTTTAGTGCTATATTTGCTTTACAATATGATTTGCTCAGCACTGTGAAAGCCTGCAAAAGGCACATGGCTGGAATGCTCCCTAGGGAGTGGAGGTGCATACATTGTGTGCAGCCAAGCCTGAATCCAATGACTGGGGCAATAATATTTCTGTAAAGCTATTATTAGAGACATCAGAGAGATGTATTTGCCACTATAAAAAAACTAGAAATATCTTTATCATGGAAGGTCAAAAAAAGTAGGACACATGGTGGTTATGAGAAACTATCACCTCATTACCCTGCTTTCACATACCGTTGGTGGGGTGATAAGACCTTGTATCTCAAATTTTAGTGAAAATTACTTTTTTGTATTAGACTCCAGATTATCAGTCAAGTGATGTCTTGTCCAAATCCCAGCTCTCTTACAACAAAAACGAAGCCACCACGGCATGTCAAAGGAAAGGCAATCCCATCGCTTATAATGCTTTGGCAGCCATGTTTTTTCACTTTCCTGAACATTTGATTTCTTTGAGATACGAGGTTTTGTCGCCCCACCGACGATACATACCTTTGTTGGGTAGACAGAGCTGGAGGGGAATGCATCAAGAGATGTCAGGTCAGTGTATTTCCGTTCCATGGTCTTGCGAGTTGCCGGACAGTAGTGTACGCTCCGTACCACCTTTGGTCTAACATGCGAACCTGTCATGAAGGAAAATATAGTACCTCGATAGGGAGTTAATTGTGCAGAGATGTTGTGCTCTGAAGGATACGTGGCCAAACTGCGGACCAGATGGCTTTTAGAGTTTGAAGGTGTGACACTGATATCCTTTGGCAAGACAATCTACATTTGCTATTCTCCACCCAAGTGTAATCAATTGGTACCTGGCTTGAAGTGATTCATTTGATGCTTTCACCACATAAACACAGCTTTGCTAAAGCCAGGGTGGCAGTATTGCTTCGAAGGCGACTTGAGCTTCCTTTAAGATACAGATATAAGCCCAATATACAAATGAAATAAGATGTGAAGAGAAAATTTTAAAAATGTTTTCCAGCAAAGTGAAGGAAATGTCAATACAAATCTCTAAACTAGATGAATCTTCGACCACACGTGGTCGAACTTTATGCCTCCGCCATTACCAAATCAGAAATAAATGGCACTTCATGTTGATTTATTTTCATTTATACAATGACATATTTGACCTTGACCTTTGACCTTGTGACCCCCAAATCTAATGAGAGCATTGCCGTTTCCATATGCATACATGAGCCAAGTTTGTTGAACCGTCAAATGGTTACTGAGTTATCACAAGAACGAACCATTTCTATGTACATAATGACCTCTATGACCTTTGACCTTTGACCTTGAGACCCCAAAATCTAATCAGATCATTGTCCCTCCCATATGCATAACTGTGCCAAGTTTGAGGTTGATAGGTCAAATGGTTCTTAAGTTATCGCGAGAACGAGCCATTTTTATGTGTTTTATTAGCTCTATCACCTTGACCTTTGACCTTGTGACCCCAAAATCTAATCAGATCATTGTCCCTCCCATATGCATACCTGTGCCAAGTTTGAGGTAGATAGGTCAAATGGTTCTTAAGTTATCGCGAGAACAAGCCATTTTTATGTGTTTTATTACCTCTATGAGCTTGACCTTTGACCCTGAGACCCCCAAAATCTAATCAGATCATTGTCCCTCCCATATGCATACCTATGCCAAGTTTGAGGTTGATCTTTTAAATGGTTCTTAAGTTATCGTGAGAACGAGCCATTTTTATGTGTTTTATTACCTCTATGACCATGACCTTTGACCTTGAGACTCCAAAATCTAATCAGATCATTGTCCCTCCCATATGCATACACGAGCCAAGTTTGAAGTTGATCCGTCAAATGGTTCTTAAGTTATCGCGAGAACGAAAACGGGACGGACGGACGGACGGACGGACGGACGGACGGACGGACGGACGGACGACCCGAAAACATAATGCCTCTGGCAACCACCTACGGTGGGCGGAGGCATAAAAACAACTGGCAATCTTTATATCAGGCATTGAACTATCTTTGGAAGGGAATACATCTTGAATAAACACAGTTTTAAAGCAGGTGACCAAGAAGTGATTCATACTTACGCTTATTAACAATTCCTTCCACATTAACCAGGTTGCCAAGGTTACTAGCTGCCAGGGTACGAGGAGTGACATGCTTGGATCCGAAACTTCCTTCAAATCCCACAAGGAACTCATCGTGCTGCTTGCCGTAAGCTGTGTCAGCTGATGTGACAAAATCCTTCAGGGCCCGCTGGAGACAAGCGACTTCCTCATGGGCTTCGTTTAGCAGTCTGCCCAAAAGGGGAAAAAAAAAGATCAATTATCATAAGTCAAAAAAATCCACATTCAACCAATTAAACAAAAAGTTTTCCATTTCCTCAGGAAAGTGTGCAAATTTATAACATTTTTTTTTTCTTCAAAATTTAGCTTTCCTTTTCTTTCCCTTCCTCTCCAATTTTTTTTTCTGTTTTTTCCTTTTTCTCTTCTCCTTCCCCCTCTTATGGGGGGGGGGGCCTCACAGTTTTCATTTGACCAATTAAATACATCTCTAACTATGACAAAGAATAGGATAAGGAATTCCAAATTGAAAAAGCAGACTAGGGCAGTTGCATTATTTCCTTTTTTAAAAGCAAATATACATACCTTGCAGCTCTCTTGGGATACTTTCGCCTTAGGTCGTTGATATTAACAATGAGACGACAAGAGTTCTTCGATATCATGCTCTGGACCTTCTCATGATAGATGCCTTGGTCAGCCTACATATTAAGGAAGAAAAAGAGAGATGGACCTTCAGTGAGAACTGGAAGCTCACCTAAATCTAAACAGTTAGACTTTTAACTCTACCTTTCACATAATAGAATCAATAATTCACTGATTCACCAACCACTGAAGGATCACAATAAAGGTATCAAGAATAAAACAGTTCCTTTTTAACTGGCTTAATTCTGGTGCTAAAGGGTTAAGACTCTAATTTCGAAATCAAATGATCAAGTTCTGAATTTGACTTTAGTTCTAGAATACAACTCAACACTCCCCAGTGGAACAAGGTAAAGTTCAATGCCGTAGACTAGATTCTATACTATTATTTAACGTTACTAGTTACTGGTCTAACATTAGGACTGTAGTGTAACTAAGTTTAGGAAACTAAGTTAAGCATCAAAAATTGAAAGGACTGTCTTGTCTAAGTTGATCTCACTTTCTCAGCAATTGCACTAAAAAGTTACTTTCCAATCAATGTAACTTAAGTGTAACCCAGGTCAAACTTAAAGGCATTGGCTAACATTGTTATGATTTTAAAAAAATCTCATTTTGTTACTTAAAAATGGGATAAACATTAGGGTTATAGTGTAAAAATACCAGTGTGAAAGTTTCAGAGCATAATATCCACGGGAAGTATTTTTAAATATTAGAAATGTGAACCAATGTTTGAAAAATATACGAGGGTCGGTTGCATAGACCCAACGTAAAAGGAGTGCGCATGCGCACATGACTCAACGGACCGCACTGTGTGTATTGACGTATCACGCGACGGAAGGCAAGTAACGGTATTTTTGAATTCGTCCAAACGGTCCTCTTAGTTCAGTGTCTCTCGAGACGAAAGCTAATAAAATCGCGGTTTGCGTCTAATTTACAGCTTTTCCTTCCAAATTATGGTTGGTTTCAGGGTTTTTGAGTATAAATACAAGTACTCATACACATACTTACTTAAGGTTACTTAAGGTTGAGTTCTGGACGCAGGAACTAATGCCTCTATGTCCAGATCTTGTGATCTGGGAAGATCTCTGTTGGCCTTGATATGACTGATATGGCTGGGGGGATCTGCTCTATATTTGTATTTAAATTCAGCATTGTGCCAGAACTTATCTAGCTTGTTTTCAAATTGTATAACACTATCAGCCTCAACACAGAATTTGGAAGGCTGTTCCACATATTTACTACTCTCATTGAGAAGAAGTTACAACGCGTACTTTTGTTAGCTCTTTTCTTGCTTAATTTATAACTATTGCCGCGGGTTCGGGAAATATTGAATTCTAATATAGGAGCAAGGCTAGGGTCATACACCCTTATCATTTTAAAGGTCTCAATCATATCACCTCGTGCACGTCTATAAACTAGAGTAGGCAGATTCAATTTACGTAATCTTTCTTCATAGCTTAGACCTTTCAAAGTGGGAACTAGTCTCGTGGCCCTTCTCTGAACATTTTCCAAGGCATCAATATGTTTGTATTTATATGGACACCAGACGGACTGGGCATATTCAAGATGAGGTCTTACTAGACCTTTGTAAAGTCTAGAAAAAATATGCTCGTCTAAATAGACGAAAGATCTTCGGATCAAACCAACAACTCTATTTGCCTTTGTAATTACCTGTTGTATATGGTTATCAAAAGAAAGCATATTATCCACAATGACACCAAGGTCACGCATGGAAGTGACAACTTCAAGGTCCTGTTGGGAAGAATCCTGACCTAGATAGTATTTACGGGAGTTACTCTGTTTAGATTTTGTGCCAATTGATAAAACTTTACATTTCCCTGGATGAAATTTCAATAGCCATTTGGCTGACCAATTTTCAAGACTTGCAAGGTCTTCTTGCAGCAAGGAAGCATCATCGGGACTGGTTATCTTACTAAGGACTTTGGTATCATCAGCGTATAATAAGGTTTCACACACAGTGACATCGGGCAGATCATTGACATATATAACAAATAAAATAGGTCCAAGGACACTCCCTTGTGGAATTCCACTAAGCACAGGGGCCCATCGAGACATAGCAGAATTAACAATAACACGATGAGAACGACCCGATAGGAAAGATTTGATCCACTCTAAAACATGTCCGGTGATACCATAACTTTCGACTTTGGCAACAAGCCTTCTGTGTGGCACCTGATCAAATGCCTTAACAAAATCCATATAGGCAACATCGATTTCAAAATTATTATCGATTGCTTCTGTCACGAAATCTAACATTTTTATTAATTGTAATGATGTAGATCTGCCTGGGATGAACCCATATTGTTTCTCACTGAAAAGAGAATTTTCCTTCATGTGATCGATGATTTCATCGCGGATTATAGATTCCAGTACTTTGCACACAATGCTAGTAAGACTAATAGGTCTATAATTATTTGCTGTTGTTTTAGAACCCTTCCTCTTATACACGGCTGAGATATGAGCCTTCTTCCAGTCATCTGGAAGTATGCTAGTTCTAAGAGAGGTGTTAAAAATTAAAGAAAGTGGTTTTGCTAAAGTCCCTGAAAGTTCTTTTAGAATTCTAGGGTGGAGTTTATCATGACCAGGAGATTTGGAGACATTCAAATTCTTCAGCTTCTTCAAAACCACGTCCTCAGAAATGTAAACATCACTAAGGACTGATTCAACAGTATGAGTCTTTGTACTTGGGATATCACCTGGAGGCTCATCAACAAAAACACTGGAGAAATGATCCAACAAGACTTCTGCTTTCTCAAGATCATTTTGAGTTAAGCAACCACTGTCATTATTATTACATGACTTCTGCAGATGAGGAATACCACTTCTTGTTTTGTTTTTTTTTGCTTACATAATCCCAAAAGACTTTAGGATTGACCTTCACTGCTTTAGCAATGGCCCTCTCCTTTTCTCGCTGGAAGTTTCGTGTCAAGGCACGTACCTTGTTGCGACTGCGACAATATTCTCTCCACTTCTTTTCACGAAGGTGTGTGTGCTTATTTTCAATAAACCTTTGCCAGCAGCGAGATTTTTTTCTTTTGGCGGCAAGAAAAGACTTCAACGAATCACGGGGGATAGATTCACCAAAAGACAGAGACTTTTTCTTTGGTATATGTAAGTTAACAGCATCATGTAAAACAGACAAAAGCCTAGACCACTGTTTTGATGGGTCATCAACAATATCAAGAAATTCGGCAGTCCAATCTAGGTCCAACAAAGTTCTCATTTCCTTGTAATCACCTCTATTATAGCAATGTTTTTCCCTTGAAGAGGATAAGATGTAACAATAATAATCAAAACTAAGCACTCCGTGGTCACTCTTACCTAGCGGGCTAAGAACTTCAACATCCGAGACCATATTTTCTTCATTGGAAAATACAAGATCTATTGATGAAGGATTCTGATCAGTCCTGCAACGAGTAGGCTGAAATACATGTTGAAAAAGGAAACTGTCTCTTATGGACTCAATGAAGTGATATTCCAAATGATTTTCACCGTGTATTGTGGTCCAACTGGGCCAGTCAATGCCTTGAAAATTAAAATCACCCATAATAAGAATGTGACTAAAGGAAAATTTCGAAACTGATTTAATCATACCTAACAATCTACTATTGTTTACATCAGAGCCGCTATTACTTCTATAAACAACACCGACCAACAACCTATCACTATTTTTCAACATAATTTCGCCAAATACACACTCCTCAAAGTCATCAAAAACATGCAATTCGCTACAAGCAAGAGAGTTGTGAACAAAAAGAAGGACCCCTCTACCAACCTTTGTGTCAATATTCCTATGGATAACATTATAACCAGGAAGAGAATAGCTAGCCAGAGTGGGTTCATAGCGAAAGTGCTTGGGCTTAGCCTCTACTATACCTATAACCTGTGGCTTGCTATTACTAACAAGAAGACGGAGTTCATTCATTTTGTTGTCTAGGGTATCAGCATTTGTAAATAAACAACTCAGAGCCAAGTCTGGAATACCAGAGGAAACACTTGGCATGCTCCGATTGTCAGCTTCTATCTGAATATCTGACCTATTTAAATGAGAAACACCATGAACATTATCATAACATGGATTAACATAACACGTAGGCTCAACGCATTGACTTAAATTAACACATTTACAGGGGAAAACACATTTACAAGGGGGCACATGAATGTACTCCCTGTTACTGTTGCCACAGGGCGCAGCTACTTTTTTGGCGGTGGACGCCCTACTTGGCGAGCACCCATACCTTCCTGACTTCTGTCTGGCTGATTGAGCTGATTGCTCTGTCCAGGCTGATGTTGTTGCTGACTGAACTGATTGGACTGTTCGGACTGATTCGACTGCCTGGCCTTCCACTTTCGAGCATTTTCTCTAAAGCGCTCCCTCTGTAGGGGTGTCATGTCTTTCCGAATAATGACATGCTTCAGGGCCTCGTTATCTTTAAGATTCCTGGCCTTTTTCAGGACACTTTCCCTCTGTACTTCAGAGGCTACCGAAATTTTCAGTGGTCTAGGACGGGCTTTCGCATTACCCTGACGGGGCTTCTTCTTTGGGCCCAGACGTCTACAGTCATCAAGACGAACAGACTTATCTATCTCGGTAATAATTTTACTAGCCATAGCAGAGTCATGCGCCTTGCTGGTATCAGCATCATCACCTTCTTCTTCAACATTAAAAACTATCAAGTTAGTCTTCCTTCTGTCCCTCTCGTCCATTTCTGCAATGTAAGAGGAGGTGACAGAATCAGCGACATCAACATTGGCAGCTTGTATGTCATCAACATCCTTAAACAGCCTCTGAATGTTCAGCCAAGTACCCTCACTATCACCTATCAATTTCTCAATCTGACCAGCAAGTCGCTTGGTCTCATCAGCATCTGCTTTCGTTGCCACTTTGGCCTCAACAATATCTAATCTAGCAGATATCTTAGAAAAGAAAGCTTCACACCTCTCTTCTATTTCAAAATCATCTCTCACTGCGTGAAGAGCAGACTCCTTACAAGTACCACAATACCAATGAATATCTGTATCAGAATTTACAAGAATCTGATACTGGTCATCAGGCATATGAAGGCACGTGATACAGAAAGCAAAATCACACCTGCTACAGACAACAAGCTTATCTTCTGCCTGATCGAACTCATTGCAACACAGTTTGCATGACCAAACATTATAGGAACTCACATACTCAGAACGGGTTGGAGCAGGCTGTGAGCTAGGCCTAACATTACTCCTTCTACTACTACTAGGTGGAGCAGCACTGCCCACACTTCTACGACTACTAGCTCTAGTGTTTACACCAGAATATGAGTTAGCCATGTTAGATCTAGCAGTAGCACTAGCACTACGAGAAGAAACTTTGTTATTTCTCGATGTCATTTTATCCCAACCATAAGCAGAAAGACAAAAATTTAAAAAGTAAGTTAGGTGTTCATAGACTCGCAGTCACAGAGAGGAATGGTGGGAAATAACAGAATCTAGACCTAGATCTAGTAGTCTAACAGTAGACCTACACTAACAGCATGAACAGTTCAGCCTTGACCTAGAAATTTAGCCAGACTGAGCTGAGAAAATAGCGAAAATCGGTATAGGGAGGAACAAAAATTCCACACTCAAAATTAAGAAAAACAAAAGCTAACTAACGTTAGAGCAAGACAGTGGAAAAACTAGTCTTGGTACGTCATAGGATAGTCAGACTACATTTCAGCAAAAAACAACATGGAGATAAGTGAATGGGACTGAAATAAAGAAAATGAGGCAAGCATACATACAGTCTTGCAGAGAGCAAAAATCGGTCCTCAAAAAAACTTGGAGATGACCTACAGTGTACAATCAGAACACAGCTGTCCGATAAAACAAACTCAAAAAGCCCAAATCCTGATATCACAAAGAAAAAATTTAGCAAATCCAGTAAAAAGGAGGTATATTATTGGAAGAAAAAACGACTTAGCAGACTTGTGCCCCCAGCACATGGCAGCCATATTATTCAACATGTTTCATCTTCGTTTGAGAATTTTTTAAATCAGCTGCTCACAAAGTTAGCCAATGCCTTTAACTGTAATATTTCACGGTGTGGAAACTTTCTTGAATTTCGCTCGGCCTGACACTTGCATGAAAATAAAAATGTGCGAAATATTTAGTTTATCATGCATGTGAGTACAGTTATCCTACCTGTCCACAAAAAAAATTAAAATGCACGATTGTGTTTAACTCAGCCGAGTGCAAAAAATTAAATCGTGCAAAAATAGATCTAACGTTAGACTTAGAGGTCTATTGGCAATGGCATTGTTAAATAAAATAGCACACATTATACTTTAATTTATTCCTGCACGTCACACAGATAGGTACAGCTCTGAATCTGAAACCACCACAGCACTTGACTTGTTCAGTTTTGTGACTTAACGTTAAATCTAACAGTTAGTTAACGTGAGACTAAAACATAAACTACACAATGTTCTCACAGTCTCATTCTCATTGTAGATCTATGCATCTGCAATGAATGCAGAGGCCGAGACTCAAGATTGAACGACTTACATCATCATCCAGAAACTCGAGATATTCACGCTGATAATCCCTCAACTGCTGATCAATGTCCGTATCCATCTTTGTCTTTGAATTTTCTTCCAAAATTTGACGATATAACTAGAAAATGTCAACTCGTCAGTGTTGTAAACAAAGAATCAAGCTAGCACCGCGCAGTTTAAATGCCTAGCTAACATGTAGCCCCATGCAAATGCAATGCACACAATTTTCGCGCCATGATCAACATGTGATTGATCAACCCGCGGGACCTTTAACTCGATTCTCGCTTTCTGATTGGTCAATCTAATGATCCCGGCCAAAGGAATTACCTAGTCTACCAAGTATAGACTTTTATAAAATTCACGTAAAGATTTTCTATATTTTTGCTTCTTTTCCTTCTACATTATGATGGAAATTGCTAATTTTATTATAAAGAAAAAAATAGGGGAACATGAGTCATTTTTAAAGACAGGCCGCATGAACATATCGTGGTGTTCTCATGGTGATATTACAATAGGGTCTATTTATGCTGACTTTGCGACTAAAGCTCTCAAGGAATCCAGGCGAGGCAGCAAGTACAGCGTGTTGACTTGGGGGGGGGGGGGGGGGGGGGGGGGGGGGGTCATTCGTGTTGTTATCAAACATGTGGGAACCTTTTCAAAGGTGATTTAATACAGGTAAACCACTAAGCATGATGATATTCATTACAAATACATTTTTGAGAAACTTTTCTATTTTCATCACAGACACAATTATTCATACGATCGATACAGGCCTAGTTTTTAGGGACATTTACAGATGAAAATGGATATACGCCTACTTGTATAATAGCCCAGAGAGTCCCTTGTTCTACCTGGTTTTATGGCCTGTTTGGTAACTATAGTGTGCTTATAGGACATACCTCTTCGTATTTCATTACCATAATCAAATGATGCTATTTTTTTACATACTTATCAAGGACTTCATCCAACCCTGGCCTCGTTCATCAAACATCCTCTTGAGTCCTGGTAACGTTTTTTTTTTTTTTTTTTTTTTTTTTTTTTTTTTTTTTTTTTTTTTTTTTTTAATAACACAAGAATCGAACAAAATAACAGAGTAAAGAACAAAGAAATATAAAATCAGGCCTAGTGGACGTGATGACATGTGTTATTCCTTGCTTCAAGTGCCCTAGTTTTGTTCATCTCTTCCAAAAATATGACTGCAAAACAAGCTTTATGTATATCATTAGTTTATCTACATCTTGCTGGTAGAACACATGCAACCATCTCGGGCATGTTTATCTCTGAAAGCAAGCTTCTACTTTTTCAGTACAAAAACAATAGTACCACACATCACTTGCAAAACCAAGTTTCACTAACATACACACATAGCCCACAACTCTCGCATATATCATTTCTATTAAGAAAATGAACTGCAAACCTAGAAATATTCTGATGATTGAACACACTCTTTTATTAGACTTTTCTTACATGTTGTACAAAGAGAGAAAGAAAAAAAAAATGAGTATGTTCTCGCTTTACATTGTGTACAGCTATATGAAGATACGCTCAAACTATGTAGCTATCTACGTAATGGGTAGGCTTGGCTTAATAATACTGCTAATCACATACCCTTTCACCAATTCAGTAATCAAGAAAAAAACAAAACGAACAATTCACATACTATGCACAAATAATTTCTTTACAATCACCATTCAATAGGCAGGCTGCACCAAAGTAACGGAATATGCATTGATAATAAAAGTCTAAGAAAAAGAGAAATTTACATAAAAATAGGCTTAAAACAAGAGCTATGACAATATTTTCATGCAGGTAATTTATACAGTTTGACATGCACACTCTATGTTTATAAACAAGCATAGATAAAAGGAAACAAAAGCTTTTGAAATCAAGTTCTTGGTTGTAGAATATCGAAAGCAAAATTAGGTAATTGTCACTAAAACATATCCCAATGAAGAGACATTTTACAACCAGCATTTCTACTACCTTTTTTGTGTTGTTCATTCATAAGATCACAAGATTGTAAAAGAATTCATCGTCTGTTCTTTTTCGGCAAGTTGACTCTCTCGTTTTAAAAAAAAAATCACTCCTGGACTCTTCATTTTCAAACCATTTAATTGCTTTATCCATTGCAAAGCAATTTCTGCCATGCTTTAATTAGTCAAGAAGAAAGAGTAAGAAACCAAATATCACATGGTAGTTTTTCACAAGCATAACAAAGCCTTTTTTTTTTTCTTAATCAGTCATCTAAAATTCATTTTTGCACAGTTATGTTCACTTTCATGAATAATAACACATAACCTCAGAAAGCTGTTTACTGGAAAAAAAAAAATTTATGCACAAATCCTTGACATGACTTCAACTTTACAAACTGATGAATACACTAGACTTCGGACCGATACACAAATATCATTCAGAAAAGTACAACATATATAGAGGGCCAATTTCTATTTCACAATTTTGTGTACAAGAGGAGGGATGTAAAACATAAACATTTGTACAGAAATAAAACAAATAACTGTTCTCTGAAATTTACACTTGCTATTGTACAAATGTACACCTGTCATAATAGGGAGCATTTTTCTGAGCTAGTATTTTTTTCTCTTTTGGACAAAATCTACATCAAAATTACAAATCCATACTCGGATAAATACATAATACATGATCACATTAAAAAATGCTACCACATCCACACATCTGTTCACAATTCTAGAACTGAAATAAACCAATTCATTATCCTTTCGAAATAAATTAAAATTGACAAAATACATCACATTTGGCCTTTACACTGACCTATTATACACATTATGGAGGCACGGGTTACACTGCTAATTTAAACAAATTATCCAATATAAAATTGCGTGCAGTATAAAATGATCTGAAAAATTGCAGTTGATTTCTTGTCATAGAGCATTGTAGATCATCATTGCTATCACAACAATTGCTCAAATTATGAGAATTTATACAAAGAGAGGCCACACTGAAAGGTGGCTGTTGTACAACAACATCTGCACAAACCCTTTCTTACATAATTGCCATCAAGGAAAATGAATCATAAAAATTGAAAAGTATCATGGGCTAATGCAACATTTTTACATAATTTACATGCTCCATGAGCACAGTGCAATTTCTTACGACACTAGATCATGATAGATTCCCTTTCGGTTTTTTTTGGCTAACGGTTGAAGACATGCACACAGGAAGAAAATAATTACAATGCAAAGCTGCTTCTTGTATTTTTCTTACAAAATAATCTGATATTATGAACAACTCCAGGAAACATTCCAACTGAGGGAAAAATAAAAAAACAAATGTTCCTGATCTTTATTATAAATTGTTTCTTTTTTATTTTCATCAGTTGCGTAATAATCTATGTACAAGTGGGTCAAGTCTCTTATTTTCATTCTGAACAGTTTCTGTACATTCTCTACATGTATTTCAATTTGAGTCAAATAAAGTCTCTGTCTTTTTACAATGTTCATGTCGGGGAATTCTGAATTGGGGGGAGAGAGAGAGAATATGCCTTTACATTAAATTACAAAAGAATTATACAAATGAAAAACTATACTTTGTAATTTGGAACTTATAAAGTCTTATTTACACAATGACCTTAGGGCACTGATCTACATGGTCATACATGATGCACTACGTATTCATTTACCTCATAATTTTGGTCTCTAATTAAGCAAATACACACACCCTTCAAAAGTGGGTCATGAAAAGTATTTTCCATTAGAATACTATGCACAAAGCAGCCAGTGTTTCTCAAAGGAAGAAATCACATTTTCTTGTTTCTTTACAATAAAAAAAAATGTGTTAACAAAGCTTTTACAAGTCGTCCTTTTTTACATTATGTCACAAGAGTCCAATACTTAGTGGAAATTATGTGCAAGTTTTCTCTGTCATTTACAAAAAGTCTATAAACTATTTACCATTTTTACACCAATGCTTTCACATATCATGTTGCATTTCTCTTTGTTGTGTTTTTTCTTTAGGGAGGATTAAAACAACTGTAAAGGAGTGTTTTAAAAGCACCATAAAATATCTAAAATTTGAAGAACGTGGCAAGGACAAATCATCTAGTAAGAGTTCTATCAAACATAGGAAGATTTCTTTTTTCGAAAAATGGTACTAAAAAGAAATTAAAACAAGTTCATCACGATGTGTTCTGATACCTGCGTTAAAATAGCTTTTCCATTCCAGTTTCTTGACTCTTTGCGAGAGCAAGAGGTAGCCTCCCCGCATCTTGGGGTCTTGGTATGAACCTGACGGCCGGAGGAACCAACCTTCATTCAACAGCCCAAACACAGGATATCATCAAGAGGCATTTCCCGCTACCACCTTCTGACCAAGTATAAACCCAGACTTATTTCCTTTCCCTTAGCTTCAACTGGTCACACTGGAGAAGAGCGTGTCACGCCCAGTAACCATTTCCTCGTAAGCATGTCATTGCTATGTGCATCTGGGAGGATACCTTATCATAATCCTGTACAAATCTTACAAGAATTACAGAGTAAAAAAATAATAACAGTAAAAGGAGAATTTACAAGCTACACAGAATCTGTACAAATAATTGCTTCATCTGTTAGTCCATAATGATGTGTCTGTCTTTGATATACATTTTTTATACACAAGTTGTATGCTGTCTTGGTAGGTTAATTCTGGGTCATGGTTGAGAGAAAATCTTTGCTGTACACATACGCTATAATTCACAAAGAAGCCTCGCCTTCAATCATGGTTTAAATGTCAATGAGGATACATCCTCATACCCAACAAATTAGCAATACAAGCTCACATAGGCTACAGTTCTAAGTGGAGGCTTCAAACATATATTGGACCATGACTCAAATTAAAACTCCTTTGTGAATTCAGACAGTAGCTGTTAGATAAGATCTATCATAAAAGGTCAATTTTCAAAATGCTGTACACATTACACGGAACATATGGGCTGATGTATATATTTACATGTCCAGAACCACATGCGTTGACTCCCTCCCCAACGGCACATCCCTATCATTGATACGTATGGAGTGGTTCTCTTGCATAAGGTCATGATCTATTTACAATTCATTTACCGCTACTGGTAGGCATACTGAATGCTTATCACAGGTGATATCTTACTGACCAGGGTAGAATGAGACGTTTTACATGTGACTGGTCTTGTTACATTCAAAGAATTCGTTTTCTTACCGACCGAAACACTGTAAAAGAAGGTATCAGATGTCCAAACTTGTAATTGAGATCTAGATCTACAGAGACTGCTGTCAATTTTTATACCTCCTGCCCTCTATTAATTCCTCTATTAATTCCATATCTGAACATTATGTACAGGAAGTCACTGTTCTATTTGTTACTCCTTTGACTATAAGTTGTCTACATGACTTTAAAATATGCTCTCACTACATTCTGTAACTCTGAAATTTGTACAATGAAGTTGTAAGAAAATTCATCCTGATATCAGAAAATCGAATAAGGTTGCCATGATACAGTTCCTGAAATAATGGACAGTTTCTTTTTTCAAACGAGAGAGGAAAAGCAAAATCTTTACAATATGTACTCTTTCTATCTTACAATAATTACAAGAGATATGGACCCTTATAAAGAGGGCAATACAACTTTCCAAGCCTTGTTTTCCAAAGGGACTATTTTAGTGCCCATTACGGCCATATTTTCCCTCTTCTTTGCCTATCAAAAGGCACACAATGGAAGACAATTCAAAGGGTTACAGTAGGGCACAGAGCACATATTTTCCCTATTCTTTTTTTTTTTCTGTCAGCAGTATGATCAAAATCAGGTCTTGAATGTATTTTGCATCATGTTATATTTACATATCACTTTGAAATCTTATGAGAATGCCTAGCAACTCTGAGGTTTTGTGATTATCGTGAAACAAAACTTGACACCCACGTGGAGAATCAAGACCTTGCTTATTTTTAAGCGCTTGGTGCAACCAACGAGAGATCTGTGTTCTACACCCAATCATATCTATACAGAATGGTATTCATCAGACCTTTACACCAAACTATACACCTAACACCAACACAGATCCTCTAGTGTAGACCCAAAGACAGAGCACTTTATCGAGACAGGACTATAGAAAAGCTTCTTTAGTTTTGTGGAATAGGGAAAGCCAGGTGTAGCAGTGTCGAGATAATAACAAGAGGGCAACAATGGGTGGCTACCTTCGTTACCATGCAAAGAGTAATATACACCAAAGGTTAATATTTCCTAATTTTGGCAAACTGCCGAGTCAAACTATTCTTAAAAATGCCATTAAATTATCAAGCCAATTTACAATAGAAATACAAATAGCTAGATACACCAAGATACATACATATCATGCAAAGTAAAGTACAAAACCCTCAAAAATGAAGAAAAAAAAAATTAACAAAGAGCAAAGTATTATTCAAATGCTTGTAAAATAATGTATATCATACAATTATAAGTCATATTCAAACAAACTTCATATTACATTTCCACTTTTTCATTTGTACATATAACAAGAAATTCATGCAATAAATTTTGTAAATGCTAAATATGTACCATGCTAAATACAATTTTCACAGAAGAAATTACCGAACAAACGCAAGATCTGCTAGACCATCCACCAAGCATCTAAATGAGATTTGAAGTCTCTTGCTATTCTACTACTTTCTGAGATCTATCGAATATATGTATATATATAATATTCATTTTCAAAAAACACAACAGAGTCCACAGCAAAAATTGAATTTCAATGACTACATGTGTATAGCTAGAATGGACATGCAAAATGAGGTCCCTATACTACCAACTAAGTTTAATCCAGATAATACATTCATCTCTGAAAAGCCTTTTTTTGAACATCTCTAATATTTTTTTCATTATTTTCAAACTTTTACAGCACTACTCGAGCATTCATTCTTGAATAATATCATTGAGGCTACATAGGGGCAGAGGGCAGATTTTTTGTATTCTTGTATAAATGACCTTCAGAGAGCCCAATATCCGCTCAGCAGTTTCATGGACCTCTTTTGGGTCAGATAAACAAAATCAATTTCGAATCTACTGTTAAAGAGGCCTACGAGACGGTACCTCTTTTTTCATCACCTCCTCTTAATCAAAATCACTGCCATTGACACTGATTTGATATGATTTCATTTCTGTTCCTTCTGCAGCACATAACTTAAATGGAGGTTGCAGGTATCTTTAAAACATATTATCACACCATCATTTCTTATATTTTTGGGCCTACCCTCTGCCCAAGCTACATAATCAAGATTTTTATGTGAGAGTTTGAAAAATGTGAATGCGAAACAAATTTCTAATTTTCTCTATCTGGAGCTCAAGGGCGAGACAATGGTTTGCATCGTGCTAAATTTATGTACAATGTATGAATCCCAAAGTTGCAGCATTCTGAGATCACAAAGAAATATCTTCCCTTTTGTGAGGGAAAAAAATGTTTTGAAATTTTCAGAGGACAAATTTTAAATTAATTCAGTCAAATATGTACAGAAGAGGAAAACAAATTAAGAGACTAATAAATCTGAGGTATGTCAATGTTGCAACTTCACACATACAGCTATAAATAATGTGCTGACATGCTATAATGCTCCTAGTATTTTCTCTCTTTTTTTTTTTTCAAATTAAAGAAATGAAAAATGATGCATGAGATTAACGAGGTTTTGTCTCTGAATTCTAATTATCTTTTCAATTCAAAGTAGAACACATGTGCATGATAAACAATTGTCTCGTCCTTGCTGCAACAACGGCGACATGTACCCCTGCCTCACTCTCTACAGGGTGCCATTGGTTGGTCCACCGATGGGTCCCAGATCATTGTTCTTCATGAAGAACTTCTCCAGTTTGGCCAGGATGTGCTTGCCATAGGTGTACTTGCGCAGAGAGGCCACGTACGGACGGATCTTGTGCATGAGGACCTTGCGCTGGTTGGGCTCTGACACATCGATCATCTTTTGCACCACGTAGTTGGCGTACTGGTCCTTCATCATAGTGTACAGGGCACTGTGGGAATTATGGTAAATGGAAGTGAGCCATTCAATTCAATTCAATTCAACTCATTTATTCATTTCCATTTAAAAATATTCATATATATATATACATCCATAACAATACAAACAGTTCAAATATTTATGAAGACAGGGAAAAAAATTCAAACACATGAGCATAAGAACATAAGATTAAGATAAACTGAGAATCAAAGAAATGGAAAAAAGGAACACCTGTACGAAGCTTAGAGAGTTTGTAAATATCAGATGCCCAAAGTAGACAAATTAGATACACAGATATTTCAACACAGTAATGTATGATGCATGTATATGACACCTTAACCATTCAAGCTTTTTGCACTCCTATTTTACACTTCTCCTAGTAATCAAAGCAGAGATATTCTGCAATATGCAGAAACATCACAAGGGTCA
Source organism: Echinometra lucunter (assembly GCA_029962745.1). Classification (NCBI taxonomy): domain Eukaryota; kingdom Metazoa; phylum Echinodermata; class Echinoidea; order Camarodonta; family Echinometridae; genus Echinometra; species Echinometra lucunter. The sequence continues at coordinate 23,565,071 of CM057153.1, read as the reverse complement.
TTATTTATTTTTTATTTCATTTTTTTTTTTAATGGAAGTGCCTGCAATGTGCAAAATGTGCATAAATCTTTTAAGAGGTATGAAATAACATTCACAGGTTAAAAAAATGAGTAGTTGCACCTCCTAAAAGCCTACAGATATACATACTAATTTCAAGCTGAATAAACATCAGGTGGCCTTTTCATTTTTCCCTGATCTCTAAGTTTTCTAGGCAACACATGCATGTCTTCTTCAAATATTGTTCCCAACAGACTTCCTTCACTTGTTTTTTTTCTTATTGTTTGTTTTATTGTTTGTTTGTGTTTTTTTTTGGTGGGGAAAGGGGGGGGGATGTCACTTTCTTTCTGTAATATACTGGAAAGATTTTCTGGGAACACCCCCTGAATTTTACAAAGTACTAATGCTTACAAATGTTTGTGCACTTCCACTCACGTGATAAGCCTTCTCATATTAAAAGAGAAATTTGCTCCACTTTTTACGCAAGATAAAAGGCACTAAGCAATGCATTAATCGTGAGACTGTTGGCAAACAATGAATGATACTGTATAAGCTGAAATTTTCGCGGTGGTTTTATTTTCGCGAATTTCGCGAATCACTCACCTATCGCGAATTTAACAACACGCGAAAATATCCGCAAGTAAATTTGCTTTTTACCTCTCAGTACAGTTGCCTAAAACTATGCACTATCATGACTATACATGTGGAAAGTGCACTGCAGCAGTCCTTCACACAGTGTGTATGTAGCATAACACACACAGACACACAGAAATTGTCACTCACCACAAGTAAGCTCCGCACATGATCACCTCTAAAACCCCTATAAGAAACCCAATTCTGCTCCCAAAAATATGAAATCGGTGCCATTTTTTCAAAGCATGGGGGGCTTTAGTGGGGTGGTAAGTAAGAGGTCGCTGAAAACGCGCTATAAATAAAGAAATCAGGGGTTTTATGACAGCATTTTTTGTTTATCGCAAGCTACGAGTTTGATGGTATTGGCAAAAAATAATCAAAAAGCAAATCCTCTGGATCTGCCGATATGGCTCATTCATGTACAAATAAGTTTACTGCAAGTCTTGCTCTTGCGCTCGCGAACTTAACAACTCGCGAAAATGTCTGTGAGCCTGTGATTCGCGAAAATATCTGTACGCGAAAATATTGGCGTATACAGTATTAAGGGTGAAACTTACCCGTCATTGTAAGAGCAGACTTCATCGATGAGAAGAGCCCTCTCAGGTCGAGAAGAGTGAGTGATGCATTTCTCCACCACATTGCTATGGAAACAAAGGAGGAAGTAAATAAACAAGACATTATTTTAAACAAGGCTAAAACCAAATGTGTCTCGTCTCGTTCGTGTGCAGTCATTCTCGCAGGTCATTTAAGCTCATTTGACCGTTGACCTACATATGTGACCTTTGACCCCAAATAACATTGAGGTCCCTGTAAGGTATCTACCATCCAAGTTTGGTTATAAATGGGCTAGTGGTTCAAAAATTACTAACCCCAGTAAATTCTTATCAATGAGAGTTTCAACAAGTCTTGAACATGAAAAATATAGCCAAAGTGCTCTAAGTTTGCTATTTCTCTCTTTCATCATTTTCGTTTATCTTTCTTTTTTTCTTTCTCCATATAGCAAGTCTATCATTTGACTTTACAAACTACTAATCAATGACAGTTTCAAAAATTTGCAACATGCACACTACAGCCCAATATGCATGTGATTTTGTTATGAAGTGAGCAAAATTGCCAATGGGTATGCACTCATTCTTGACATTTAGATAGCATCCTGACCTGGCAAACTTGTGCTGACTGAGGACAAGGACTTTTCCTCTCATCTCGGACACAATCTTGCTCTTATCCTCTGGTCTCCCATGTTCCAACACATGCTGCAGGAGAGAGAGAGAGAGAAGAAGAATTGAATACAACTTGCTGCTATATATACCAGTGAAAAGCTGCATGCTGTAGTTCATTTCTTAAATGGTGGAAAACTGGCAATACAAATATTAGCGGTGATTATTACTATTAATGGGGCTTTCCAAACAAAAATGAACAGGTTCTAAAATTTTAAACAAGCCTAATCCACACTCTACACAATATGTTATACTGAAATTTAAATTTTTAAGATGAGGGTGATTTTTTAAATGACTAGAACCCCATTTATTTCATAAAAACATAATACTACACATTTTGCTCAGCGTTTAGTACAATGACTCACCCTCTATACAAGTCTGAGAGAGTCCAAAGTAATCCTGTATGGGAAATCCCTGCCAATTTCCCCCAATACTGTTTGCTTACTGTCAACTTCAAGAGCATATTTTCTACAGAATTTAAGATACTCCTTAGGAGATTATCCCATCTTTACCATTATCATGAGCATTGCCATCTTACCTGAATGACATAGTTGCCATACTGGTCCTGTACAAGGTTCTCTGTCTGCTGATGAAGCTCATCTAGTAGGGGTTTGGTCTGCTCCACCACGCAATGTTCCAAGATACGCTGGATGACGCGGCAGCCATACGGGTGCGTGGACAGAGAATACACCTGTGTCATAAAGAAATGTACAATGTTGTCCATGACTGATGTCAAAATGAGGTGAGGAATACAGAACTAGTGACGTGAAAAGGTTAAATTCATTTAATAAAAAAATTAGTGAGCTAATATTCCTTAATTCTACCGTTCCACTTTCTGCTGGGAATAATAGTTCACAAGTGGAGCAGTACATGGCAGAGAGCAAAAGAAAAAGAATGCAGGACACACCCTCCGTCATCAAATACACTTGAGGAAAATTTTCACACAACCTAAATCCCCAGTGTTCAAGCTGTACCTAAAGCTATACCTACTGCAAAGCAAAACCTACACCCAAACCCTACACGTGCACATATACCTGACTAGAAGCAAAATTATTCTATAACAAAATCAAGCATGAATGTAATGATAAAAGTTTAATTTCCAGCAAATGTCTATTTCCTTCAAAGTTTAGTGGCTAGTCCAGTTTCTGCTAAACCCATGTGATGTGTTTCTGCAAAGAAATGCCACATTTCGTCACGTCACTGCAAAAAGCGCCCCTAAATTTATTGTGGGCAGAAAGGCCGATAACGAATACGATGCCTTTTAAAGCTCTTTTCATGAAAATCCATTTGTAACAATCTCACTGTTTTGGAGTTACTGATATTCCTTCTGGACAGCTTTTGAAGAAATTATGAAGCGTTTTACAGCAAATATTTTTCTTTCTTTGATTTCGCCTGAGGGCGCTTCTGTCCTGATGCGACGATTTGATCTATATTAGGAAGGATAGGATGGTTGTTGCACAGTTTTTTGTTGTTTTTTTCCTTTTCTTTCACCTGAAGATCTGTAAGCACTTTATCAAAAGTGTGGAATGGGCAAATAAAGCCATTACCTGTCCTCTGAAGGCATCCACGATGAACTGGAGTGCCTGAGGCTCCACACATTCAATACACTTCTGCACAACATGGTTGCCATTCTGGTCCTTGACACACTTGAGCACATGGCCATCAAGCTCCTTCACCATCTCAACCTAGGGGTGAATTGAAAAGAGAGCATATTAATTCTCACATTTCACAATGCATGCGCCATCAACATCCGTACCATGAGAGGCCTATTTTCCCACTCGTTGGTCGACAACTACATGTATTTCCAAGATAGCAGACGCCACGAGAGAGAGTTGACCAATCGAAGAAATATTAAACTGAGCAAGAGATCCCAAGTGCAGGGGAGGAGGAGGATGATTTAGTAGAACAGCACCGAGAGCTCGGAAAAATATGAAGTGTTAGAGGTATGTAATCACTTAGAATTGGAGTGCAAAAGGTGCCTAGTGCAAGGTGTTGATGGTACTGTTCACGCATCTCCCAGAATTAAATGTTGTTGTTGTTGTACTTGGTTTGGCGTCACCTGTGCCTGGGAGGCAAAAAGCGAACGGAATCACTGTAACCCTCAGGTCTCTCCTCCCGATATAACGAGCTAGAGGATTGCCAATCACCAATGAAATAAATTCTAAATTACCTGCAGTTCTGGTGGGATGGACTCCAGGGCTTTCTGAATCACCCTGCACCCATACATCTGAAGGGCTAGAGGTAGGACATGGCCCCTGATCCGTTGGGCAAGGGCCTGCTTCTGCTCGGGGAGGCCAAACTCAAAGAACTTCTGGATGACGTAATTGCCGAAGACGTCAGTCATGAGGCTGTAGGCAGCACCAAGGATCTCGCTGAAGACCATCTGGCGTTCAGTTGGGGTGGCGCGCTCCAGCTTCTGCTGTATGAAGCGAGAGCCATGTTGGTCCTAAGACAAGAAACAAAGAAAGATAAGTTAATTAGTTTCCATTATGGTTTAAGATTAAAAACCTTCCAAGACTGCATGAAGCAGAGATATTCTGCAGTATAATCTTTTGACTGTATGTACTGTGATATAATGCTGATCCCCAAGTACATCCTATCAATCTGAAACTAAAATGCATGGCAGCAGAATTGTGGTCTTGAAATGCTATGACACCGATAATTGGTCCGAGGTAAAATTTTCGGCATTATCCAAATTCTGAAATTCAATCATAAACCAAATACTATTTTTCTGCCAGAGCAGATCTTGGAAAACCAAAATTGAATTTCATTGACTTCAAATCAAATTCAGAATCATCATGCACTTTTCTAAACATGTTGAAGAGCGATAATCAGTAGTGAAAGGAAACAAATCCAATCTGGGCTTTACCTGAGAGAATTCCACAATGTGACTGACAAGGTCTCGGAGCTGCAGGTTGGGGAAGCGGTTGTTGCGGAAGTCCTCCAGGAGCCTGCTGCGACCGGGGGCGCTCTTCTCCATGTAGGCGGTGCTGCGGAGGCTGCGGGGAGGGAACAGGGTGTTGGAGCCCCATCCTGACCCGCTGGTGCTGGACGAGGTGGATCCACTGCGGTATTTGACTTCCCCTCCTGGTGATTGGTAACAAGCATCAACAAACTCAATCAGAATCTATTTTCACTTCTCATTTGGTAAATCACTATTTTCAGTGAATCAATCAAGGATAACATCGTTCAAAATTATTCTAAATTTCACCAATTTCTTTTCTACATAATTAAACCTTTCAACCAACTTTTCACTAAGTTTATATAGTATTGAAGAACAGAGGTACCTGAACAAAACATATGCAATCACTACTAGGAAGCAAGCTTTCTTCCAACTATTCACTTTCTAATCAATGATTGATATTATGGCTAATAAAATGCACATGGGGTGATGTACAGTTGGTTGCACCACATGTCAAACTGATGTAAAACAACATGCAACTAAATATACATGAACATGCATCCAGTCTTTCAAATTTTCCACTGGTCTACATAATCAGATCAAGTGATGGAACATCAGTAATCAGGCTACATGTTACCAATCCCACATCAATTTATCAGCAAAAATGTCCAATACTCTCAATATATCTATAGGACTGGTCTCTAAATAATCAATACCAATATAAAATCTTTAAAAAAGGAGCCATGTGGCTAAAATCTGTTGCATGTGCAGAAGAAAATGCATGTTGCCTTTGATATTTTTGTGGTGTTGTTTTCATTCCCCCCCACATTTTTTAAGGTTAGAATGCTACAAAGAGTGCTTTTGCACTTAATGAACAATGAAGTAAAATCTTCAAATAAAAAAGAATGCAGAAACATTTTTGTATTAATGTACTCCGATCACAATGAAAAGAGGAAAAGATATCAAAATTAAAGAGGTGAATCAAGTGAAACACGTCAAACTCTACATCTTGTGCAATAGTAAAGGCTTATTTGTTAATTGATATCAAACAGTTGCACTCAATCGGATTAATAGCCACAAAAAACACTACACGGCAAGAATGGTTAGAACATTTAAATCCCCAAATTAACCAAATTCTTAAAGGTATGAGTCTACAAATCCCTTTCTTATGCTCTTTGGCATGTTCATTCTGAATGCAATACTGGCAATGGACGTCGAGTTGAAAGACACATGCTTATATCACAATTCTCAACAAATGACACAGCTCGATAAGTTCAACAGTCATACAAGGTCGGGACTTGTTAAGGGTCAAAAGGGAGGGGCGGGCAGGTGGGGGTCGTGTGAAGATAAAGAAAGTGACAGGCAGGAATGTTTGCTCGCTACAATGTTTTGTCGAAATGCAGAGGTGCAAGTGAAATGGTAAATGTCTCTTTTCCTTTGTATGTATTTGTACTGATAAAGGAGAACAAACAAAATAAATTTTCTCCCTTTTTGCACCTGTTCCTTCCCTGCTAACGAAGTTACTACAGTTTCTCTGTGATTCAATCTTCTGCTGACTCTAAAACAATAACATATTTGCACAATTATCCTTTTCAACAGAACTTTGAGAATCAACTAATATTTAAATTCTATCATAAGTAATAATTCCAAGGCACGACGGATGCTTGAATATCTATAACAAATTTACAACATTCTTAATCTGATATCTTCATGCACGGGGCTCTATATCTTCAGTACTAATGTCGGAATGTCGTAATTTTGTCCACGTTTCAAGCCGTACAAATTTAATGTGACAAAAAAATGGCACAGTTTACACCCATTGGGAAAATGATGCAAGTCAATTCCAGAAATGGAAGAATTTAGAAAAGAAAAGAATTAAGAAATGATTTGTAATGAGAAAGGAAGGGAAAATGAAATGTTTTGAATACACAGGTGAAGAAGAATAAAGAACTGACTGTGGAGTAGGTGGTGGGGGATTAGGAGGGAGCTTGGGAGGGGATGGCTTAGCCAAGGAGCAGGGGAAGCTCTCTACAAGGGGGGGGGGAGTAGATAGGGAAAAGTTTTGCTTGCCTGGGGATGGAACCGAGTAAGACATTTGGTCCATACTGAATGGTGCGTTGGTGCTGAGCGCCCGGTTTCCCCACTCATTCTTTTGCCTGGACCACGTGGCGCCGGGCCCTGTTAGTAGGTTATCTGAAAACAGCAAATGATCAACGTTTTCTTTCTACTCCTTTTTCTTGTCTTACTACCTGAACGTCATTCTGGCTCCAGCATTCTATGCACCATATACTTCAGAGAAAGGATATATCACTGTGAAAATCTATAAAACCAAAGAACTACAGATTTTGACAGCAATGATAAGGAACTTGTTGGCTTCCCAAGCCATTTGCTCCATGTATACATACAAATGGATTCTGGTAACAAGAATTCTTCTATTTTCGTCAAACTTCATCATCAAACTTTTGTGAACATACCTGTAAACTGTATTCACACGACATATCACAATGTCGTAGTCACTCGTATATGGTACACAGAAAAGCTGGTTCTCTCTCGCCCCTGCACTGTGTATCCCTTCACAAAGCCCACAAAAACATTAAACACACTTAAATAGAATTTTTACAAAGAGACAAAATCCTGTGTAAACAACCCCTACTATTAAACATATCAATTTTTTTTTAATTGACCACATCCAAATCAACTCCCCAAAGTCATTTCTTTATTTGCAGAGAATGACATGCCAATCTTTTAGTTACATTACACAAAATCTTGTTTGATAAGTACTGGATATCAAACAAGTGAAAAAATCAAAATCAAGTGTGTAATCAGGGCTCCAAATGTTAACTCTGGATCCTCAACAAAATTTAACACTGGGACCCCTTGCACAACAATCATTTTCAGTCCAAGACCCCCCCCCCCCAAAAAAAAAAAAATCATGAAATCATGATATCATCATAATGGCTTTGCATAAGTAATATTTCCTGCATATTATAACACAAAGTTTAAAAAAGTTGCCTTGTTTTACAATTCTCAGTAAAATATATAAAATTACAAATGCAGTCTGCTTGGCATTCTCTTCCATTGGTTACATAAATTCATTTAACGGCAGAAATCTTTGAGTAGTCATAAATTCTTAAATTCAATATACTTTTTTTTATAATGCTGACATACTTCAGAAAGTGTTTGCACAGGATTCATGAAATGCGAAGAAAAAATAAGAAAAAGAAAAAGATTTGCATTGAATAATTGAACACTATTGGAAGGATGAATGAGTGTTATTAGAATGAACTACTGAATGCATTAAGAACTTCAACAAAAAAAGGAATAACTGGAATAAGTATTTCAAGTTGAGTCACACATTTCTTTTAAAAAATAAAGTGGAAAATTAAATGAAACAAATCTGTAAGCTCATATGAGAGAACTCAAATGATATATTTTTTTTGGGCAGAGGGCTTTTTATTACACTCAGAAATGAAACTGAATTGATGGCACTTCCTGTCCCACATAATCACAGCATCTCAAGCATCTCTGATATCTCAAAGTACTTAAGAGAAATATCTTTTATTCATAAATTCATTTATTTATTTATCTAATTATTAATAACTTCATTTTTCATTTTTTGGCCTCAAAAGATGAAGGTTAAAATTGTTCTGATCACTACCCCATCACTGCACGACATGAATAAATCACATAAGTGTCTCAGATTTTTTCTTCATGAAAAGACTTGGTGAAACTTTCATCTTTGCCCTTTACCGTGTTTTACTCACAAGTAAAAAAAAAAAGGGTTTTTGTTTTTTGTTTTTTTTGCTGTTTTTTTTTTTAAAAATCATATCTTATATTTCATAAAGGAATAAAACCAAACATTTAGACCAGGCCCATGGTAATGCTCATGGCAATGAAGCAGACAGGATATCTCATAACGAGTATCTTCAATTTGTAGAAAACATACTGTTAAAGTTGGCATTAAACAAACATCACTCATAAATAAGTTGGCAATAATTATCCATAATGGATTACTTTGGACTCTCTTCAAGAAAATGGTGGAAACATCTAAGGAAATCTTGTCTCTTACGCATTCACAAGGTTTTTGTATACCTGTACATTTTGGACTTTGGATTTCTCCACATTACAAGTTAAATTTGCAAGCTCACTTCAAAACATTTGGTTTCATTTTCATCATTGTTTGTGTAGTTGCTTTTTTTTTGGTGAACTTTCCAGTACTCATAATCAGGAGCTTTGAAAGATAGCCAACCTCAACTGGGATCTATGCCATACTGTCCATTTTTTTTAATGTGAAAGATGCTTTCAAGAGCAATTTTGAGCTTTCTCTCACTGAAAATAGAAGCAATACAGCACACACAAAAAAGAAAAAACACACAAAAGAACACAAGAACACAAAGTATGAAGAGCAAACACTTACCAAAGTCAGCTGGAATGTCCAGAATAAAAAAGAAAAGGTGGAAATAAAGGAATATTGATTAAAAAACAGGTTTATATGGCATTACGCAGCCAATATCACATCTAATCTAGTATTTTGCTAAATTGCAAAGCTGAGAACTTAAAATAAGGTGATAAGAAGAATTTCAATATTAAGTCATCATAAGAGGCATCCGTCATTTTTTCTACACTCATTCTTTGATTTTTAATGCAACTGACTGGATAAGGATATATTACAGCCAAATCACCCTAAAATTTGTCTTTAAAAATACTGGGTGCTGTTGCATAAAGACTTGCTATTATAGTAACTTTGCCATCAATAGTAACTACCCTGGTCACGTTGTTCAACAGCCAATCAAAATCCAGTATTCCATGGAAGTTACCATTGATGGCAAAGTTACTATAGTAGCAAGTTTTATGCAACAGGTATTCTGACAAGAATTGGAACAACATAGTTTCTACATCAAACTGGGAAGAGATTACTAACCTAGTCCTAACCCGATGTTTTGGGATGGGGGAGGTGTCAGCGATCCACCAGTGTGAGTTGGGGAGATGATGGGACCAAGCTGGGGTGAGCTGCCATAGAACTGGCTCATTCCAAGCCCCCTCTTGTAATCAGAGCTTCCGCCCAGTGAATCACGTCGTTGGATGGGAGTATCAGCACCGGAGCCGCTAAGCCCTGAAATGAGACAGTGGATATCATTATTTCAATTTTCTCACATTATGTTAGGCATTTCATCTGAAGCATAACTGGTAAAAGAGATTGATGTTTGGAGATGCTTAATCTGGTCTGCTCATGACAGGAATATTAATTGGCAACAGCAAAAAGTGGCATTTACATGGCAATGTGAACAGGATCCTGGTATACTACAAAATCTTCACATAGAGTCTTGTTCTTACCACTGTTGAACACAGAGCTGCTCTGGCCAGCGTATGAGCCTAGCCCACCTCCATTGTTCTGCTGGTTTGAGGCCATCTGAGGGCTGTTGGTGTAGAGGGACATGGAGGCAGCATTGTGGCCTTGTCCTTGGGCCTGCTGGGGCTGGGGCTGGGGTTGCTGCTGAGGCTGGGTGCCCACCATCCGGAAGTTCCCGTTCGTGCCTGTGAAGCCGTTGGCTTGAACTATCGGTAGAGAGAAGGTTGATGAGAAACAAATTACCAGTGATGCCATACATGTGGATAAACACCAGTCGCTTGCACTGCCAACAGAATGATGGCTTATACCTCATAAAATGTCCAATGTCCAAATGCTAATATCCAATTACCTCACAAAAATGAAGAAGAAAAAAAAAAACGTACAAAGAAGTGAGCAATCTATCTTTGGACAATTTCAAAAGAACTTTGGAACACTGCAAAGAGCTCTGGTAAAACAATGAAGAAGATGACCTTTAAAATCCCTGCCTGGTAATCTCCTGGTACAAAAAGAAAATCTAAATCGAACTGGTGTGAACAAAACAAGCATTTTCACACTTCCCTAGCCCAGTGACTATGCGTTATATAAAGCCTTACCTGTCTGGGCACCACTGACAATAACAGGTGCTGGGGACACCAGCCTGACAGGGGCTCCCATGCCTGGTCTCTGGCCGAGATTGATCAGGGCTCCGGTCTGGTCGTAGTAGGTGATTACTTGATAACCCGCTGCAGGACAGAAATAACAAAGGTTCAGTCAAGAGGCAGGCAGCAGTTGTACTGAATTACAATTAGACCCATTCACTTGAATTCACAAAGGAAGTTTAATAAACTATGGTTTAAATATGGGTTCAAACATCTGCCATGGACTACAAGAGGGGAATATAAGCTTAAACTGCAAACACTGGCAGTGCCAATATTAGAGTCATGCATATTTAATTAAACCAGGCCTTTATAAAACCTGAACAGTGTATAGAATAGATAAGCACATTCTCTCCAATATCAAAGTGTGATGAGTTTATTACAAGAATAACATGTCAAGTAAACAGGTAAAGCAAAATATCATTAAAAGGTGACACTAAACTCATTAAAGAGTTAGTTTTAATGCTTACTTGCTGGGAAAGGCATTCCTTGCTGAGCACCAGGCTGGCCTGCAATCTGTTCTCCCTGACCCTGTGGAGTTCCCGCTTGCTGCTGTTGCTGCTGCTGCTGTTGTTGTTGTTGCTGCTGCTGTTGCTGTTGCTGTTGTTGTTGCTGCTGTTGTTGCTGCTGCTGCTGCTGTTGCTGGGAAGGGGTCATGGGTCGTCCACCATTCTGGGCCCTCTGCTGTTGTCCCTGGCCACCCTGCTGTATGATCAACACATGTGGCGTACGAATATTAACTAGTATTTTATTTCATTTACTTCATTTTCACAATAATAATAATAATAGTAATAATAACATTTGGAAGGTGCCAAACCATTTGATGATCAAATGATCAAGGTGCAACTTGTGCAATAACAGCAAAAATAATCATTTTACAAAAGCAATGTGAGCATAAGATAAATCAACAATTAAGAATATTGTAATAGTTAGCATAGGTCCAGTATACAGGTATATGTATCATTTAAATAGTAAAAGGAAGAATAACTTAAATGCACGCTGTATTGTGGGGGAAATCTTGGAAAGGGAAGTTTGTAATTCAGGCTCCCCAACATAAATATTACAAGAATCATCAATCAATGAAAAGGCATAAAAAGATATAAACAAGACAGACGATGCAGGACCACACAAAACGGGACAAGTACATCAAAACAATACAAGCACAAGGATGGGACATTGAAAAGACTCCTGCAGGAAAATCATAGTGTAACATTACAGCTTTTTATTTGTATAATCTTAAGTTTACATTTAAACAAAAATAAGCTTGGTGACAGTTTCAATGACTCAAAAGAGAATTCCAAAAATGTATGAATGGAAGAATGGTGTCATGCTACCACATTTTCAGTGATCAGACATTACTCAGGGCATTAAGTCCCTGTTGATTATTATTGGTCCACTCTATCAGAAATCTTAATCCTTTATCCAACCTTAAAAATACAAATAACCATAACCATAACCTCTGCATTGGTCACTATAGACCGATACGAAAAGCAATTTGTGTGCAGCACCATTACTGTGGTGTCCCCAAGTTAGTGCGTATCATAGTATGTATGTAACTCTATGGTTGGGAATGGATTTCTCTACTGCACGCGCTACCAAAGATCATAAAGCGCACACTTTATAATCTTTGCGCACTCCATGCAGCTGCGGAACACCGCAGAAATGCACTGCACTAACTCTATGGGGACACCGCGGTTTTGGCTGATCGTCTGCTGCCCTCAACGATAAGCCGGATCGGTCAATACAAACATTATATATTCAGGTATTTCCAAGTTATAATGCCCAATAATCATCAACAGTTGAATACCGCTCACCTGTGGGGCTTGTTGGTTAGCTGCTGCAGCAGCTTGTTGTTGCTGTAGTCCAGGTGGTAGGAGACCTACAGGGTACACAGCACTCCAGGGTGTCACACCATAGGCATACTGGGGAGGCATTACAGCTGGAGCTCCTGAGTAATACCATAACAAAAATTATATAACACCTAAATAGATCCCTGTCATTTGACTGGTTGTTTGATATTGATCATTTGTCCCATTGCACTATGATGTCATCATTCGTGCAATTGTGGCTCCATTTACCGTGCAATCTTGGATCCATACGATTTGCTCTATTGCACGAACGCCGAGAGCCCGGCACACTACGTACGTAAAACGCTTGCGTTTGCAGTGTGCACCACGAACAGCGTGCTAGCGTATAGCGCTATTGATTTATTGCGATTTGATCTATTTTTAGGTGTCATATAAAACAAATAATGAATGTTTTTTTCATTCGTGCACTGGACAGAATATTTCATTCGGTGAAAGATGAAATTATTGATCTATTCAACTCGGCTGCGCTTAGTTGAATGGATCACTTCATCTTTCACCTCATGAAATATTCTGTCCATTGCACTCATGAACATTCATTATTTGTATATTCACTAATATCATGCAGTGGATCATGGGAAAACAATGCACATTAAAGACTGTCATCATACAAACTGACAGTAAGCATGATCACGAGAGTAATAAAACTATGAATTATTCTGCATGTTGAATGCTAAGATGTATTGTAGACCGATCACAGGTTCAATGCTGGCAACAAGTCATAGCATTGTGCCACTGAGATATCACTTTCTGTTTTGTTGTAAATGCTGGTATTTGAGCAAGTGCATGTACCTACTAGTATGGTTTACAATTCTATTTTTGCAAAGAATGCTCTACAAATAATAGAGGAATTCCCAGAATAACGCTAACTCTTGCATCAATTCAGTCTTACACTTTAATTCTAAGCTTTTCTTAGAACATACTACAAAAACTGAGAAGACGCTTGAACATGAAATTTTCTATAAATGTAGGAAAAAATAGATATAGCTAAAGCACAGTATAAAGTTGACTTGAGAAAATGAATAGGGCCTGCTTACCTGTAACAGTAGCAATCCCAAGAGCATATGGGTCCTGAGCCGTTGGGGCTGCACCAGCAATGATATAAGGGTTAGCTGCAAGGGCTAAGAAATAAGATGATTGTTAAATTTACAAAAGCCAACAGTTGACTTGAAAGTGAGCTTAAAATGGATTTAATCATGGTAGCAGCATTTCACTTAAGCATTTCATAGTTTCTTTTTACCTTTAACACTTCATCTACACAACAGTTTTCAGTTAATACACCATCTAAATTGTTAACAGTGATCATTTGCAACTTTTTAAAAATATTTCCTCCAAGGAAAACTTTGACCAAAATATGTCTGTGCCCTTCTGCCAAGCATACAATGTTATCTCCCTTCAGCAAACTATTTTGAAACAATTACATACATTCAATAGAACCATGCCTTGGATAACCATAGTCTACTGGACTCACCAAGTTGCTGTTGCTGAGCAGCTGCTAGGGCATACTGCTGCTGAGGAGTGAGCTGCTGCACTGCTATGGTCTGAGGGGTAGGTTGGCGTTGCTGAAACATTTGCTGCTGGGAACAGAAACAGAGAACAGCGGAAATGACAGGGGTGTTGCGTTTTATTAGTCTGTCTCATACAAATTACATCATATTACAAACATGAAAGAATTTAAAATAAACTGCAGGGGATAAAACACGATAAAACTGACCCCCTTATAAAAAAAAAATTCAAAACTGAATATACATGTAAAGCACACAAGCTTGACAATTTCATGAGATTTCATGAGATAGCACAGAAGCGAACTTGGGCAAGTACACTGATAAACTCCTTTTCTCTTTGGTTGCCCAATAAAATAGTCTGACATAATGCAATGGGACAAGTGCTATTACAGTTAACCGATTGAAAGTGATTATGCCTGCTACAGTGAATATGGCCTGTAATGACCACTCAAGGGAGATATGAAAAGCCATTACATGGAGTTTGTCCATATATACATGTTCCAAAGGAAAATCCAGTTCGAGTGGATAAAACATGTTTATAGCCAGACAGACACTAAAGTATTTTCATTATATTTACCTGGGATTGGTCATAGTTGATATAGCTAGGGCTGTCCATGCTGTGAGCCATCTGGTTCCCTGCGGAATAGTCAAACTGCAGCCCTTCCATGCCCCCAACATTCTCCATGCCTGCACCGGTGTCGATCTGCAGGGGGTTCTGGACACCCCCCTCGATGTAGGCACCTTCTGAGGGCTGTTGATGCTGGGGATGCTGGGGGTGGTGCTGGTGGACCTTCTGGATCATGTTCTGTCGCTGCATGTCTGCCACAGAGGTAGCTGGCTGCTGCATCGCCACATTCTTACCATCCTCTTGCTCTGTTGGGGAAGCGTTGCGGCTACCAGGTGTGCGACTAGAAAATAGGAATATATGTAATTGATATATACATTTATCACAGTTACTGTCTATTGCAAAGTGTACTCCACTGATCTTGCCTTTGCCAGCATTGCCTGACATTTCACCTTACATGTGTACTGTGCTTTTATCTGTTTATGATTTTCAATGAGCCTTGAGTTCACCCACTATGATTTTAATGATTAAAAACCTCTAACATGTAATTTTCCCTCTAACAATGTTAGAGACAATTGCGATTATGTACGGGAAGGTTCCATTTCCAAAGCAATCACACTGTCCAATACTCATCTGTATCCATAAATACCCACTTTTGTAATGTGTAAATGTGACATCAATAATATTTACTCCATGTCCTCTTCTATATGAGATGAAAAGAGCAGAAGAAAAAGTGAACTGCAAAAGAACACTTACCTAAATGCATTGGGATCCTCTTCCGGCTTTTGCTGAGGTACTGGGTCTATTCCGTTCTCTACAACTTCCTGCTTGTCGCCCTCTGCCTCAAAAGGCGATGGTGTCTTACTCTTCTTGCCGTTGCCCTGTGACTGCTGGATGGGCTCACCTCCTTGCTGATGCTGGCCTCCGCCACCATCCTAACGAAAAAAAACGAATAATCGATACTCATCCACAGGTTTCTCAACGAAAGCTGTCTAACCTCGGTCCAAATTTTTAATATGGTTCTTCAGCATCCAACATGGATACAAGCACTATTTTAAAAGATGCTGAAACAATGGTTACAAAGGCTAAGAAATTCAGATTATGTGAGTAGCGACAATAAAATGAAAGTCATTTTAAAATCACCCCAATATTTTCAAGGATATCTAGTTATCTATACTCTGGACACTGACTCCTGTGCCAATGTATTGGACAATTTGTGTTGCACAATTTGAATGAGCTTGGGTTTATCAATCTGTGTAATAGATAAAGAGAGAGATAGGGAGAGGGAGAAGTGCTCATTACTTGACTTACGAATCCTGGCTTGAGCCTGTGGTGTTTCCCTTCGATATCTTTTCCCTGAGGAGACGAGGCCAGGACATACTCTGCCATGCTCAGCCCTAGGCCGCTGGTGTCTGAGCGGGGTGACATCACTGCATTCTCTTGGCCTTGGAAGGTCCCAGTGCCAGGAGAAAGCTGTCGTCTCTGTTGCACCATGATGGGCTGTGATACAGAGTGGTCTATGGAGGGTGTGGTGCAAGAGAGAGGCATTAGAAGCAGCAAGACAAAATGAAGATGGTTACTTCACAGTGTAAATACTCTGACAATTAAAAGAGTTTCATGTTTCATCTGGGCCTCAATTTTGTAGGTGGCCCATGCCTGTCATTTGTCACATTTCTCTTCATGGCCTTGGTGCCTTCAGAATTTAAGCATGGAGTTACAGTCATTTAAGAATGACTGTAATACCTTTTCTGTTTGGCTGAGGTGTCTCTTTTAGTGAGAGATGCCCTGAATAAAATTGGCTGTGCCCCCTTTAATTGTGATTAAAGGCCTTAAAATTGTCACCCAAACAATGCATTGTTTTATCTCCACAGGGCTGTGTGTATTTTCCCTCTTAATGAATCCTGTGTAATAAGAGGATGAAATCATCTGATAACTTAAATCTCCATATCATGTCCAGGTGACAAAAGTGCAAAATACTTGAAGATCTTAAGGCTTTGTAAATCTTTCCTTCTCAATACTTACTGGAACCAGCTAGACCCGTTCCTCCACCCCAGGCATTGGGTGCTGGCCACTGGTTGAAGATATCCTCATTCTTAGTATTCTCCTGTGCATCCCATAATTTCTGAATGAAAAAAACAACAACAACAAACAAACAATGAAACACACATCACAAAAGTAAATGGAAAATTCTAACAAGCTGCTATCAATCTGCTTTCAAAATTTGAAAAAAAAAACAACAACACACAAGAAATAAACAAAATGTAAAGAGAAACATAGTCCCAAGGCATACGTTTAAACCCTTACTTCAGCCACTGAGCACAGAGCAACACATTAAGGATCATTTTGGATTATGTTTCATGAAACAAGTCACCAATATTGGACAAATACTAATGACAAAATCTATCACTGCAACAAAGCTCTGCTCCGACATACGAAACACGATGGCAAAGTTGAACTTGAAGAATATTACCTCATCCATATTCCTTTGCCTGCTGTCCCGGTCAAGGTCCAGGGCATGGAACTCATTGGTCATCCTACTCACATCTCCAGCAGAGCGAACCTGAAGGAGCGATCAAAGCCAAATATGAACAAACCAAACTTTTATCAAAAGGCATGAGTAATTATAGCTGATGGCCTTCCTACTGGCGTACTTACATTCAAATTCCTCATTATGTGATATCCTATTAACAAAAAATATTGATGCAGCACTTTTGAAATTGAATCCTCACTGTACCTATATCTTTGTTGGCCTATTGCAGGGTTGATACATTAACACACTGCATTTTAAATCGTGTTATAAATCATTCTTTACAACAACAACAAAAAAAGTCATTTAAATCGCGCCACCGACTTATGTGTGACAAAGTTACATGTATTATTTCATGCTTGAAATGCTTGTTTTTGTATTATTTTAATTTTGCTAAATTGCTATATATGCATGAGTCCTTAAACCATTCCCTAAATGTCACAAGAAAGTGCATCTACACATACAAAAACAAACAAAAAAATCCCAAACACGACCAATCCTGCATGTATAGACACTCTCCTCCCAAACGATCAGTTTTCTTGGTGCGATTCGGGGGTAACAAGATTCTCTCACCTGGTCCAGGACAGAATCGTCCCCAACGGCCCACCTCTGCTTCGTAAACTGCCCTCCTGACTCGTTCATGGTGTTGCTGGGCCTCTGGTAGAAGTAACCTACTTGTGCGTCGTCTCGCGTGCGCTGTGGCTGTGCCATACGATTATATCCTGGTCTCACGCCGCTGCTGTTGGAAAGTGCTTGACTGCCACCACTGTTGTTATTGCGTGCAGAATTCTCCCATGCAACATCATTCATTTTTTCCCTCGCAGATACAGACCCGCTGCTCGTCGTGTCCTGCTTAAGCTGCTATGTACAATATATATATGCAGGCACCACGCATTAGGCCTGGAAAGAGAAAAGCAAAAGCGACACATGATGAGAGTTTGTGGTGATCAGGGAAAGAAAATTGCCAAACATATGCTTTTACGTATTTCATCTTCATAAAAAGTACCACATAAATATTGCATATCCTAAGCCAATTCATGAATACACTTGGAAATGTAAAGGGTGACAACAGTGGTCCGATACATTATTGAGAGCCAATATTTTCATAAATCAGCATAGTTACTACAATTCATCATACATGTATTTTCTTATGAAGGTGTAAGACCCAATATGTTGTTTTATAAAAGTGGAGGGTATACATGTACATGTAGGACAAGTAATTTGTCCTTTTTAAGAGTGATATTACATCATAATGACACCTGTGTTACCAATGCAACTAAAATTTGAAGCTGCCTTCTATAAATTTATCATCAGAAAATCACAATTACACTGTATGTGCATGCTTTAACTATTTTTTTTTAAAGGAAGTGAATTAGGTATTCACCTTGTGCTCATAATGGAAAACAATGCAGTGAGTCAAGTTGCGCCAATTTATAAACTTAAATACCAAGATGCATTTAGGTTACAATAAAGCAAAGCCATATAGACATGATGGCAGTACGATTTTGTGCATATTGCTTGGCCTGCAAAATGTACAGTGTATGACACAATGTGCATTCACTGTGCTACTAACTGAAGATATGTACATGTAAGGATCAATGCAAGCTAGAGTTTACCAATTTTATACATAGTGGTTGAACAAAAGTTTCCCTTGATGACTAAGAAGTTTGCAAGAGGCTTGCCCAACATAGCAACAATTAATGTATGTAAACTGGATTTCTTCTATTCAGATGCCATTATGCAATAAACAGGTGAAATAAATTGTTGGTAACCAAGGGCTCTGGAGAGAAATGTGCATAAATTTGAATACCATTAGTGAACAGGTTTATTGGTCTCAGTCTCTTCACAATGATGGGAAATGAATGAATATTCATTCATGTTGATTTATTTCACCAGGCTGATTGTAAGCAGGTGGATTCTTCTAATTAGTAATTATTCCACAATGGAAAGTTTTCTCAAAGTTTTCTTAACAATGGCCATGACAACATGAATTTACAATGGTTATGCTGAAAGAATTTTGCCACATGCTTTCTTATTTAGTTATTTTGATAATTCAAATGGTGTGAGATTTTAAAAGCTGGTGTCAGTCATGCAGAACAACTGTACAGGGGGTGTAATTACATGTATGTGCTGATTTTGTGTGATTTGATGTTTGAATGAGAGTACATGCACAGACATGTAAAACTATGTGTATAAAATTTCGTATCAGCCAATAATGCGCCCTCCAAAGACAAGTTGCAAGTCCCTCACTTTTACAGCTTACAGTCTAACAGACATCTTGTCCTGTCTTGGTCGAGTTGGCATGCACAGGCTAGCTGTACATGTACTCTGCCAACTTTAACGTTTAAAGTTAAGCCCTTTTATTTTTACTCAGTCCAGCTATACATGGGGGTGTTTCACAAAAAGTTGGACGTAAAGTCGCACTTAAATTCCTAGTTGCGTGCTGTATACTACGCACCACCCCAATGGTCAGATCATGCTTGGGGGATGCACGCTATTGGGAAGTCTATCAATGAGATAACGTGTTAAATACCGTATGCGCATTGGCGCTTAAGCATGACTCTGTCCAACTTAACTCTTTGTGAAACACCCCCCAGGTTAGACTGAACAATTTTACACACTACTTCATAGCTCTAAACATTACATAACACTATGCACAGCCAGACAACATGGTTTCCAAAAGTCATGCAATTCTGCAGCATACAAATACTACAACAGTGCACAGACACACAAATGTGCAAAATTAGACTACATGTACATGTGTATGCTCAATTTTTGGTTGATTTCAGGTGGATAAAATAAAAAGCCCTGTGTTGCTTTAAAAAGGAGCACTAATTATGATCTAGGCCTAACATTAGTTAAATTAGTTATGTAGGAATCTATGACTGACTTTGCAAGCTAGTGCAGGCATGGACAAGCACAATGGGTGATTTCAAGTACGGTGTGCGGTGTTGGTGTTTAGAGCGTGGAAAGGCTGCTAAACCGAGCTCCAACACCGACGGTCAGTTTACATGGCTGATACCGATCTCTTTATCGATAGCTCAACACCGAGTGACGTCATTCTCTACGGTGAAAAATGTCGACGATGAAATCACTTTCGTTCCAAAATTCTAATAAACTTGCATCATATTGGATTCGAATTGCATAATCATTCAAAGAATCCAAGAGGAAAATATTACTCTTCCATAGGAAATATATGGTTTAATCGTTCAAAGTTGTCTTGACTGTAAAATGGGTTTAACCACCACCATGTGACGAGTGGTCGTAGCATCAGCTCGTTCCGCACTTCCGTGAGGGCAGCAATAACATGTAATGAATACAACACCAACACCAACACCGTACTTGAAATCATGAATTTCCCGATCCCTAGGGGCTGGTGTTGGCGAAAGGGGAAATTACATGCAAATCGTCAACACAAACATAATACTCGGTTCAGCAGACGACATTCAACACAAGCAGGCAAAACTGACTAGTAGAAATACGTCATAATTTTGCGAGGTCAACTCCAACACCAGCCTCCAACACCAACTTGAAATCACCCAATGAGTGGACCTTGTCCCGCAAGTGCAAGGCTAAGGTCTAGCCAAAATTCATTAGTTTTAAGAGCCTGTGCCATAGTAGAGTGGTTTAAGGCACTTGACTGGAGACGCGAGAATTGGGGTTCGATACCCGGCACTGCACTTATGACACTGAGCAAGGCACTTCATCTACATTGCTCAGTTATTGTAATGACATAAATATGCTACTGATACCAACGTGTGCATGTGTGTTAAAAAAAAAATTAAAAAAAAAAAAAAAATCATTTGTTCCGTCTCGATTTACTTAGACAGGAAGGCTAATGTTTATGATTATGTTACACATGAGACAGATTTTGATACAGTGCGAAAAGAAAGATTCCTTTTCGTTAAGTACTGCATTATGATAAAGCACCTGGGTCAATTGTAAGTTTTAGTTGTTAAAATAAATTTAATTACTGGTACAACATAAAGTAATAACCTAACCTTAAGTTAATGTAAATTTTGGTTAAGAAATACATGAGCTATATCGCTTACAGATTACGTGATGTAATCGCATTTTTTGTCAAGAGTTCTCGACACTAGAGAATGGATGGCATGTAGTACATGTGAAGGCCTATCCTTTAATCTTATTTCAATTGTCATATTCACAGCAATCAGAAATAGGGTACGCTATATTGGCTTACAGTTACACCATGCAATTTTGACTTGCATGCTGGTCCATGGCATGGGCACAATTTTGCGCAGTTCAAACTGTTAAATAGTAAACTGTAACACAAGTTCACCTTCAAAATTTGTTATAAAATTTGTTATGACAACTAAAAGTGTGAAGATATTAAAATGATGGCATTATCATGAAATAAGTCACCAGTCCATCACTGCCGTTTAATTCGTCAGTGCTGGTGACAGCTTTCCACTCCCGTAGACTTTGTCTTTGTAACTTACACAATGTCAATGCAACTAACTGGCGCACACACGAGAAGAGAGGTGACAAATTTCACGACAAGGCCAAAATGATACAATAATTTTCACAATACCAGCCCTGATCCCTGGCACTATATCTGCAGCAAATACCAGCAAGGTCAAGGTTAGAAAAGCTGCTCAATTCAAGCAGGTCCAGCTCCAGCTTTTTTCCGCGCCTCGAACATGTAGCACGCTACTGCGTGCGTGCACTAGCACAATGATGGGGCCATGTCCTGCCAGTATCCGAAGCCGGGGAGTGTGGTCTGGCCCTTAATATTCGAGAACTTATTGCTGATCTGAAAGCCGTTAATTCACTTCATTGAGATTCAATCTCACTACTGGTATGCCATAACATCGGAAAGTGAAAATAGAGCTTCAATTCTGTTTCAATACCAGCCAAGCCCCCGAATGAGTCATTCACGTTCATTATCCCACAACACATCACACACTCGCCAGTATTGATATACGCTATCCACACATAGCTGCCATTGTTTACAGAACTCAATCATAACAAAAAAGCGTGTATGAATACGATGTTGCGATCATATTTAATGTTTGATACTTCATAAATAAATAAAATAGTGTAAAACAATGGATATACTATAC
Source organism: Echinometra lucunter (assembly GCA_029962745.1). Classification (NCBI taxonomy): domain Eukaryota; kingdom Metazoa; phylum Echinodermata; class Echinoidea; order Camarodonta; family Echinometridae; genus Echinometra; species Echinometra lucunter. Next base: position 23,542,791 of record CM057153.1, on the reverse strand, counting down.
TTTCATGTACCCACTGACAAACTTATAAAGTGCAATCATCAATACTTACTGCGATGCAGCCCGATTAAGACAACATCTTGGCAATCATAGCTGCTTCTGCAGCGGGCGACATTTTGAACCGTAATGCATTGTGGGTGCCATGTGCTTGACCAAAATCGGATTGTTATAGGTGACGTCATGTACAAACTATTTCAAAGGCAATTTACACAAAATTAGTTGATATTCGATCATCCAAATGTCATATTTTATCATCATATGGAAAACAATTGCACTACATAACATTCGTTGTAAGAGAAAATGGATATGTCGGGATACAAGTACGATTCAGTGACTTGTAGGGACAGGTGCCTGACAGGTGTAGGGGTGTAGGCCGCCCTAGGCCTATGTAGTGCGCCGTCGCGTCCCCGGCACTGAACTAAAATTATTAGTTCAGACAATTTGGTTCAGATCAGTGGTCCCCGGCCATGTGCCCCGCCCATTGGCCCCGCCCCTCGTCAACCCCCTTCCAATTATGAAAAAAAAAGGAAAAAAAAAAGAATTCCTCTAGGTCCCGTTTCATAAAACTTGTTATCAGTAACACCTACCAAATTACTATGACAAATTTGCTCCCGATTTGCTCTCAGCCAATCAGATGCAAGAATTTCAGTAGCTTATAACAGTTACTGCAACTTGTTATTGATAACAAGTTTTATGAAATGGGGGCCAGGTCTTGTACTTTTTGGGATTCGGTGTTATGCAATAAAATCCCTCTAAGTAATGGGACCAACCTCATGCAACTTCTTTTTTGTCAATAATTTTAGTAACATCTCCCTGTCGGATCAAGATGGGGGGGGGGGGGGGGGCTATAGGTCTATAAGACCTAAAATGATAAACCAGAAGGATATATCTCAATGGAATCGTATAGCTCTACGTACGTGGCTCAGTGTTCCGAAAAATGAACGTTAAAACAATTAAAAATCGACTTGATTCGTCACCAAAATGCACCTTCCTGCAGAATTTAAAGGGGGTACCCAATGCTGAAACAATGTTAGTTCATTTAAAAGAGCATGATTTTATTAGCAGAAAAGCATCTGCCTATTTTTTTTCAAAAGTCGTGTTACCAAGGAAACCCCCAAATGTGGTAAGATTTCAGGATATTTTTGACCCCTCAGCTGTGACCAAGTTTCAACTGGGTACCCACTTTGACGTCAAAATGACGTCAAAGTGGGTACCTTGTCGCGCAATTCTAGCAAAATGCGCGCAAGGTATAATACATATTGTACAGTCCAGCGCGCAGCACAACTGCAATACGCGAAGCTGGGTACCCACTTTTACGTCATACCCATAGACTAATAACACCGTCATACCTCATACTCAAATTTTTTGGTCAACTCTTGACTTTTTATTAGAAAATTAGCCAAACTGCACTGATTTCGATTGAAAATCATCAAATTTTTATTGTTATTCTTCTTAGAATTCTATTCTCGATCATATATAAAAAACATTTTTACCATTGTGTAATCACTTTAAGGTTGTAGTCGGACATCTTTGCTTTGGGAATATAATTCTGCCTAAACCGTCCTGTCTGGATCTTCTGAGCTAGCTCGGCAAACTAGGAAAATATAGATTTTATACACTGAAAACAGGTTCAAGTGTATTGCTACACAAGTACTCCATTTTATCGGCATCTTCCGTTCTCACGCTAGGTATGATAGTCACAGCCTCACAGGCCATTATCTTCTGGAAATTCGTCTATCTAATGTCAACTTGCCGCTCACTCCCTTGCGGATAGGACATAATATTGCTAATAACATAGAGACAGTACAAGATGTAAGTCATTATCATATAACCGCCATTATGACCCTTTAAATGAGAGTGGGGGATTTAAGCGAGTTTTTTCTTTCTCTATCTCTTTCCTTTCCTTTCTTTCATGTGTCTTCTCTTTTCTTACTTTCATCTTTTTTCATATTTTTCTGGGCCTTCTACTTTTCTTCCTTTTTGCTTCAGACCTTCCTTTCCTTCCTTCTTTTCCCGACAAAGGTGTCATCCCCACCCGACTTTAGGGCTTTAGGGACGCCTGTGTTCTGTCATATAAAAATACCCATTTCGAGTGAGAAGTGTCTTTATGATATACAGTCAACTCTGCCTAAGTCGAATTTCTTGGGACTTGTGCCAATCACTGAATGCAGGAATTTGTGATTTCTAAACTATCTTTGAGCTGTTTATTTTTCGTTACCATAATATTCTTGATATACTCATCCAGGCTTTTTTTTTCAGTTATGTGCAATTTCATGATGATTCTTTTGCGAGCAGGAGAAGCGAGCAAGCAAGCATTGAAGGTTAAGACCTTTTCCTCTAGATCTGACTATAAAGGCCGCGGGTGTGTGTAAAGCATTGTGTAATGTGTCAGTTTCAAGCGATGCAAAATGAGGACAACCGTCATCATTGGGCCCCATTCTATTATTCTGCTTTCCTATGCCAGTCAGTATATATATTCCTGTATGCGCGTGACTGCCACGGGTTTCCCCAAACCACCCTAAACGAGTTTTAAATGGTAAAATCACCCCTTTTCGATTCCCCCCGAACCTTTTCTTGAGTAATTCCTGAGATTGGATATCACAGATCTTTCAATCAGTATCATATCAACTTTTTACAGGGAAACCTCAAATCTAAGGGTATCTAATTTTTTAGCACTTACTCTGCAAATGATTTAAAGCAAAAGACAAGATGAATGTTTAATTCTCTCTCTCTCTCTCTCTCATTTGTTTTTTTACATTTTGTCCTTTTTTTTTCTTGTCATGAAATTTTTTCAGAAAACTTCCTCATGTTAAAAAAAACCCCCTTGATCCAGTATTTCTTACTCTCTCTCTCTCCTTTCTATCTTCCCTTTTTAAATCTCTCTCTCCCCCCTACTTCTCCTTCCACGTCTCTTTCTCCATCTCATCTTTCTTTTTCTCTCTCCCTTTTCCCCTCTTCTTAATCTGTCCCCTCTTCTCTGAATAACACTACCAGGGGCACCGTCAGTTACAAGGACATTTTTGATATTCTCAAACTTAATTATGTCTTGGAATGTTCCTTGTATTTCTTGTAGGCATGGGCATCAATCGGGGGGGGGGGGGAGGGGAATTGGCACACATTCCATTCCCCCAAAATTCTTAAGGATGGGGACACAGTAGGGTATGCCCCCCCCCAAAAAAAAAAAAAAAAAATTATGGAAGTATTTCATTTCATATAATAGCTTGTCAGCAAAATCCGAAAAAGCCAAGGACCTTCCTTTTTTTCTGAGGGGGGAGGGGGGGGGGGGGGGACTTGTCAGAGAATTTTTGGTTAGGATAAAAAAAGACACCTGTCGGAAAATGTTGGAAGAAAGACACATCTGAATGGGCCAATGACCTTTTTTCCCCTCTTTTTTGGGGGACTTGTTAGCAAATTAATGGTTAGCATAAAAAGGACACCTTTTTTATGTGTCCTCCCAAACAAATATAAAAGGATTGATGCACTTGCTTTTAGGGGACATGTCGTGGGGGGGGGGGGGGGGCTCCGTTTACATATTGTCAGAGTCATCTTTTTGATTTTTTTTTTAAACCTTACTATCATGTGACGTGTATTTCACACTTCAATGACATACCTCATTCATGTATCAACATTCTAAATGAGAAAGCAATAAGAAATACATTGTTACTTCTTGGAATATAATTCATATGATAAAAGGCACATATATGATTACAAATTATCATATATACAATAAAATTACCATAATAAACTTCATATAAATTAGTTAGCATGTGCCTGCATGGGCACAAATGTGATAAGAATCTGTTGTTCTGATATGTAGTCTTGGAGGATGACAAAGAAAGCAAGCATGAAATAAAAATGAAGGGGGGGGGGTAAGAAGTAGAAAAGGATGGAAAAATGGCAATGAAATTATTAAAGAAATGTAAGTATACGAAATTTTGCATGAGGAAATTAAAATTAAACATATGGCAACATGAAATAAGGGAATATACATTGACTGACGATGCATTTACTCATAAAATGTAAAAAAAAAGAAATGTTGATCCTAACTTAATATACAGTGGAACCTCGTTATAAAGAACACTGTTATAACAAACTCTCGTTTTAACAAGGTAATTTTGCCAGTCCCACTTCTTTGTATTTTATTGTTTTTTTAGCCCTGATATAACAAGGTTTCGATATAAAAGAGGCAATTTTGATGGTCCCAAGGACCTCCTTATACAGAGTTTCCCCTGTATGACGATTTATGCAGCGTTTTACACCAACCTGTTTTGGTAGGGTGTCCAGATTGAAATTCTTGGTTCAGATGCAGTTGAGCCCTGTGTTAAAATAGTTCAATTTTAGGGGCACAGACCTAAACTGGGGGGGGGGGGGGCCACATGTGTCCTGGGCTGCTAGGCACCTGTTAGTGTCAAGCCCTACTTTATAAGACTTACCCAATATAGCATCATCTATTTTCAGCTTACCATACCATAAATCCTGACAAACAATGTGAAATGATATAAAATCACATCATCATAATCATATTGCAGACAATCAAACCTGAGTATAATCATTTAGTCATTTCTTATAGACATATCTTTAAACACAGTGGGAGGACTTGTTACAAGCAAAAAACCTCAAACAAACAAACAAAAAACCCAAAATATTTCCAAAATAGTTAAAACCCAGATTGAAAGGCTATTGCTTTAACACACATGAAAACAATCTCAACATAAACTACAAGTTGCCTGAAACCTGAATACTATATAATTCATCTTTCAGAATTTTGTTTATGAAAAATACACTATAATCCCTTACATAAATTCATCTCATCAACAATAATATACATAAATTAATACATGCAGCACAATCATCTTTCAAACAGAATCATTAATAAATGATATGTATAATGCTCTATTTCACAGAAAAAAAATGTGACCTTTTTCATCTTTGTGTATCTTGGATCATAATAATTTGAAAATAAAATTTGTCAGTGAATGGCATGATTCACATTCTGAGGTAACGAGTGACAGAGGAATGTGAAATACATGTACGGAATGATTTGGATCAAGAAGATAATACATTCTCAAAGATTGCATGACCTAAACAGTAACACATTCATACACACATGCAGCTTGAAAACATCAATAACCCAATTTTATGAAGGAGGCTGAAATGAAAAAAAGGTCTAAATCACAGTTAAAAGCTAGTAGCCCACATTTGCAAGTGGCACCCAATCTGCATAAAAGTTTTACTTTAGATTGCTTTAAGCCACAAAAAACACTAGTAAAGTTTTAGATCCCAGTACATTCTCGTTTAGGATTGAGAAGGAAATATTCAACACAAATTTTCTTTTATTTTCTTTGTTTTGTAAAGGGGTCTTCCTGTTGCTTTAAGAGTAAAACCATTCATTTTTGACTTATTCTTTGGAATATTGTTGTAAATTTGATAACATGATAGTTTCACATAAATATCTGTCATTCAAAATTAAAATTGGCCTATTTCTCTTCAAATTCTGAAACGATGTTGTGCCAATGTGGGCTACTACCTTTAAACCTCCATCACAGACTAGAATAAGCATAAGAAGTGTCATCCTTTGGACAGGACAATTGCTAACTATACTTATTGAGATTTCCACCATGGTTTAATGATAAATTGAAGTTCTGGTCATGTGATTATAATGTGAAAGAAACTGTTTCAAAGCTATTAGGAAAGGTTGACTAACTTATAAATAAAAAATTGGTGTATAGCCTTAGGTTTTGAAATCTTCGCAATGATAAGGAACTCAATCTTGTCTCACTGGGTATATGGGACTATATAAAAAAGTTTGGGGCCAAACATTTTATGTCGTATTTGAAATATGCACCCATTTCTGAGTGCATGTGCTCTTCAACAATAACGAGGTGATTTCTCATCATTGCTGTGATTTAAAAACAATGGGGTATACACCGATTGTTATTTACTATTTGATCAAACTTTCCGGTCGATCCTTAGTGAAAGCAGGCACGGAATGGTAGGCACTTGATCGAAGAATATCTTTCATACTTTTAACTATTTCGTCAACGGAATAAACGCCATTGTCATCAATTTCATAACGACAAAAAAAATTTCCAGTGTCATGGGGATTCAAACCCTTGACTAGCATGACTAGTAATATATCGAGCTCTGACAATGGCTTTAACCACTGCGCCACGAGCAGTTGATGAAGTTGACGGTGCACTTTATTCATTTATACCCGGATTCATTTCTAGTCCTAACTTCTCAGACGTGATTATTTTATAAATTTCTAAGGATAGACCAACTTTCCCATCTGCTTTGAAAGAGTTTCTTTCACACTGTGACCAAAACTCATTTCACTTTACTGTTCATGTGATGAAAGTTCTAGTAGGGTATCAACCAATAAATGCTACAATCAGATATCTTCAGATCTGAGATGTGGTCCGCACCATATGGTACAAAATAGTTTAGGGCTAGCTTGCACACATGTTTGTCTCTTGAAAATTGGAAGTAGCCAAGGTATTAATCCTTCTTGGCCCGTCCTACAAAAGTATTCATCATTTCCTGTATTCCATTTGCGTCATAAACTGCTTGGACTGCCTTCGGATGCCATAAGCTGGAGAGGAGAGAAAGAAAAACAGTGTAATTTGTTGCGATGTTTTAAAACATAATACAAATCCTTTCTCGTGAATTATCTATCTATTCAAATTCAAAACTTGTCTGCTATTCTTTTATCTTATTGTGCAGGGGCATCAATCCATTTTATATTTTTCGGAGATGCTCTTTTAAAAAAGAAAAAAAAAAGGTTCTCGGCTGAGCTTTTTTTTGGGGGGGGGGGGCATGCCCTATTGTGTCCCCCATCCTTAAAAGTTGGGGGGCGTGTCCCCTTGTCTCCCCCTGATTGACACCCGTGTTATTGTTGTGTTGAAACATTTTTGTTAGCTTAACTGTTTTTTTTTTTGGTTTTTTTTTCAATCGTCATGTATAAATACGGGCCTTTGGTACCCTCGCATCAACATCATCACTTATCCATTGGTTTTTGTTAATTGTTCATGTTGTTTTATGTATTTCTTTGTTTTTGTTGCTCTGATTAGGCCCTAGTTCTGATTGTTCTCATTTATTCTACAATGCCCCTTTTTAAGCCATGTGAAATAAATTTGATTTGATTTGGAGATGATTATGCTACATATGTTTGGAATTATCTAGGGGGAACAATGATCACGTTTTGTTCCTTTAATCAGGTACAATCATGTTTATTTGTAGTTTTTGCATTGATGTCATAAATGTCATCTAGAACTAATAGATATTCTCAACAAATCAACTGATTTACATCCCCTTAAATCAGAGCCCTCCTCTCTGAACATCAAGCTTAATTACTGTTGTTCAGAAGAAAGTACAGCCCCCATTCCACTATGCTGCTCAAGCTACGATTTGACAATTTTTTCAGGTCAGGGAAGATCGGGTAAAAATTGGCTGATATGGACCCAATTCTCAGCGAGTTTTTGGGACGGTGATGGAAATCGTAAATGATTCAGCCGATGTGAGCTAACCCCGGGAGGGGCATCGTGAGCTTGTAAAAGTCTGAATAAGCGCAGTAACAGTGTAACTAAAACGGAAACAGCGTATCTAAAGTGGAAACGGCGCAGTTAAAGTGGGAACGAAATGTATTGAGAGCGTTGTAGGAACCTGCCTTAATTACAGTATGAGAGGGGAGCGCGTAGTGAGCGCGGTTACAGCAGGAAAGTCGTCATTAGATCGGGGTGGAGCGGGGCAGCAGCCGGATCACAGCGGCATCCAGTTTACATCCCGTTCTGGTGCTGCTGTCACAATGCTGAAAGTCCTTACTATGCTCACTCCACTGTGTTTACGCTGTAGGTACGTTCTTTCCACTCGCTTAACGATCAGTTTTGATCAGGAAGATCGGGATGAAGTTCCGAACATGTTCAAAATTTCTTGCCGATCTCAACAACTACCCCATTCTTCTGCGTTCTCACAACGCTGCCGCCATGATACTACTGATTTAAAACAACCCCTGTACGCTTTTGCCGCTCTCCGGCGATTTGATAGATCGGGAGAGATCGGCATCCAGATCGTGATAGTGGAATGGGGGCTTACACAGTCGAACAATGTTCAGATATGAATAACTCAATTTTCATCAAAAGTGGATTTAACCCCTTTTACAAATGAGCTCTTAAAGTTAAATTGTATCTCACGTAACACAAAATAAATACCAAGTTGCTATTGACTGAAAAGATGTAACTGATAAGATATATAGACCTGTTCACTAATTTTATGTATACTTGCTGAACAAAAGTTTCTCTTAAACAATAGGAAGCTTTTCAGAGGCTTGTCAAACATAGCAACAAACTGTGCATGCAAACTGGATTCCAGCTCACCATTACGCATAACAGGTAAGCCGAATATTTGGTAGCTCGGGGTTCTGGAGAGAAGCATGCATAAATTCAAATACTAGTGAATGGATCTATTTAGGGAGATAGAATAAAATCATGTCATGTGTTATGTTACAGGGTGAAGGTCAGGTCAATGAATGCCTATGGAAATGAGGAGCATGTCTTACTTTTTGATCCCAGGAAAGAAGTAGAGGGACCTGGGTAGGACGAGGACCCTTTGGTTTGTTCTGATGGCAAGCATAATCCTCTCCACAGCGTACTCTGGCTCCAGTAAGTCAACCATAATGGCATGTCTGAACACAGAGAAAGAGAGAGAGAAGGAGAAGGGGGAGGTGGGGAAGGGGCGAGAAAGAGAGAGACAAGTGTTATACTATAAGGCAAGAAACTTTTGAAAATTTTCCAATTGGTCTAGAATCAAAGGAGTTTCATGCTATGAAACAAACAAATCACAAAACTTAATTATGCAATTCATAAAGGTGTTTTGTGGTGAGGATAATTCCTGAACAAGTTAAGTCACAGGCTGGGTCTAAGTAGAGTTAAACAAAAAAGACCCAACCTAAATAACTATGACATCTTCTGAAACCAAGCTTAACAAAGCTCAATTCAGAATCTGGTTTTAAAACTTTGATATACTGGTAATATATGTCATATTCCTGGGCTACATCTTAGATAAATTATCATGTTGCAATCAGGCTCTTTCAAAATGTTTAGACCTTATCTATAACAAAAGTTTTAACAAAATTTACTATTAGCATACAAATGTTATTATGTATATTTGGTAAGCCCTCAAAAATTCTTCACTGAATTTCTTTGCTTTGAGATGAAGAACAGCAAGATACTGGCCATAGTAAGATGCTGTGAAGTTTTCTCCCCCTCAAGTGGAATATCAAACAACTGCCTGGCCAGTGATGATGTAAACTTCAAAACAGTGTAAATATGCATAATGCAGTGCATTCACACATGGTAAACCTATAAGGGTTCTTCTTAGTGTACGAGCAGTATAAAAAAGCAGTGTGATTGTTGTGCAGGGAGCCCTTTGAGTGGATGGGTTCTAACACAAGATGGTGTGCAGCCCCTATTTTACGATTCTTTCAGATTTCGACACGAAAATTCACCGGAAATCGTGAATGGAATATCACATAATCTCGCACATATATCTTTTTTTTTTTTAATGCAAGGTGGACAATGTGAGTCGATATTTAACAAGTTTCATTCCAATGTTTTCTTTATTACAAAAATTCATGAGCTTCAAATGTACACAGGTCGGTGTAGGGAGAAACACTTCAAGTGAATATCTTAAGTGTTATGAGATTTGACCAGCTTTTTAAAAGAAAAATTCAGCTCTAATGCACTGTTGATTACAACTCACCTCGATTTAACTCCATCAAACATTCCTGTTTTGATGTAAAATGGGCATACCACCGTGCATTTCACACCAGTCTTGCCCGAGTACTCTAGCTCATGATACAGGGAGTCGTCCAATCCGACGGCCGCAAATTTACTGGCGCAGTAGTCCACCAGACCGCTCACGCCGAGATGACCAGCCAAAGAAGCAATGGTTACGATGTGACCATGGTTCTTTTCTAACATGTGAGGCAGGAAGGCTTTCAGCGTCTTGAGAAAAGAGATATACATGTACATAATTAAAGACATTGCGAGTTTTGTATTAAGGAAGACATACATGGAGCAATGAATTCCATTCTTGAAAGTATTTCCCTGCATTCCTCATTGATTACTTGAAAAAAAAAATGTGCACAGTTAAAATGTATGAACTCAACCTAAAAAAAATCTACCTGGGCCAGTATTCAATTTGATACTTAAGCCACAATTTTAAGCTATTTTTACTCAGTTTTTGGTATTCAGTTGAATCCCTGGGCTTGGAAGTATTTCACCCAAAATTTTAGACAGCCACCTAGCAGACTTAGGAGAATTAATTTGGATGTCTGGTTGGCTGGCATGTAGTTTTCATAACCACATAGTCATGATCTGCTGCACACAGGTAAATTTATAACCACGCATAAAATGCGATTCCTTAATTGCATGTAATTTTGGATGGGCCGTATGGCGTAACAATGGTTATCCATGAGTATTTTGCCTTAAAGTCGACTTGCTAAAGCATGAAATGAGTTAAGGCATTTTACTTAGCCAAGTAAAATGCTAAGTAATTTACTTACTCAATCCATGTATCAAATTGAATTCAGAAGTATGAAAAGAAAAAGTTGCTTTCAAAACTAATACCAAATGTACTGAACGTGCTTCATCTTGTATCCTAAATTGTAAAATTGTATTCATTTTCCATACAGTCATTAACTACATTTTTTTTCTCACATTTAATTTACATTTCTTCATTAAGCTGTTACATGACTAACATAATTTACTCGACTGTGAAGTACCAAAGGGTCATATTCATATACATGTAGTTTGACTTATCAATCAATGCCAAATGAACATAGTGTAATTCCATCAACTGATTTACAGAGGCCCAAGTCTGAAACACTTGATTCTATTCAATTAACTATTTACCCAGAAATGAGCATTAATGTTCACATCCATGGTTTTCTTGATGAGTTCATCGGGGCACTGGAGAAACTTCTTCCCTGAAACGATGCCTGCATTGTTGATGAGGATGGTCACTTGTCCAATGTCTTCCTTCACTTTGTCTGCAGCCTTGTAGACAGCCTTGTTGTCGCAGCAGTCCACAACAAAGCTGTAGGCTTTGCCTCCTGCATCCCTGCAAAGCAGCAAGGAGAAACAAGGAAATCCCATGGTCAAGGGTGACTGAAGAATGTATGACAGCTTTGAAATTTTAAAGTGTAACTGAAAAAATAATTTGTGTACACCTGGTATGTGTGAAATACCCCCCCCCAAAAAAAAACAAACTTAAGACCACACAATCAGGGCATTTATGGAAGTGAATAGCTGTTCGATTCCATAAACACCCTAATTCATGCCTGCACATACATGTACGACCTCACTATTCGCAGTATCTCTTTAAAAAAATATTTAATGCTCGTATATGGGAGAGTGACACTGAATTCCTAACACACAGAGCAAAATGTTTTTGGTGATTGGTGACTGTTATAGTGAAATTCTAATGGAGTACAAAAATCTCCAGAAATTGTACCCTGTAAATACTAAATTTTATTATTAATGTTGTTATAAATTCTATTCCTTACCCCCGTCTATCATCTCTTAATCTACCTATATTCCTTATAAATCCTAGTTTAGTTGTTCCCTCTTTACCTCTCCCTCTGTCCCTGCTCACTACATACTACCCTCCCTCTCCCTACCTCAATCTTTCTCTTCTCTTCTCTTCCTTCCTTGCTCACACCTTCCCTACCTCTCATTTTCCCTCTTCCCCTCTCTCCTTCCCCATCCCTCCCTTCTCCCTCTCTCCCTCTTTCATCCCATTTCTCTTCTTCTTCCTTCTATCACTCATCTCCTCCCCTTCCGGCTTCCCATCTCTCCTTCCCTTTTCTCTTTCTTTCTTTTTCTCTCTCTCCCCCTCTCTCTCCTTCTCACCTAATTTCTTTGACCACTCCCTCGGCAGCTGCAGCATTGATGTCCCAAATGACAACTGTGGAGCCGAGCCTGGCAAACGTCAAGCTCATCAAACGTCCGATGCCCATCCCACCTCCAGTGATGAGTACAATTTCCTTGCTGACATCTTTCTGGGGTTTCCAAGAAGCAGGGATGATGTTGTCAATGAAACCGACAAAGTTCCAGAAACAAACTTTTACAATGGTCCAGAATAGGAGGGCAATGACCACGATTGGGTTATCCATTGTGCCAGATTGAGAACTGCAAGTTAGAAAAAAGAAACTGCCTTAAAGATGGCTAGAACCATTGTAAAACATATGCTCTGACAAACGCAATCAATATCCTGAACTAACCAAATTCATAAATTTAACCTAGTCCTGACTCAGGACTCACCTATCAGTAACCTTAACCATAAACCTACCTCAATGGCAGCCCAAAACCTAAATCTTCTGATGAAATGAAGCTTGGAGATAATTGTTTCCAGGTCAGATATCGAAGCACCAGCTAATTCATACTGTACTAGTCTCAAAGCAGCCTTTGCACCTTTCATAAATGTGCAAATTACATAGATATGTTATACCGGCGGTAACTACATTACTCCCCCTCCCTAAATGATAAGTACACAAGGCCACTATGTAAACAGAGGCATTTATTTAGGCTGAGGACTTACAAGGGTTCAACAAGAACTTCAGAAAAGGCTCTTCCAATCAAACAGCCCGTCTAAATATCTTTGGCATGTACTGTACATTTACTTTGCTCATCGTACGATACTCTTCAGGTAGCATAAATCATGAAAAGGTGATATCTTTAAGACCCACTTGAAGTCTTATCTAGGTGGGAACAAAGTTCTTACATGCATTACAAAAACTGGATTCGTACCAAGAGTCTGTAATTGACAAGGGGAAAATATCAAACAATATACAACATACTCTATAACAGATCTGTGCCTACTTGATTACAATAAATGTACTTAACTTTTGCGCTTTGATATCAAAACTAATAGCTAACCAATTACAGATGACACGAATCTAGAGACTCGATTCTTAACACTGCAATCCATGATTGGATGTGATACAACCATTTGTGTAATAGCTAGACAGTCAATTCATTAATATCGATTCTGAAGATAAGTGAGCCTGATCGATTCAGTATACCGCGTAGCTAAATATTTTGTCCATCCATGGCTATTGCTTCATATACAGATTCTAAGTTTAGTCGGCACCATGGGAGCCAAGATTTATTGAGTTTCAAATCCTCCAATGATGCCCTTCACAATGAAACATGCAATAGCTGACTCCAACAAATTACCTATTTTCTACAAACCTTCAAACTTTTAATTTTAGTCAGATTTCCATCTGCAACAAACTGATCATGCTCATATTTGATTTTGACAGTTTGATTCTTGTATGTTTTTTTACCAAAAAATATCATTCAGAAAGGTAAAAAAATATCAAAATACTTGTTCTCAATTACACAGATTTACAACAGTTCACAGTGGTCCTCCCATCTTGCAATATCCAACTGGTTAACAAAGCATACACGAATTATCAGATGATGCATCTAAAGATCAAACACAAACTGGCCCCCCCCCAAAAAAAAATGTGGAAAATAAAATCTCAGCATAAATTTTTACCGCCCTATTTGGAGTTATCAGGCTTTAACAATGATGGTTTTTTTAAAGAGGAAACAATCTCTAACAGCCTTGAAGCCAAAGGATTAACATTTGGTATTTGCATAAATTCATTTATAAATTGATTTCTTTATCAATACAAAATAACACATCATAGTTTCACGATTTAACCACAGAGGATACATGTAATTTCCTCTCTGGAAAGACATCATATAGCTAACCTTTCAGGACAGGAAGTTTTAAAGGAAAGGCTAAAGTCCTAAACAGTGTTTTCCCCCAACTTGCGATGGTTACCTGCATCTTTATTTCACTACACTTCCTGACAAAAAAAAATTTGTGTATCTGAAAAGAACACGTATTGAAAAGACATGTATATTAACAGACACTATATTGAATAGTTTGGCAAATTGTCAACATGCAAACAATGCATGAAAAATAAAAAAAAAACAGGGAAAAAGATTTTGAGCTTTCCCTTATGTAGCAAATCAAAGGGTTTTTGCTTTATTTCATTTTTAAAATTCCTAACAAGAAACATCATATTTAATGCAAAAAAAAAAAAAAAAAAAAAAAAAAAAAAAAAAAAAAAAAAAGACAAAAAAAGATGGATCCAAAAATTTAAGGAACTGTGAATACGGATCAGAATCTGTATAATTTTCAGGCCCTCGTGTCACGTTACTGATTAAAATCACAAAAAGTAGGCAACTGTTGCAAATTAGGGCAGATGTATCAACCTATTGACCAATGAATTCTCAAATTCCCACAGGCTAAAACCATAGCATTACAGGGTTTTCTTTATGGTAAATTAATCAGCCTTTCTCAGCAAGTTGGCACCAATCAATTTCCTTTTCCACTCCAACAGTACAAAGTTTGTAAAAATATGAAAGGATAAGCCAAAGTGAATGAAAATTGCAAAATTTAATAGAAAAATTGCTAACTTGCACACAGAAATAGTGATTACATGATTTTTCACCACCTTGCCAATTCAACAATTTCAATGATAAGACATTAAAAGTTACATTGCACCACAGTACATAGTTTGAAAAGATATGAAAGTATATAGCCAAAAGTAAATGAAAATTGCAAACTTTAATAGAAAAATTGCTTATTTGCACACAGAAATAGTGATTATACGATTTTCACCACGTTGCCAATTCAGCAATTTAATAAATGATTAGTTACAATTAAATCGCTCTTATTCTTATGAGAACGTCACCACATACTGCCTTGGAAATGGACTCAAAGTTTTCAGTAAAATTTTCTCTTATTGTTCATGTATGTGTATAAATTCCTAGCCTTCTGCATCAAGAGATACTACAGAAGTGTGACTAGTAAAAAGAGAAGCTGTACTGCTATGTATTGAGACTTCAGGTTTATCCCATAGCTAGTGTCACCTTTAGAAGACGCTTCTGTTGGTCCAGAATGTTGGGCAGTACTTATCATACATGGGCAGAAAGAGAAAAATCCACTGACAAATTTAAGCCCATTCCCATCACTGTATGGTGTGGCGTTCTCGAATTAGAGCAGTTTAATGGGGTGTTGCAAGAAAGTTGCAATCGATTGCAAGTTGCAACTGATTGTCACTGGCCAATCAAAATCATTGTTGCATGCATGTCTTCTTAAAAGGGCAGACCCTGAGCCAATCAGAATGGTTGTTTCAAAATTAGCAATTATTTGCAATTGATTGCAACTTTCTTGCAACACCCCATAAGTGTAACTAATCATTAAACTCTTTAAATTGGCAATGCAGTGAATAACATATAATCACTATTTCTGTGTTAAAAATTGCAATTTCTGATTCAATTTGACAATTATATTTCATTTTGGTTTATGTTATATCCATATTTATTTTTTTCAAGCTATGTAAATGTGGAATAAAATAATTTGTATTGCCAATTTGAGGAATGAAGATGATTAATTTAGACCTCAAGAAAGCTTTGTACTGCTATGGGTTATAAAGGGACTATACATTTCATATATGCAGTGGGTTCAATTCTACTGTATATGAGACATGAGATCAGAGCAGAATAGTCAGTAACTGGGATACATGATTGATCGAACTATTGAAAAACCTGGGGCCTGTTTCTCAAAACTGTCACAAGTCTAAGTTCGTGGACACCCCACTGAAAAGCGTGTTACTTCTTCAATACATGTCTCTATGGGTTGTCAAAGAGCACAGACTTACAACAGTTCTTGAGAAACAGGCCCCTGTATTTACACAAGCCTTGTTTGCAGGGTCAAGCTGAAACTTAGTATTTGTATAATGCCTGTGAATGCAAATAGTGTTCACTGGACTGGAGTTCCATATTTGCTTTGATTAAAAGATAATGATAAATTGTAAGCTAGATGCTTCATTTTGGAGCATGAATATGTGTCATATTTCATTTCATAATACAATCATGACAATGTGAGTGCTACATCTACATGTATACTACAAAGAAGCTATGAGGCATTACAACCAATGACCATGAAATAACAAAAAACATCTAAAATATTTTGCTCACTTATGTAATTTTTTGTTAGGAAAAGAGTCCTCATTGAGAAAAGTGATTGTAATGTAAAATCATCTTTTAAATTGCACCTGGGAGTGTTTCATAAAGCTGTTCATAAAGTTACAAATGACTTTACAAACGTAGTGGACATGGATCAATGTTACTGTTGTTTACAAACATTTTACTGGGAAGTACATTTTTTGCCACAATTTAATTGAGATTATGGGAAATGCAGTCACACTTTGTTTAAATGTCAGGAAAAACTGTGGACATCTGATTTGGCACTTCATATTCCAGTCGTTCGTAAAGTCATGCTTACATGTAACTTTACAACCTCTGACCTGCATGATGTGGGTATGGATAAAAGTAAAATGTGACGAACTAGTTTAGAAATATTAGATAATAAATGTAATGCAATATACAGAAAAAAATTGTTGACAGTCAAATGAGTCAATCATCATGAAGATCTAATGACTATGAAAACCAGATACATAATGTAGGCCTAAAGGGGGTATCTCACTGGGCTTGAAACTAGTTCGCGACTAGTTTGCGACTCCAGATTTTGCTAGTTGCAGAGACGTCTCCTGAAAATTATGGAGTCTCCGAGGAGTCCCAAGAAATTCAAACATGCTCGATTTTTTGGGAGACTTTTTCCAGTCTCCGAGAAGTCTCTGCGACGTCTCCATCAGTTGCGGAGACTAATTATATCCGCGACTGCTGAGACGTCTCCGAGATGTCTCCATGTCTCAAAGACATCGCGGAGACCTGCAGGAGACCTGCAGGAGACCAGAAAGACTGATGAGACGTTGCGGAGACGTCTCAGCGACTCTACTTGACGATGTTTGACCCACTTTAGAAACCACGTGATTGAACGCGTGCTGACATTCCTCCTGGTCCAAGTGAGGTACATGATCCTGCAAATGCTCTATCATTAGTATCATAATTATTTTGAAACTTGTCGCATAGACTTCTCTTTGGTGGGAGCTTATGTTGGAGATGTCTCTGGGATTGCAGAGACTGCAAGTTTCTGACACATCGCGGAGACGTCTTCGTTGGTGAGATAGGGCCTTAATGACTGACGTTAGATTTACATCCTGTACATGGAGTCATTTCTAAAATTATGTTGAAATTCATGTCAGTGTAAGTTAGATGGTTGTGAAAGCCAAACTTCAAAAGAAAAATACAGAATACAAATATCATTGCCTCTCACACTCAGAGTCTTACAATCACGTTCACAACATGTATTGCCATAAGTGCCAATGCCTACTGCGTTAATTATTTCTGAATTTGCTCCAACCAAGTTTGGTTTACTTCACTTGCACGCCAAGAAGCCGCGTCAATCTTCGCAAGCCAGGGTGATGCCGCACCGCCGCAGCCGCGCCGGAGCACTGGAGTTACAGCAGTGCGAAGGCAGCTGCAGCTCAGACAATACGCACAGCACAAAACGATAATAAACTTCGATTAAACCACAACAGACACGCATACATACTCCCAAAAAATATCAATTCTCTCTTAAATATTGATAACACTATGAGGACAATATTTACCTCCGAGTCAATTTCAGTTAAAGCTGACAGCTCAGCCAGACCACACAAATAGCGGGAACCTTAGGCGACAATTGCGGTGCGTGTGCCGGTACGGTATGACTCGACGTGACGTCGGTGATTGGTGAGCTAGCTAGCTAGCTGCTAGCTGATCTTCAGTGCAGTGCATGCAGCTAGCTCACTCCGATCCGCGCCGCATTGATCAATGCAGGAAAGTGGACCTGCCACGCCCCTGGTCACGCCCAAAGACTCTCCCCCACCACTCACATACAGTACGTAATAGAGAGATTTCCTCCATTCACGGAAAACTTCGAGTTGGGGGGGGGGGGGGGGCAATCCATGGAGAAATAAGTTCAGTGAATAGGCTTACTGACTGCCACCTCCATGGAGAAGGATTTCTAATTACCATTCAAGCTCCTTTGGAAGACATGTACTTTTTTTTCTAATTTTCTCTGTTGTACACATTTCTTATTTATAGTTTACATAAACAATGCATGTACAGAGTGAGTCAGAAAAAATGTCCCATCATTTTGAAGTTGTCTTGATTGAAGTATGAACATTTAATCATGAGTTTCATATGTCTTGGTAGAGTTATCGTCCCCGCATTGATTGGTACCCTTTTCATTTGGATCTTTGCATGCATGACTGAATAACAGACAATCTTTAGAAGACAGCAAAATATCACTTGCGCCAAGTGGCTGGATGAAGATTAAAACAATTTTTCAAAGAAGTTATAACTTATGTACACATCCACACACAACACCACACCTGTACTTGCCTACAAAAGGGCTTGCCTGATTTGGCAGCAGTTATGTTCAGCTCTTTGTAAGTAGCACAAGTATTATGGTTCGTCCTGTTTTATTCTTCACCCATCCACTTGGCGCAAGTGATATTTTGCAGTCTTCTAAAGACTGTCTGTTATTAAGTCATGCATGCAAAGTTCCAAATGAAAAGGGTACCAATAAATGCTGGGAGGATAACTCTACCAAGACATATCATGAAACCTATCATTGAATGTTCATACTTCAAACAAGACAACCTCAAAATGATGGGACATTTTTTCTGACTCACACTGTATATCTATATTCTGCATTTTTCCATTCCATGGTCAACTGTACAGGACCCTTGTTTTACGCAAGAGGGCCCAGTTTTCATGACACAACCTCCTCCCAAAATATATCTTTTGGTGCTGCATATATAGATGATGGAAATTAATTCGAAACTGCTTTTAAAATTCCTGATAATTTCTACTAATAAAATAGAAGGGGGGGGGGGTAGAAAAGCATATGATAGGATCCCCTCCATAACCTTCCTAATTAGTGGGCTACAGTAAATTTGCATTTCATTCAGAGTAAAAAGGGAGTTGGGAAGCTAGAGAGGGCATGTGCCCCAATAAAATAACAAAAAAGGAGTGGGAGGGAGAGAGAGAGAGAGAGAGAGAGAGATAGGGAGAGAGGGAGGTGGGAATGTATTAGGAAAAAAAAATAGGAAAGGAGTCATAAGGGAACCTCCACTATACACCCCTCCCTCAGATGAAAATAACGTATATTTCACTCACTGAATGAGCCAAGTGCCCCTGCCCCCTCAGCAGCTCGACCCACACTATGCCACTGTGGTGCCTGACATTATACTTTCCACTCATGAAAGGGAATGCAAATCTTGATACCAATAACTACACTGTATTACAACTGTCTACAACATCAAGAGGCAGGCAAAGAGTAATTCCTTTTATTTGGAGTCTTTGATCTGCATTCAGAGTGATACACAGAAGTAGTCTTCATGACACAGTGTTGGAAAACATACAAAACATTACCAAACATTTAGCTAAAGAGGGACTGAGCTCTTGCACGCATGAATACCGGTAATCATGGGGGGGGGGGGGCAGATTAACTATAAAGAACTAATACTTTTTTCTTCACTTTTCATGAAAATACAAAATTCTCAAATGCAGTAATATTCATTCTTATCAATAGACCTACATGAAGTTATGTAGCTCACACACCTGTCACTGATTGACTGCAATCTGAAGTATCAAAGCAAATATAAAGGGGTAGTCCATACCGATATAAAATTTTTCTAAATATAGACAGAAAAAATGAGACAAATCAGTGATTTAAAATCTAGTAAGATGATGAGTTATGATTTCTTTGCATTTGATTAGCGAGATAGTAACTTTAAAATAGAATTCATCACTATTTTCATCTGATTTTCCTGAAATTAACATTACGTAAGGGTGGACTTTCCCTTTAAGGAGACAAGCCAAAGAATTTCTGAATTGCAACCTGATCCTGAAGTGTTTGAATATGATGCTTTTGATGGTGCATCAATCTGTGTTACATAATTCTTAGCTCACACAAATACCACTTAAAAGCATGTTACTTTAATATTCCACAACTGTTGCAAAAACAAACATATTGACAGTGATCGACATGGACTTTCCTGAAAACGCAAAACAATATTGCACAATTTACAGCACTTGAACACTCAGCAATTTTAGGATGTCCAATACTTTTGATCAAGTGGACGTGACTGAGCACTGATTTCTTTCAATCTAATGGAATGATTTGTCTGTTTATACAGATGAGAAAAAAAAAAGAGAGAAAAGAACAAATACAAAACAGAACAAAGTAAATGAAATAGCTGAGACTACATTCCTGAGTGATTATGAAGAATCATAATTCTTCCTCTAGTGCAAAAGGAAAATATAAAAAAAATAAAATAAAAACAAAACAAAGAACAAAAGGCTTTAATTCAAATATCCAAGAGGGCAATAAAAGTGAATTCTTTAGATTCACTGGTCTCTGATTGCCGATAATATCTTGTAGAGAATATCGCATACACCTTTTTGCTGCCAGGAGGCAAAAAAAGCTTTTTTGCCATGTTGTTTGTTTGTTGTTGTTGTTTTTTTTTGCCCACTCATATTTATTTGTGCATAAAAAACCAGCAGGGGTTACCACGGGGGTTAGTACTTCGTATGTGAACATGCCCTTAATGTTTTTTCCAACTTCCATACACATTACGTTGGGTGAGGTAAAAGAGTGTACTTTTTTTTCTTCAAAATTCTGGATTAGAAAATTATCGAATTGAAACCCGAAAGATGAGGAAAAACACTTTTCCCATTAACGAACTGAACATAAAAAAGGCAAGACAGGGAACAAGAAAAGCATTGATATTAAAGCAATGCTTTAAGCAGCATTTCATCATAACAATCGAATTATCACAGAAATATGAAAGTGATTCTATGTGGATGACACTCATTTGATTGTCAGTTTAATAAGATATATCAAAATAATACTGTTAAAACTTGTACATGAGACATGATTATATTTTGATTCAATATTTGTCTTATAGTTTCCAATAAAATCCAACAAACACTGTCAAGTTGAAAATAAAGTGTCAAAGTTGGGCATACATCTACATGTATTCAAAAAAGCCTTTTCAAAATGTATGAAGCCTACAACAAAATAACTTTATTAAAAGAGAAATTACCCTTTTCCTGATTCTTTGTTTCAAACAAAGTTTGTTAAATAATTTATGTAACATACATGTATATCCACAAAGTCTTTACGGGGGGTGTGTGTGTTTCACAAAGATTTAAGTTTGACTTAAGAGTCATTCTTAAGCGCCAATGCGCATCCGGTATTTGACGCGTACTCTCATTGATAAACTTCCAATAGTGCGCGTCCCCTGAGCATGATCTGACCAATGGGATGATGCGTAATATACAGCACGCAAGTAGGAATTTAAGTGCGACTTTAGTCAAACTTAAATCTTTGTGAAACCCCCCCCCCCCCCCCCCCCCCCCGGTATGTTTTTCTAAAGCTCTCATTTTTTCATTTCTTTGACATATAGATGGTGCATAATCATGAAATAAATGACAGCAAACAAATAAACAACCTGACGAAATGTACAGCTACAAGTACAATCAAAACTGTCTACATTTTTTCATTTTTTACAGAGTTGTCTTGCCATTTACATCACATATGATGTGATGTAAATGGCAACCCTAACCCTAACCCTAACCCAATGCATCACTGCCCACAGTAACCCAAATGGTAACTCAAACAGTAACTCAAACAGTAACCCAGATAGTACCTTTGACAACCATGCTGTGATACTACTACTTGAACCATTTACCGAGAGATAACTGCGTGTAAACATTACCAGCACATGATAATATGTGACCATGGTTCTCGCCAGTACATAACACCCATGGTTCCAATACCATGTGTAAAGGGTTTCAGACAAGGAAGAACCATGTGTGAAATTGCTGCACCATGCGTGGCAACAAGGGTAAAAAAATATTGGAGTATATATTCCTAACAATAATGATAAATGTCACAGATTGTTTTGCTTTTTGGCAATGTATTTTTACTTTTATGCCATTAGTAGACAACTCCTGCTTACCAAGAAGTATTTTTCATCCTTTTACTATAGCATATACTGCCGCCACACCTAACTTTAGGTGTTATTCCGTAAAACTTTCGAAACTTCCACGCTTTACGCAGAGTGGGAACCGTGTGTGGATTTTTTACTAGTGAGAACCCTGGCTACTACTTGAACCATTTACTGAGAGATAACTGGGTGTAAACATTACCAGCACATGATAATATGTGACTACTCAACACCATTCTTAAACGGGGACAAAAAGATGTTACATGGCACTAACAGCTTGGCTTTATAAGAAAATCTCATTGAACTACTATCTCAACTATTAATCAGAACTATAATGATACACCTGTAATAATGATGATGATAATAACAATATAAAAATGGGGTTAAACATTACCAGCATGTAATATTATGTGACTACTCAACATAGTTCTTAAAGGGCGACAAAAAGAGGTTACATGGCGCTAACAGCTCGGCTTTATTTGAAAATCTCACCTATCTCACACTATTGATCAGAACTATAATGATAATAATAATGATGATGATGATGATGATGATGATGATGATGATGATGATGATGATGATGATAGTATAAATGATACTGACAATGATAATGATAATAATGATAATAATAATAATAATATAAAAATGAGGTTATATTTACTCAGAATATTCACATCGGTAGTAATACAGGGGAAAATATGTATAACAAGGCCACCAGGACCGAAGGATTTTCCCCATTACGGCCGTTACCTCATTTTATCAAACAAAAAAAATGAATATATGGGACTACATGTACACAAATGAATGTAACAAAGGGTTTGCTGTCACCATTTATAAAACTATTTTACAGCTACAAAGGCATTAATAACAATTTCATCCTCCAACTTCGATAACAAAATTTCAGATTATAGCGGAAAATGTGTTTAGAGTACCGCACTCAATTTAGACAGCAAAGTTACCGACCATGAATAAGTCTATCACATTCATGAGCTCATGAATATTAATACAGAACGTCCATTATGCATATCATAACATTGTATTTGCTTTGACCATGTCTTGAGGGCCAGGCTGGATGCACTAAAGTATGAATAAATAAAAAATTGGGGCCAGTTCCTGGTTCGTTTGGTTGTACTGTGATGTAGATAAGAAGCCCACCCAAATGACCCGGTATTCTTTCTTCCTCTCGTAATTTGTGTGTGCGGAGTCTTCTCCAGATGAATTATTTTTGGCTACTGAGGAGCAGTGTATTTCTCATGAGAGATATTTACCACAGCCATAAGGATTATTAAAGTGTTACAGTACAAAATGAATCTATACAGGGTGTCTTAAGTGTTGTCATACACCTATCAAGCCCAGAAATGGGTAACAATAATTTCGCATCTCTTTTGTGTTGAACAGAGCAATTCGTCTGTTTACCTGTGTCTATTGTTTTGTGTTGTTTGGCATGTGTGGCAAAACCATTCGGTGAAGAAAGCAAATCAAAGTGTTGCATACACCCGGATAAAGAGGGACACATGAGAGCAAAACACATTGTCCGAGGATGCAAGTACCAAGTAAGGATGAGCATCAAAAGCCTTCATTGATATTTGAAGGTGATCTTAAATAACGGGTCTCCCCAAAAAAAGCGGAACAGAGGATTTTCAGTACTTTGCCTTCGAGAAGTGTATATATACATCTTTTACTTCATTGGGATCACTGCATAAGATCATTCAGTTTGATTAATTAATTTTGATTCTATGCCCGTTTCTCAAAATACAGTCACTTTCATATTTCGCATGTTTTTTGCGACCAATGAGAGTAGAATTGTGTCAGAAATGGCCTTTCATATGGCATGTACCATGTTTAGGAGAAGCCCATTGATGCATGCCCACGTAAGAAACATGCTCATATGAAAGGCCATCCCCAACACAATTCTACTCTCATCAGTCGCAAAAACATGCAAAATTTGAAAATGACTATATTTTAAGAAACGGGAATAGAATCAAATTATTTAGCCAAATTCGATGATCTTAGTATCATTCTCTTTGGTAGGAGATGCTTTACCCAATGATGTAAAATGATTACCGGTATATACTTTTTGAAGGCAAAGTACTGAAATTCCGCCGTTCCGTTTTTTGGGGGGACACCCAGCATAGCCCTAACTCAGTCCTGCCCACTGAAGAGACGTACAGACAACCTCCATACGATTGTCGACAGAACATAGAACAACAGCTTTCTTCACGAATGTTCCTAACCTCCCCTGGCTTATCAACTCGAGTGGTGATAGTTGTTTGTGGTAAGGGATGCACACAACAATGAAGTAGGAGTGGAAGAGTAAAGGATCACCTGTCATAAACCAATGAAAGCGAAACATTGAGTTAAACCATGATCAAAATCTACATGTAACTTGGTAACAGATTCCTTTCGCAAAATTTTCCTTTCTTCTTCTCTCTTTCTCTTCTCATAACATCACTTCCACATCTCTCTATCCTTCCTCATCAATATTACTGAATGGTGGATATGACTGATTTTAATACAAAATATATTTTCTATAGATTCAAACTGTAATCATCTCCAGCTTTGTATTATTTTCATTTTTTTCACCCCTTTTACCCTTTTTTTAACTGCATCTTTGTGTTATAACCCTCATTTTCTTGTTTTCTTCCCACTTTCATCCTCTCCGTTCTCTCCCTTGATCAGTTGTTAAAACTTTTCTTTTTTCTTCTTTTTTCTTCCATTCTCTCTCCTACGTCATTCTCTCTCCACATCCATCTTCTCTGATTCTAATTCATTTCTTCATTTTCTTTCTTTTAAAGGTAGCCCGTCCCTTTTGCAGACCTAACTTTGAAAGTTCCCTGACCCTGTCATCATTTGAGAGAGAAAGGCTATATAACCTATCCCCGAAAATGACAAAGCATGAAATTCGGTCTTAAACAATAATAATCTTCCATAATTTATCAGAGCTTTCTTTTTTCGTACCACGAAAAAAAGACATGCAGATTCGAGATAGCGCACAACGAAAGGATTCACGTTACATACAGTGCTGCTATATGTACGGTACGCGTGGCGGCCGAGAGCTGGGCGTGGCTCAGCTACCTAGCTATACAGTATAGCTGGCTGAGCTACTGCCGGTGAGCTGATCCGACTAGCTTATTCAAGGTTGGTAGCCAGATTTTCATTTTACATTAATAACTTAAGCAACGAATGACCGTAAGATTAAATGAACAGAATCAGAAGGGCATACCGGTATCCTAAACTCATGCCAAGTTGTATGGATTTTCGTAGATTTTGCAAAAGGGACGGTCTACTTTTAACCCCCTTTTTAAAGTTTATATATTGAGGATAACTTTTTCCTCTATTCTCCCCATCTCTCCTTTAAAGTGTCTCATTTTCCATCCTCATCTATTGGTTGTTCCACACCCTCCCACCCCCCCCCCTTTCCTCTTGATAGCCCCAAATGAAAAAAAATTCCATAATGTCAACAAATTTTCAACATCTTAAAAGTTAAAACTTTCTCGTTAAAAAATACTTTCAGGTGTAAACTGATGACTGAAATATATGCTGAAGATCAGAGCGTACATATATCTTCTCCTTCTCTCTTTTTTTGGGGTACATTTTTTTTTCTCTCTTTTATTACACATAGGAACACATCTGTAATGTGTGCTTTAACATGGTACATTATCAGTACTATTATTATCATCATATTTCTACGGTGCATTGCTACTTGGTCTAATCCCACTTTGTCTAATTCCTGTTTGGTCTCATCCCACTTGGTCTAATCCCATTTTGTCCACAACCACTTCATCTAATAACCATTTGGTCTAATTACAACTTAGCCCATTTACCATTTCATCTGATTTCCAGTTAGGCTATGCTCATTTTATCTAATACCCACTTGGTCTAACATGACTTAGTCTATCTGATTAGATGAACTGGTAAAAGACCAAATGGTCATTAGACGAAATGAAGAAAACTAAGCAGAAGAAGTGGCAATTAGACCATTTGATCATTAGACAAAACAACAATTAGCCCAAGTGGGTATTAGACCAAGTGATGATTGGACCAAATGGCAATTAGACCAAAGTGATAGTAGACCAACTGGGTTTAGGAATAGTGGTTTCAGATGATCTGGAAATTAGTCCAACTCATATTAGACCATGTGGCTATAAACCATTTCTACCTGGATATACCAGGAAATCTCCTCCAAACTTGGTGCCAGACGTCAGGTAGTACCCCATCTCCCAGAAATGTCGGAACACTCTGCACTTGAGTTTTTCTCTCTCTGTAGAAGGGTAGTGCCAGGCACTGGGTGGTGCCTCTAAGATAAACTTGCTGTTGACTGGCTCAGCTGTCAAAGAAAAATGCATTGAATAGAGAATGTTTTTGTTTTAAACTAAAAGGATCATATTGTTTAAGTTTTGCATGCTCAGTAATTTGAAGCAGACTGTGTTCAAGTCCACTATCACTGAAATTACCTGACCATACTACTTTCGAGACTAAAAACACTTGGGAAAATTCAATAATTTGAAGCAAATAGACTTTTTGAAACAGGATCCATCAATAGATGGCCTTATTCCTTTGCACTAATATCCCTTTTTCAAGGGAAAAGAAATTCTGGCACATGTTCAATCTATTGTGAAACCCAAAATTATAGTTTTCATTCTGACATGCCTGGGCCAACTTTAAGATGCGAGGTACATTACAGCAAAGTATATACAGCAGTCCCATAAGTGGAGATTAATGTATGCTTTTATACCAAGTTCTGATTATGGGGGCCTCGGAATATCATCAGTTCTGAGATATGGATGCGAGTTTTGATACAGTGAAAATTTAAGGAGATTCAAGTTCTGGTAATGTGAAAAGGAATTTGTAAACAATTTGTGAGGATTACTTTCTAAATTTCTCTTTATCCAAATATGATGAGAAATAGCTGAAAAGCTAGGACATTTTCATGTCACATGTGAGTGTATTTTAATTTCTGTGCACAGAGCATGCAACTTTCAAGAAGACTGTCTCCAAGTCAATTCTCATTATTTTGATTCCAACCACTCAGTACACACACTTTCTTATTCACTACAACATCAGCCATTTCCCATTACTTTTTTTTTTTTTTAACGAAGTGGATGTAACTCAACTTCAACTTTAAATAAATCTGTGTTGCCTCAGGCCTAATCATACCTGTAAAAAGTTGGACAGAGCAACCATCCTCCCGGACAGCATCCTCCTTCTCAAAGCTCAATCTTCTTTTCCTCTCTCCGTGACTCCTTCCATCTTCGTCATTCTCCTCATCTGCGAAGCACTCGCTGAGAACGTGAGGAGACGACAGAATTACTTCACTTGCACACTCCGTTGGAGATTTCTTTCTTTGTGATTCACCATTGGTACTCTGCCTCTCCTCAGTGGCTCCTTTTCCCTCGTCTCCATTTAATGAAGCTTTTGTTCTTGGCATGCTGAATCCCCCTTCATGGAGCCTACTGGTACATGCTGTCCTGTTGGTCTCTGCGACTTGTTCTTCACAAAGTTTATTCCCTTCTATTTCCTTGTCCTCTTTTCCTCTCTGATCATTTCCATCAGTAACATTTTCATATCCTAAATTTTCCCTCGTTCCATCATTCCCTCCTACCATACTTCCTCCCTCTGCCACTTGCTCATCCAATAAACAGTGTCTTCTATCTTCCTCTCCTTGGATTGAGTGATTAGCTTCTGTTGTCTTTACATCTCCAATTCTACTTTTTACCAACTCACGCTGAGGACACGTCTCTTGGCTTCCTTTCTCTCTATCCTCTAAACTATCTTTTGTTACTGGAGAAACTTCTCTATCATCTTTCACACTTGTAAAAGACACATCTTCTTGCGTTTGCTTCTTTATCTCCTTCTTTCTCCTCCTTCCTTCCTCAATTATCTCCTTCAGATGTTCTCTCTTTTTTGCTTGCTGCTCCTGCCACAAACATTTCTGGAAAAAAGAATGAGTTTGATCTCGGTTACCATATAGTCAACAAAGATTGCACCATTTTTTTCCAAACCTAATATTATATCTATCTCAACATCAAGGCCCCTTCAGCTGTTTGGCACATCTCCATCTAAGTCAAAATATCTTTCCCTGAGCACTCTTAATAGAGCATCAACTAAAATCAGTTCTACCACTTGCACCAGAAGTAAAGCAAATCAACAGTAAAAGGTGATCTAACATTCATGAAAAATGGTGGCTTGTCCACCTACTAAAGATGGACTACCGACAGTCACAAGCCCTTTGAAGTGAGAGTTCTGCCACTGGATTTAATTTACATCAGTTCAATGTATGTGACAGGGTTTCAGGTTTGGTGAAAATGCACGTTGCATCTAAAGTTGAAGTTTGTATTTTGATTAGTGCAGAAGATTGACAACGGAGCAACAACATCAAAGCGCAACATTGCTTGGTTCCGAAACGTGATGAAATTCACCTGTTCTTTGATAGATTCCATCCTCTCATGGTTGAAGGCTTTCACTTGGAGCTTGCTTGGCTTTGCTACAGACATTGTCACAAGTCTGGCAACCCCTGGATGTTGAGGAACAAAATGAGCACATAACTGTATGCATGAATGCCTTTCAAGGAAAACAGACATACCTACCTAGGGATACCTAGGGAAGATTCTAAATGCAGGCATATTATGCCTCCGTATTCAGTTCCAAGTTCTTCCCTCTTTAAGATGGCTGGCTCACTTCCAGGAACAGGGCATTCATAGTCATATTTTATAGGCTCATTCTTCCAGCATCTACATTGTATCTAAAGCAGCTTTGAAATTGTGTACGCTTGGGGCAGTGACAACTTCATTATGAAGACTGTTCCACGTTTTTCTTATTCTTATACAAAAAGAGTTTTTGTAACTCTGTGTTTTGGTCTTGGGAATAAATAATTTTCTACTATGGCCTCTAGTCTGATATCTGGATTGCACATCTAGATTTGGTTAATGTGCCTGCATCATATTTGTTAAAAAGTTTATATGTTTATATGTTTCAATCAATTTTATATATTTATATGTATCAATCATGAAAAGGTTAACTGTTCAAAAGTGCTACAAATGTTCTGAGTTTTAGATGGTCATTTGCATTCAAGCACCAGTTCAGTCAGTATAAAGCCACATTTCAACCCTTTTCATGCTAAGAAGAGTTGTTGGAACTAAGAATGGCCAAGACTGTTTGGTTGTATGACACTATGCTTGAAGTGCTCCTTGGTAAAATATCCTACTTTCACAAACTCAAATTTAATCAAATTCTCAACCAGAATCAGGAACTCTAATTTCATTTCACCTAACCCTTACTCAAACTAACGAAAGAGTCAATTGCAACTGTTACTCTAACCGTAAATCTTGTAGCTGAAGCGAAGTTAGAGCATCAACTCTTTAACTCACCATGTTGGAGGAGAACTGCAGCTTCTTCAGGCATGAGCTGAAGGGGCAGACCTAGCTGAGCATTCTGCCTAGGAGCACCAGGCAAAGCACCGATCAAGGAACCAACTATATGATGTTCACGACGGAGTATTTCAACCTCTGTATGAAAAACAGCAAGATCAAAGCTGCTACAACAGATTCTCACTTATCAAATTATTCTTAATCTTATTAGACCTTCAATACACTTGTACTACATTTTTTCCCCTCTAAACAAAAGCATAATGTCACACATATAAGATACCCAGGATGCGTTTCATGAAACCAACTCCATGACAGTCATATCTCTTGTCGATGATCTACGGAGATGTCATGAAGCTGACAAAGTGTTTCAAGAAAGCCTGACATCTCACAAATTCAAGATATCGATACTACCGGCTGAAAAATATGGCCTTGGTCATAATCCACTGGAATTATCATCAATTATTCAAACACAATTTTAGATTTAACTTTGCTCTGATTGTTCGAAAAGTATAGAAAGCATGACTGGAATTTGAAACAAATAATACAGACATGGCATTAACGTGAAAAACTACTTTAATGGTGACATCTGAAAATTTCTAAAATTAGTAAATGAAAAACTGCTGTTGCGCTTTGCGAATTTAGATTTATAATTAAGAGGATACCGTAATTGACAAGCTATTGAAAGCAGACCCAAATTTTTTGGTTTTTGAAAAACAATGAATTGGGATACTATACGATCCAAATTTTGAAATAAATTCATTTACGAATATATTTTATATGATTTCAATAAATATTGTACTTGCAAAAGAGGAAAATATAAAGGAAGTTTATACATGTTGAATTGTCATTGTTCTTACGGGCCTGGAAATACAGACTGCTCTGTTTTCTATGGTAGACTGATGGGAGGATAATCAGTATTAATCTCAATTACTTGTTGGAGGCTTATAACGTCGCTGAAACGTATAGGTTATTTCAGTTATACTTTTACATCAACATTAGTAATAATTGTTTATTGAATGAAAGTCTAGAGCTCAAAAACTATTTGTATTTAAGAAATTAACATTCCTTATTTTTCGCTGCCCGCGAGCTGCCCATAGCCGACGAAAGATGACTTGTGATGGCGTGCTAAAAAGATATGACATGTTCGGAGGAGCGACAAATCATTTGTCAGGGAAGTTGTTGCTGGTCTTGGCAAAGACGGCTTTGTGAAACACTTAGCAGACAAGACGACCGACAACGCTGAGATGTCGCTGATCTTGTAGTTATGATGGTTTCATGAAACGCGCCCCTGGTTATTTATAATCTTACATTCATGTGAATGCGAAAAATTAAAAAAACCTAGCATTTTAAATTCTTGGGTTTGCATTTGCATGAAGTATTAAACTTCATACTGTAATGTACTGTCAGCATGGTCAGTGTTACTGTTAAAATCTGCTGTGCAAAGAGTCTGGCAGAGTGAGTGGGATGTGAAAAATCATATTTCAAAATTAGAAGTATCAGTATCACAGGCCTCGAAATAGGATTTTAGGGGGGCAAGGCCACTTTGATGAGGGGCACTTTTTCACAGAGGCCAGGTGGCAGAGGGCACCAAGGCCAAACAGAGGGGCACCACGGCCACTTTTTAAGGGGCCTGTAATGAATTATATGTATGGTTTTTTTTTGGGGGGGGGGGCTTCCGCAATTTAGGGCACACACACACACACTCACAAGGTCGTTTTAACTTAAAAGCAAATAGATAATTATTCAAAACAATATTACTGACAAATATAATTAGCATATACTGAAGAAGTTCATACCCTCTCAATATTTTCATCAAATTTAGGGTTAGGCCGGGTTAGGGCTGGTATTAGGGTTAGGGATTAGGGATGAAGGGGGGGGGTTGAACTTCTTTAGTTTTACCTACCCATAAATAGAGTGCGTGCGGCCCGTATACATATGTGCAAGAGTGCAACGCTGCATGCGCACCGTTTTTTCGCCTGCGCCTGTGGCCTAGGCTAACAGACGTAAATAAACTGACGATGTCGGAGGTCGCGCTATTGAAATGAAAATTAGCCACGTGATCGAATCGATAGGAAGGTAGGGTCTCGAAGCAATTAAAAGTCTGTTTCTTTATTTCTAGACTAAGAATTTAGAATCTAAGTTTGCAGTTAGATCTATCGGCCCGATGGCGAACTTGGAAGGTAGTTTTCATGGCTAACCAGGCAGGAGAAAGTGTGATTTGGGAACATATTTCTTTTGTTGACAAGCCGATCTATACAGGGGCAAATGCGCTCGGGTCAGGGCGTTCAGTGAAATAACACTCAATAACACCACTGAACGCCCCTCAGGGCTACCCTGTGCTAGACCGAAAAATTTTGTCTCTAAGTCTAACTTTTTTAGTCCTGCTGGTATACTATATAGTATTAGAATCTAGGTCTATCTAGTAACATTTGTCGTTAGCCTCTTAATATTCTGGTAAGATCGACCCTACCAGAATAACCCTACCAGAATAAGAGGCTAACGACGAATGTTAGAGACAGAATTTTTCGGTCTAACCTTTAGCCCTGTGCACGAAACCCGCCAAGTTTAACGTTGGTTCAACAGTTAGACACACCACCATCCACGATCAGCACGGCCACGGGAGCTTCAACACTTCGATCCCGGAGCACAGGGCAGGAAAACGGTCGCGGTACCGCTGACGGCCGAAATTTTGCACATCTCTGTACTGTAATATATACGAATAGACAAATATTCATTTAAATATCAAAATTCTATTACCATCAGCATGCCAAACACACAACTGCCCAGCCATGAAGTGTAGATTTATCAGTTGTTTCGATGCCATCGTGAATGTAACATAATCTAACAAAAATGTGAATTATAAATTTTAGTACGACCCACGGCCATGCAACAACAGCTTTTTTGAATACCGCCCTCTAGTGCTATGCTTGCGAATTGATTGCATACTACATAAACTTTTATAGATCTAACTACTGTAAGAAGAAGAAGAAGAAGAAGAAGAAAAGAGAAGAGGGAACTTAGGAGAATTAAAAAGAAGTTGGAGGAGGAGGGAAAATAATCTTGAAGGAAGAGAAGCAGGATTTTAGAAAGTAGAAAACTAGGATCAAACACAAAATATAAATTTTCTCTTTTAAGGGCAAAAAGGGTGCCCATTTGCGGTAAAGTTCCAAACGTTAAAATTTTCTTTCTTTGTAACGACATCGCGAAGTCCTGAAAAGGACTTCACTTATTCTCAAGAAAAATACTCTCCCCTATCTCTATATCACCTCTCCAAATTTCTCCCCCCCCCCCCCTCCAACTTTCTCCGCTTTTCCTCTTCCTTTTCAGAACTTACCACACGATGACCTGTAAATCTAATCCACTTTACATAATTTTCATTTTAAATATTTTATTGGTTTTTCAAAACTCTCAGGAATATGATACAAATATTAGTCTGTTAATCGCACACACACGGGCGCGCACCCTTGCACACAGGCGGGGCTCCTAGTGGGTAAGGGGAACAGTGCCCCCTCCTTCATTTTTAATACTCAAAAGGTGCCTCAATCCCTCTTATAATTTTGAGAAAATGTTGCCATTACTTACTTCAAATCATGGGCACATTTGAAGGAGAAAGGGAATTTAAGAGATAGGAAAGAGGGCCATTCATAAGATTTTTATGCGAAGAATAATGTATTTCAAAAAAAGGCACTGCCAAAAGGGAAAAGGGGCACTTATCAGAAGAGGAAATGGCTAACTTAGAAAAATGGTTACTAAAACTTAATTATCAGAGAGAAATTGGCACTTTTCAGAAAGAAAAAAGGGGCACTTTCAGGTAACTTAAAAAGTGGGGCACTGTATCCCCTGACCCTCATTTGCACTATTGTGCATGTGTGTGTGTGTGTGGGGGGGGGGGGGGGGTGTATGATTAACTATTTTCAGTGTTCATTTTTTGACATCTTTTAAAAACAACAGTTCTCTTAACCTGTTGACTATTAAATTCTCTCTTTTCCATAGGCTTTTTACAGAGACCAGACAGTTTCATTAGACAATGGGTTAATTCAGATAAACTACAATTTTTTAAAGTTTTTTTTTTAAAGTGGGGGTAGGGTGTACTCGGGTGTAATAGGAGAACCAATCATTTTCTTTTCACAATGGCTTCCTTGACTTCCTTGCTACCTCTTTCTCTCTCTCTCTGTATGTCCTCTAACCTTTGTTGTTGATTGTTTTTTTGGGGGGGGGGGAGGGGAGGGGCAATATTTCATGCAGTCGGGGCATCTTCTTACATTATGAGAACACTCATAACTATGTCACTGTCACCCACACAATGAACACCTGATGAAAACACGCATCAGTTTTTCTTGTATGAATCAGGTGGATTTGAACCCATACTGTGTGCTTCCACGCCTGGGAATATCTACTATACAACACATATGAAAACCAACTCAGTCTACAGAACCGACAGTCACTTGTGCAGTACATGTAGACCTACTGCAGAAGCATCAAGCAAAACAAATTTTCAAAAACATGACCTTAAAGAGGTCAAGTGCTGGCAAAGGTGAAAATGATTCATAAACTGTCTTCTTTTCTACCCAGTGGGAAAAATATCTTAGTTGCATGGTTAGATGAAAAAAGATTTCTCTTGAAACACCCCCTCCCATTCTAAATGTGACCTTAAAAAGATTCTAAATATTTGCAAGCTTTTGGCCAACTTTTGATGTCACATCAGCACACATCTGACCATTATACTCAACGACTCGAGACATCAAAATATTACTGCATAATCAAACAATGCTTTTGTTCACCTTTTTTCAAAGTGCATTCATCACTATTTTTCTTTCGTCAGGGCTTCACAACATTTCTGAAAAAAAAAAAAAATTCCTGAAAAGTTTTGCATTGAAACTTTCGGGTTTAGTTACTGAATTTGCATTGGTCCCTAGTTTACACTCTTGATTATTTTTTGTTTTTTTGTTTTGTTTTTTGGGAGAGGGGGGGGGGGGGGTGGAAGCTCATTTAAATTTGTGGTCCATGTGCACCAAATCCATGTTAGCACTAAGCTCTGCTCTTGAAAAGCTAGGTCAAATTTGACAATAAGATACATTAACATATGGGTAATGTACCTGTCATGATTTAAAAATAAAAGGGGTCACACCTGAACAATAAAATTCAAGCACAAATTCTCTCTTTCTATTGGCGTAAATCCAAGGGGGGGGGGGATGGGGATATATCCCCCACTTTTTCAAGAGGGGGGTTAATGGGGACCCATTGTTTCACTTTCCATGTACCCCCAATTGCCAATTGGTAATTCCATGGGGGCAATTGGGACCTATTTGTTTCAATTTCAATGGGTCAATTGTACAAATATCCCCCCCTTTTTTTAAGGAAGAAATTACATTTTAATTAATCAGTAAAATTTTTGATAATCTGTCTTGAATGACCATCATATTTTAAAATTTCTATTTGGAAATGCAATTAAAAACCAGAAAAGTGGTTATTTTTGGCTTGATCGCTTCGGTAGCTTGCAAAATAAAGATTAAAATGTGTGTAAGTGGGTCTGTGCGGGTGGGTGAGGGTGTGTTTTTATACCTAAGTGTGAGTTTGACAGAAAAAGAGAAAAAAAAAATCGGCAAAACAGTCGATCACCCCCCCCCCCCCTCCTCCTCAAAGTGGGTTTACGCCGGTGTCCCTTTCGAACTGACGAGGGAGCAAAAATCATTGGTTAGGTCTGCCCTGGAAAAAAATGGTTAACAGAGCGAATCAACCAGTGAAGGAGGCTTATATGAGCATGTATATTGGTGGGGTCTGAACTAAACAACACTTGAGCAATTTGGCAACGATTTACAGGTACTGTTGTTTTCAAACATAACCTAGCCTTAATACCTTCAATGTACATGTATACATAAACAGAAAGGGCAAGACACAGAATCACACAAAGACTTGATATAATACATTCTGATTCCAATGTGGTTTTATTCATATCTAATCAATCTTTTTTGTTGTTTCACATGTAGTGTAGATTTTAAAATGTCTCGACCTTCAGATCCTATGCAACACCGGATACAAAATCACAAAATGGTTGCCAACTGCAAGATTAAAAGCTTGATTTTAATACAGTACATATGACTGTAACTCTTTCATGAAGGTAGTAGTCTTTCCTCCAGAACTCAATTGGATTCACAATTATGGTTTATACAGGTTACAGTCTGAAACAAGACTACAACAATGTAAAACACAAAGACTTTTTTTAGTCAATATCACAAATATCAATTTTCTAGTTAAAATTGCCAGATTCTTTTCAACTTGTGACAAATTATAAAAACAATGGGCTCACTTTTGATGACAGACATGCACTGCAGATATATTGTAGTCTTGCAATGCAGTTACACATAATGAAAATACTAGATAAAGCTCTACTATAACGTGTGCAATTAATTGTAGACCCATTGGTGCAAAGTCGCCCTTCCAATAAAGAGTACATGTATAAGAAACTGCCGTAACAGTAAAACACATTATTTTTTGCAACTTTTGTAATCTCACTTTCCTCTAAAACAGTTAACATAATAATTATAGTTAAACTACGACCACTTACTTTTTAAAGTTATGAAATACATTTAATCACTCATAATTGATCAGACAGATATAAATAAAAGTACCAAGATCAAATTTAAAAACATCATCACACTTTTTAGTAAATTATGGCCACATCATTTAACAGATTGACTAGGTGAAAGTCAGTCCAGTTAAATTGTTTCGTGTAAGTAAGTTCCCGTTAAAAATCAAAGTCAATCCTAAAAGTCCCTTTAGTATAATGTACGTTCGGTAGTTTTATTTTATATCTCCCATTTCACAGGTTCGCAGAAAGAACATACATGTATTAGTGAGTAACAATGGTACTAGTATTCGCTGTGCAAATGGGAGTGTAGAGGTCAAAGGTCATCTGGTTTGCATGAAAGGTCAATCCTCTGGTGACGTATTTCTAGCTTTATTCAACAAAACAGAACAGAACTATAAAGCAAACTAGAAATGACAAAACTGCATCAAAGTACAAAAAAAGGTTGTTAATGGATTAAAGAACATTTGTACATGTATTGGAGAGTGGAAGATTTGTTCTTGGTGATGGTAAAATTTTAAGTTGGAATTTCACGCTGATGGCAAACATAACTTTACACAAGAACATCTTTAGAGAGAATGACTACTGGGTATCACTGAAGGAAACATAATTAACATTCTACTAAGTCTCAAATTACAGACGACATGGAAAATTTATTTTTAAAAATAATAAAAATAATAAAAAGGAAACAGAAGCACGATAAATTTTATTCCTGGGATTCAATTTTCCATCATCAGCACTTCACGTAAAATGAAACATGATCATAGAATAAAAAGAAACCTGTGATATATACCTTCAAGATAATCCTTCTATTTGCAAACATTTTTTTTCTAATTGGAAAAAAAAAATGATATATACCTTCCAGATAATCCTTGTGTTTGCAAACATCTTTTTTAAATGGAAAAAAAAAAATTAATCCTTACTTCCATTCCTTCATTCACAGTCATTAAGATTAACAACAATCTTGTCATCTGAGGTTCAAAATATACCACTTGCCGATTTGTGAATTATAGGTACCAGAAAAATCAAGTCACACAAGTAAGTGTGTCCCTGATATTGACCAGATTTGGAAAATCCAATGATAAATCTCTTCACAGCTCAACTACACAGAAACATGACATACAAGTAAGTTCCAGGGTGCCAGGAGTGACAAGTTTACCATCTTCTGTAGAAGGAGCAAAATGCTGAAGATACATGTAATGTTGTAGCCTTATTTTTTTGAATACTTTCGAAATCTAAAAAATAATACTGAAGGCTACAACATTATCTGTTGTAATCAAACCAGAGATTTTTGCTTAACACATACTGATTAAGTGCATGAGTTTGCAAGCACACACCCTACAATGTATGTAGGATCAATACTGCAGAAATAGAAAGAATGCCTGGGACATGTCGTTCTCCACTAAGGAAAACCCAGGCCAAAATCTGGTACAGACCATCAATAAGTGACACAATCACCCGAAAAAGGCATTAAATATTCTCTCAGGAACAAATCTAAAGTTTAAGGTAAATGAAAGTATTGTGTATGAGTGATTTTAAAGTGACCGCTTGGAAAGTTGGATGAGAAGATAATGCACAACATTTTATAATTTTCAAAAAGCCCTTTAACATTCTTGAAAAGAATTGAAATCAAAATTTGAATGTTGAAGGAATTTCATTGCACTCCGTGAACAGAAGACAACCTGGAATCATACAATTCCCTTGGGATACCATTTCATTCATTTCCTTTACGAAACATATTACTACAACCTACGGTGTGTTCAAAATTCAAATGCATACAAATTTTGATAAAGGTTCTATTTTCATAAGGGGGGGGGGGAGGGGACATATTTGTACTTTCTTGGATAGCTATGGATAGATAATTTTCCCCTTCTAAAGAGAACAGAAATCAACCTTTCCTTACAATTACTAATATGACTACAACAAAATACATAGAACGGATGATACGTGTGGATTCGTTATACCTTCAATATCTATTCCCAAGGTTCAACTTAAATCTCACATTCAATGGCCTGAATTCACAAAAGAGGTTGTTTATTAAACCAAACCA
This sequence comes from Echinometra lucunter, assembly GCA_029962745.1. NCBI lineage: Eukaryota > Metazoa > Echinodermata > Echinoidea > Camarodonta > Echinometridae > Echinometra > Echinometra lucunter. The sequence continues at coordinate 23,504,806 of CM057153.1, read as the reverse complement.
TGGTCTCAGCCATGATTTAAGCCTGCGTTGTCGAGTACATTAAGCACAAACAAGCATGTATGCACGGTTACTGTCCACCTGCTGGACAAGAGGACATGTGCAAACTACGCTTATGGAGGTTTAAACCTTCATATCAAGTAAATCCCTTTCGTAAATTTGGGCCATAGATTCCGTGGACTTGGAAGAAGCAATGCATCATGAGCAGTAAGAGTTGACTGGTGTGCTATGAAAGCAGCTAATGCATGAAACTTTACTCATTTGACAGTTTTACGAGAGAAAGAAAAGTACACACAACATATTGTGGACGACAGGAGAAAACAACATACATGTATAGGAGTGTTTTCTACTAGAAGAAGTAGCTTGGTACTGGTTGTTTCAGAGTGTCACGCTTTCAGATTTCCATCATGTGAATCTTGCACAGAGCCATTGCAGAAAAGTCATCAACACCATTTCTCTTCAGTGATACTTCATCCAATCCATGTCACGTTGGTCTTCCGTTTTTTGTTTTCCTGTAGTTGCAAAGTGTCTCTTAAATATCAATTGTCTTTAAAAAACAAGGTCTGTTAATGTACTGTCCATTGCGTAAGTACAATGTCTAGTTCTTGTTCGGCATAACTGACACAAACGTTCAGGTCGTTATATAAGAGTGGACACCATCAACATCAACACTGGCTACTGATATTTGGGTACAAGTTTCACAAGAAAATAAAACTGAAAAATCAAGTGGTGCCTCTTGAAAATCGTTTGTCATGAAGTAGCCCTGGAACGGGTTCTACCAGAATGACTTGATATATTATATTTGTGTTTTCGCTTGATTCATTCCATCACAGCTTCTGCAGTGCCACAGCAATTGTGGCAAGATCAAATTCCTTGTAATTGTCAAAAATATGAAAGGGCTGTCTCCGATAGTCCATAACGGTGATCACTCCCATGCATGCTTTTCCCTTTCCTGGTAATGAAGTTTCAAAACATCGCTACTGTGCATAAACAGTCCTCTCAACTGAGTACCCCTTAGTCCCACGCAAATACATCAATCAGCATTAAATATCATGGCTTTCTGAAAGAAACTGAACAGCTATCTTGGACGTCTCCACATTCTAACACCTTCCATCAGGACTGAGCTTCCTCCAAAAGTGCATCTCAAAGCTTCTCATCGGTATCTCATCTTCCCAAGTGGCAAGTGAATCATACTTTTCCTTCTTCACAAACAGGGCCAGTATCACAAGCCTTTCCACATCAGCGAAAACTGTATAACGACCAGACTTTATTCAAAGTTTCCTGCGCATCAGATAATTTTCGATAATTTTTTTTTCTTAGCAATTACAAGTGTAGCAGATTTCTAAACCCTAGATGATAAGGTTGTTTTCTTAATAATATTTTTCTTTAAAGCATGACGTATTCTTCGACGACTGCAAAAATTAGCCGACAGTCATCATTAACAAACCTCTCGGAGTGGATTTAGTTTCGGTGTCCGCCACGTCGGCTACTACGGCTCTCACCCTGTGTGGACAGAAAATAAAAAAGGAAAATAGCTGTTAGAAAGAGACAACTATTCTTGGATATCTTAAAAATAAAGAAGTTGCATAACAAATGATTGTAAACAATAACATGACAAAAAATAATAAATAGATATAGATAAGAAAGGGAAGGAAATCTTCCCTACTTTCTGTCTCATATCATCAGCAATTCATTCAGTATGGTTAAGTGTCTGAACCTCTTCCTCCACCACCCACCATCAACACACATGTAGGATGACATAAGATCATGCAATTTGTGTGTGTATGGATGTTGACCAATGCACCTCACTTTTAAGTTAATAGAGAATATATTAAGAACTCACAATATTTCTTTTATACAAATACTAATACCCCTTACATACAGAGCCAAATGTCTTTACATGAAGGTGATTATTTGACTTTAAAAAGTACTGGATGCTGAAAAGAAATTGTGACACTTTTTGATCAGAAGTTGAAACTCACATCAGGAGTTGGTTTTCACAATGTAAAGTTTGGGGCTGTCAATTTATCTGACGTAAGTGTCATGTCATACTGTCATACTGTCAAACAGTATTCATAAAATAATGCTCTGAATATCTAATTAGACTTTCACTTTCTGATAAATCCAAGGCCACAAAATCTGTGTGCATGATTAGTAATTAATTCAGAGCACATCAAATGTCACTGCGGATAGCAGCTTAACCCGTTGAACACTAAGCTCAAGATAATTCAAGCTGGGGTCTATGGAAAATGTGTGTTATACATGTACTTACTGAAATCATATCGTGCTCAACAAGTTCCAGAGCATTTCTTTCAACTCTCAAGTCATGAATTATTAATGATAATGGATAGCAAAAGGTTGACCGAAATGGCAGGTGCAATGCAAAACGGTATTTGTGTGTTCTTAATTACTTTACATACATGTATATAGATTTTGTGACTTTGATTTTCCAAAAATTTGATCATGAAAAACATCATCTTCAGAATACTAATGAAGGTCAGGATGGTGCATAAAATGTACTCCACTTGGTTATCCTTCAACTTCACAATGTGAAAACCTGCGTCTGACAATAGTGATAAAGAATATAACTTTTTGAGATTTTGACTATATAATATACATGTATAGTCAAAGACAAGTCAAAATAAAAAGTATCATTTTGATACTTTGATTACTATTGCTATTCTTAATCTTAATGATTGCTTTTCTTAATCATAATATGATTAAGAATAACAATCAAAAGTATCAAAATTAACACCCTGTCTGTAGTCTATGGGAATAAATGAGCAATTCAAAAAAACTATTATTACTTTTGCAAAAACTTGGTATATGAAAATTGAATACAAATTTGGTGCTAAGTTATTTTAAACTTCTTTGCTGTCTTATCACTAAAAAATAATGTAAGATATAATGTAACAGCAAACAATGATTCTGTAAAAATTACATTTTTTTGCTTAGGAATTTACATGTATAGTTCTTTTTTTCATTATTACAAGATCATGAACCATGGACACTATATACATTGTTGCAAAGATCTAACCAATTTATAATATAAACATAACAAGAAATATCATATTTTAATTTCCATATACTAGTAGTCAAGTCCATGTAAATGATATACATGTAATCCTTTTGTCTTTTGCCCTACGAGGTATACGACATTTTGAAACTTTGGAAATCACTCAAAAGTGCCATAACCTTGTAACTTTACACATGTATTTCTCATTAGGTAGTCAATCAGGGTGAAAAACAATTCTGCTGAAATATCATCAAAACAGTCTGATTATTAGGAATCTCTACCCTAAACATTTTTTAAAGCAAAATATGGAGGGGGTGGGGGGGGGGGGGGGAGGCGAAGGTCTGTTTACAAAACATTTCAAGGATAATGAGAGAAATCATAATTATCAGTATGGTAGACAAATTTGAACTAAAAGACACTTCCTGATTACTAGTAATTTACATTATTGGATGAAATACATGTATAATGGCATACATGCAGCTCACACATTTCTTTCACTAAACAATCATCTGCTTTTGATTACTTTATACTCATTTAGCACTTCCTGATATATTTGTTTCACTGGTTTTCTTCATCATAGTATCCAGCAATTTAAACTATTCCTGTACAGTATTCATGAACGGAAAAAGATATTTACCTACAAAAACAGGCGATTGCACAAATCAATGATAGGTAACGATCAAGTACTTGGTAATTTAAGCAATTCATTTTTTAATTCCACAAGTACGTAGAAAAGTAATGCCTCCGGCACCCACCTTCGGTGGACAGAGGCATAAAAATTATATTTTCATATCCAGCTTATTATATGCATGGAAGCGATATGAGTTTGAAAGTTGATGAAATAGAAAATCTCTTATTGCCCATACATAAAAGTCATGGTGCATACATACATCTATGAAGCGACGTGTATGTATGACTACATGTACAATAGTAACAATACTCTAAACATCTTTTTCCTCAGTTGCCATTACACTGTATGAAATGTTTTGGTATCAAATAGAAATTTAGTGATGTACATGTACATGCAAAAAAGATGGTACTAGTCGATTTGACAATTCATAAAACCCACAAACAGAAAATTTCTCTCCATTTTAATTTTTTTTTTTTTCGTTGTTGTTTATTCATGATCATATGTTTTCAAAGATCAATTTTAGCTTTGTTGCCCAAGGGGCAACCTTGAGAAATTCCCATAATTTGCATAGATATAACAGTAACTGTTGGTTGAAAGATTATGCAGCTTAAAACAGTTTACTCAAAATGCGTAAAGAGATCTACACTGTATTTACTGCAATACAGGTACCAATCTCTAACAGTGTCATTTACATTTTGTAATGATCCTGTGCTAACACGAGCGGGTGCGATGTGATATAATGATAACTTTTAAATCTACATGTACATGTACTTCAGGGTTTTATCGGGCACGGAATCCACTTTAATGTCACATTTTGCAGTGTGAGGTCAGTTTTAGGTAATACAGATCTTAAAGTGAAACTCAAAATAGTCATAGTTCACAAAATTTCGACATTAAATTGTTCTGGTGATCAAACGTAAAAATATTGCAGCAAGAAAATATCACTAATTGCTTTGAACATCTTTCTAAATACGAATCCCATTCTTTGTGTACTGATAATGAACTAATATATTTAAAAACCTATATTTATGACCTGTACATGTAGTTATCAAACTTTGACCTTACCTAACTATCAATTTGTGACTTCCAATTCTAAATTGAAAACAGAAACTTATCAAGGCTGAGAGGAATACAAGCTCAAAAAAACCTATCATAAATGAACAATAAATGAAGTAAATGTATATATCAAATCAAGTTAAAAATGAACTTTTGCAGTACTTTCACTCTGTAACACCCTTGTGACTATTATTAACCAGAAATTTATATAAAACATGGCATAAATGGATTTTGCACACCCCAAATCCACTAATTTAAACCACATATAAAAATTCATAACAGTTCACCTCCATAATCATTGTCTACACATAACCATTCTGAACTTCACTGATCTTTGATATCTTAACATAATTTCAAAATGTGAAAATGTGATTGAATATGGATTCCTTGCCCTGAAAAATTCCACTAGAAGAGATAGTGATTACGATATAACATCCCCTCGTATCACAAGACCAGTACACAAAAAGATAAACCAAGCTGTTATTTAGATTGGTATTATGTTGCAGTAAGTAGCCCCCTTTACACAATTTGCTTTAACTGTCTTAGGCTGTAAACCAACTGTCACTTTTGAATTTACACAAATTATGCAAACTGTTCGAGGTTGTCCCTTGGACAACAAAGCTGAAATTGTTCATGAATTGTGAATTTCTAAACAAAGATGGGAACCCTAAATTTCTTCAGTAATACAGTATTCCAAGGAGTTTGTACTGTTTAAACTCGAACTGGCTTAGACTTTTGGAACCTCACACCATGAAAACTTAGAGCACATCATATTTGTGAAGAGACACATGCAATTCTTTTCACCATAAAGATCAATTAACTGCCAGAACCTACCCTTCGGTTAGAATCCTCCTCTTGTCGTTTCTCATAGTGGCTGAAATCATCAAAGATGGAGGTGCTGTGCTTGAAATTGTGAATGATCTTCATCACCTGCCTGGCTTTGTCCAATAACACTTCCTGAGTGTCACGCGAGTTGGTCACAGGCTTGTTATCATTGTTCTCCAGCCGTATGTGCCGCAGCTGGCTGTTCGGAACATCCTTCACATACACCCACCGCACGTCAAAACGACCCTTCCACTTGTCCTGAGCCCACACTCCAGTGTTGGCATTATAGTCCACCTCGGACATCATTTCCGCCACCCCGCAGAAGTGGCCACTACCGTTCACACTGTAGATAAGGTACACAGGACCTTTGCTATGGCGTTCACGCATTGCAGCATCCAAGCGCTTGTTGCCATGCTCGGTGCTGCACCAGATGCCATACTTGATGGAGCGATGGATATCATCTTCTGAGTAGCTCTTGATGATGAAGATTCGAGCGTTCTTTAGGTCAAGCGTAAATTCAGAAGGGTTATAGTCATTGATAGATCGTAATTTCTCCAGCACTGGGTGATCCGTATCATTTTTCTGGCCCGGCACACCAGTTATGGGTGCCAGACCAGCGGTACTGCTTTGGTTGTTAGATCTCTGTCCATAGCCGCGATTCTGTCCATTTGAGTCCCAGACTCTTGGTTGCTGGGGCTGGGGTTGCACAACAGCCTGAGGTCCCCTTCGTGGAACATCGCTTGTCGGCAGCACCGGCTTTTGCTGGGACACAGTCTGAGCCGCAGTGAGAGGAGGCTGAGAAACCTCAATCTTGGCAACTGGCTGAGGCTGGACATGTTGCACTTGCGGTTGAGGGTGAACAGGGATCTGCTGCTGAGGGGGTTGCATGGGGGGCTGTTGGGGCGGCACCTGGGCATGCTGCTGAGGAGGGATGGCAGCAGGAGGTTGGGGTTGGGCTTGGTTTTGAGAAGGAGAGGGCATAGTGGTGGCAGTGCCGGCTGGCTTGGGAGGAGTACCAGTCTTGTCGCCATTGTTCCAAGTTCCAATAGTCATTGGGGGCTTCATTGTAGGAAGCTGGGTCGGGACTGGAGCATGGGAGCCAGTCTTTGTTGTCTTCTTGGGCTGTGGCTTTGCAGGCTTACTAACGATAGCTGCCCAAGATGTTTGCTTTGGCACTGCTGTGTTCTGAGGAGGAGGCTGTGCAGTTCCTCCTGCCCCAGCCACAGCCTGAGAGAAGCTGGGCCCTTGGGGCTTTGGAGGTATCACATCCTGTTTAAGTATTTCCCGTCCAGCAACATTCATAGCAGTCTTATCCATGGGAGCACCGATGTTCAGTCCCGACATTCCCAATTCCATTGCCTTCATCCCATGGGCTTTCCCATCCTGCGCGTCAAGTCCATTCAAACCCTGGCTGTAGTTCCGCTGACTGGTCATTGAGTTTGGACCAGCCGGATACCGAGTGTAATCATAGTAAGATGCAGTTGGAGCTTGGGCTTGGGGCTGGGTGCGAGCTGTTCCCTGGGGCTGGGCTGCTGGGGCAGAGTTATTACCCCAGGTCCCTGGCATAAAGTCTGCATTGGGAGGGAAAAAATTGAAGGTCTGGTTCAAGTAGGGAGGAGTGGTGCCAGGTTGGTTGTAGTAATCTGGAGCAGCGTAGGACTCATAGCTCGTATAGTTAAAATTGTTGAAGGTGTCACCACCTGTCGACCAGGTTGTTTCAGTTCCAGGGATAGAGTACGATGGGAGGGAGTAAGGTGACTGGTAGTACGTTGCTGGTATGTAGGAATCCTGGGCAGCCATACTGGGTGCTGCTGATGAGTACCCCTGCAAAGAACAAATTTAGAGAAATACAGTAAAAGATACCATTGACTGGGCTGTGTCACCAAATTTGAGCATATTCAAGCTATTTTGTAACAATGGCAATGTATGGGACAACAAATGACAAATACCATGGCCTTGCCCAATTTTCTATGTATTCCAAGTTACATGATTTTACAAAATCTTCTAAGACTTCCCATAGTGCATGGAACATTTACAAATCGTACATGTAAGGATCAAGAAACATTTCAAAGTACATGCATTAATTTTTTTTTTCTTTTTAAAAGAGAGATTTATGTGACTGCAACTTAACATAAACTACAAATGTACAAATTGTATATGTATCCCTCTGTTACAATGTACAAGTATGTGTAAAAATTATTTGGATCATTTTCTAGATAATGTTACTTTTGACCTACACCCTTCAAGGTTTTGAGACAGCACAGAATTAAAATATACAACTTGATTACACTAAAATCAAACAACAAGGATAGGAGAGCATGATTGTACATTGTATTACAAGGAAAATATGTTTTCAAGATTTTTCACGCAACTCAATTTGACAATTAAAGATAAACCAAAGAAGATCATTTTTGGCTATCCAGTTCCATAAAACATGTTCTAGCAATGACAGACACACACATACAAGTATCATACAAAAAGTCTCCTCATATTTCAAAAAATTTTGATTTTAAAACAGTTCTCTCAAATCCAGGCCTTATCTCTTTGATTAAAATGAAAGTCCAAGCCATACATGTACACTGCACATAGTCAGAACACAGATTTTAATCCAAAATAAAAAGTCTATTAGTATTACCTGATTCTCATGACATTGCTTTTACATGCTATCACATCTACAGATGTTCAAAAAATTGTCAACACAGCTGTACATGTAACATGGACCATATAAAGTGTCCAAAATGTATGGTAATTACTATTTTCCTAATTTTCAAAGAAAGATATTAAAGATGTTACCTGATGGGCAGGCTGGTTTGACTGCATGTAGCGTTCTAGTTCTCCCTCACCAACATTCTCCTTGGGGTTTATTGGTCCATTTTGTACTGAGGGAAATGTTAGGGAAGAAATAGATATGAACATTACAAAAAATAGCAACAGGAAACTATGACTTCCTTTGCTCAACACACAGTGCCCTTCATAAAAACAAGGCTATATCAATCTACACATGTATATGTAATTCTTGCTAACCACTATAGCCAAAAGTATTTGGATGTAATAAAATTCGGTTCAACTTCGAAAACCACTTACTTCTAGTATCAAATGCACGTGTATGATGTATTGTTTGGGCTTGACAAGATCGCAAAACCTTTCATTTACCTCAACTCTGAGTGCTTCCAAATCACTACCTTTCTTCATCTTAAGTTTCACCAAACTACCACGGATGACGCTGATAAAACTTTAAGAGAATGACTGTCCCTCGGTTGAAGCAGTATTTGTCTATTGCATGGAGAAAGGCGTCATGAGCTGCTACAGTAGCAAAGAAAGCTGCAGGCATATACCAGCCCATGCAACTGGGAAGAGTCAAGGGAGGAAGCGACACTCAGAGTATCGGAAGTGAATGGGTCACAAAAGCTATCCTACGATACACCACGCAGAGCGACAATTTGACATCCGAGTACTTTTTTACAGCGATAGTTGATAAGAGAGAATTTACGCTGATATTACATATAGGTTGATTCCTTCCATAAAAGCAGAAGAAAGAAATGAACTTTGGCAAAAACAAGAAAAAAACAAAAACAAGAACAAAAATAATCAAAAGGGGCCACAAACCTCCAACCTTGAAATCAATATGCCAGTTGGAAATTTGTAACATACATTAACCTTTTGACTTTGAGCTCCTCTCCAATTCTCCATACATGTACTATAAAAAAATTAATTAATTACAATGCAATCGATCTACATGTACATGTAGTATCACATCTGTGTTTTCAAAACCTCGTTACGAAAAAAAATCTATATTAACAACTAAAGACATTGGTAATATAACATGTATCTACTTTCTTTTTGTTGTTTTCACTTTTACAAACTGTGCAAATACAAAAAGAAGCAAACTTCTGGCCAAGCTCTTGCATTGTGAAATTCCTTGCTTGGAAGCAATGGGAAAGTACATGTTCATGAGAACTAGGATATATACATGTATTTAGGTTTTGAAATCATCAAACAGGCATTAAAATCCACTATATCTTGTGGAAAGCCACTTGTCCATGTACTCTTCATATTACATGTATGTGTAGGGGGGGGGGAGGGAACAAAACATGGATTCAAACTTTTCA
>CM057153.1:23472050-23494672 GCA_029962745.1 Echinometra lucunter | reverse complement strand
ATCGTGGACGACAGGAGAAAACAACATACATGTATAGGAGTGTTTTCTACTAGAAGAAGTAGCTTGGTACTGGTTGTTTCAGAGTGTCACGCTTTCAGATTCCATCATGTGAATCTTGCACAGAGCCATTGCAGAAAAGTCATCAACACCATTTCTCTTCAGTGATACTTCATCCAATCCATGTCCGTTGGTCTTCCGTTTTTTGTTTTCTGTAGTTGCAAAGTGTCTCTAAATATCAATTGTCTTTAAAAAACAAGGTCTGTTAATGTACTTACCATTGCGTAGTACAATGTCTAGTTCTTGTTCGGCATAACTGACCAAACGTTCAGGTCGTTATATAAGAGTGGACACCATCAACATCAACACTGGCTACTGATATTTGGGTACAAGTTTCACAAGAAAATAAAACTGAAAAATCAAGTGGTGCCTCTTGAAAATCGTTTGTCATGAAGAGCCCTGGAACGGGTTCTACCAGAATGACTGATATATTATATTTGTGTTTTCGCTTGATTCATTCCATCACAGCTTCTGCAGTGCGGCCACATGCCAATTGTGGCAAGATCAAATTCCTTGTAATTGTCAAAAATATGAAAGGGCTGTCTCCGATAGTCCATAAAGGTGATCACCTCCCATGCATGCTTTTCCCTTTCCTGGTAATGAAGTTTCAAAACATCGACTACTGTGCAATAAACAGTCCTCTCAACTGGGAGACCCCTAGTCCCACGCAAATACATCAATCAGCATTAAATATCATGGCTTTCTGAAAGAAACTGAACAGCTATCTGGACGTCTCACATTCTAACACCTTCCATCAGGACTGAGCTTCCTCCAAAAGTGAATCTCAAAGCTTCTCATCGGTATCTCATCTTTCCAAGTGGCAAGTGAATCATACTTTTCCTTCTCACAAACAGGGCCAGTAATCACAAGCCTTTCCACATCAGCGAAACTGTATACCGACCAGACTTATTCAAAGTTTCTGCCGCATCAGATAATTTTCGATAATTTTTTTTTCTTAGCAATTAACAAGTGTAGCAGATTTCTAAACCCTAGATGATAAGGTTGTTTTCTTATAATATTTTTCTTTAAAGCATGACGTATTCTTCGCGATCGACTGCAAAAATTAGCCGACAGTCATCATTAACAAACCTCTCGGAGTGGATTTAGTTTCGGTGTCCGCCACGTCGGCTCCTACGGCTCTCACCCTGTGTGGACAGAAATAAAAAGGAAAATAGCTGTTAGAAAGAGACAACTATTCTTGGATATCTTAAAAATAAAGAAGTTGCAAAACAAATGATTGTAAACAATAACATGACAAAAATAAAAATAGCTATAGATAAGAAAGGGAATTGAAATCTTCCCCTACTTTCTGTCTCATATCATCAGCAATTCATTCAGTATGGTTTAAGTGTTCTGACCCTCTTCCCCCCACCACCCACCATCAACATACATGTAGGATGACATAAGACCATGCAATGTGTGTGTGTATGGATGTTGGACTAGTGCACCCTCACTTTTATGTTAATAGAGAATATATTAAGAACTCACAATATTTCTTTTATACAAATACTAATACCCCTTACATACAGAGCCAAATGTCTTTACATGAAGGTGATTATGACTTTAAAAAGTACTGGATGCTGAAAAGAAATTGTGACACTTTTTGATCAGAAGTTGAAACTCACATCAGGAGTTGGTTTTCACAATGTAAAGTTTGGGGCTGTCAATTTATCTGACGTAAGTGTCATGTCATACTGTCATACTGTCAAACAGTATTCATAAAATAATGCTCTGAATATCTAATTAGACTTTCACTTTCTGATAAATCCAAGGCCACAAAATCTGTGTGCATGATTAGTAATTAATTCAGAGCACATCAAATGTCACTGCGGATAGCAGCTTAACCCGTTGAACACTAAGCTCAAGATAATTCAAGCTGGGGTCTATGGAAAATGTGTGTTATACATGTACTTACTGAAATCATATCGTGCTCAACAAGTTCCAGAGCATTTCTTTCAACTCTCAAGTCATGATTATTAATGATAATGGATAGCAAAAGGTTGACAGAAATGGCAAGGTGCAATGCAAAACGTATTTTGTGTTCTTAATTACTTTACATACATGTACATAGATTTTGTGACTTTGATTTTCCAAAAATTTGATCATGAAAAACATCATCTTCAGAATACTAATGAAGGTCAGGATGGTGCATAAAATGTACTCCACTTTGTTATCCTTCAACTTCACAATGTGAAAAACCTGCGTCTGAGGTCTGACAATAGTGATAAAGAATAACTTTTGAGATTTTGACTATATAATATACATGTATAGTCAAAGACAAGTCAAAGTCCAAAAGTATCATTTTGATACTTTGATTGCTATTGCCATTCTTAATCTTAATGATTGCTATTCTTAATCATAATATGATTAAGATAACAATCAAAAGTATCAAAATTAACACCCTTGTCTGTAGTCTATGGGAAAAATGAGCAATTTAAAAAAACTATTATTACTTTGCAAAAACTTGGTATATGAAAATTTAATACAAATTTGGTGCGAAGTAATTTTTAAACTTCTTTGCTGTCTTATCACTAAAAAATAATGTAAATATAATGTAACAGCAAACAATGATTCTGTAAAAATTACATTTTTTTTGCTTAGGAATTTACATGTATAGTTCTTTTTTTCATTATTACAAGATCATGAAACCATGGACACATATACATTCTTGCAAAGATCTAACCAATTTATAATATAACACTAACAAGAAATATCATATTTTAATTTCCATATACTAGTAGTCAAGTCCATGTAAATGATATACATGTAATCCTTTTGTCTTTTGCCCCACGAGGTATACGACATTTTGAAATTTGGAAATCACTCAAAAGTGCCATAACCTTGTAACTTTACACATGTATTTCTCATTAGGTAGTCAATCAGGGTGAAAAACAATTCTGCTGAAATATCATCAAAACAGTCTGATTATTAGGAATCTCTACCCTAAACATTTTTAAAAAGCAAAATATGGGGGGTGGGGAGGAGGCAAAGGTCTGTTTACAAAACATTTCAAGGATAATTGAGAGAAACATAATATCAGTATGGTAGAAAATTTGAACCTAAAAGACACTTCCTGATTAATTTACATTATTGGATGAAAATATATTGGCAATGGCATACAGCAGCTCACACATTTCTTTCACTAAACAATCATCGTCTTTTGATTACTTTATACTCATTTAGCACTTCCTGATATATTTGTTGCACTGGTTTTTCTTCATCATAGTATCCCGAGCAATTTAAACTATTCTTGTACAGTATTCATGAACGGAAAAAGATATTTACCTACAAAAACAGGCGATTGCACAAATCAATGATAGGTAACGATCAAGTACTTGGTAATTTAAGCAATTCATTTTTTTAATTCCACAAGTACGTAGAAAGTAATGCCTCCGGCACCCACCTTCGGTGGTCAGAGGCATAAAAATTATGTTTTCATATCCAGCTTATTATATGCATGGAAGCGATATGAGTTTGAAATTGATGAAATAGAAAATCTCTTATTGCCCATACATAAAAGTCATGGTGCATACATGTATGAAGTGACGTACAAGTACATGTATGACTACATGTACAATAGTAACAATACTCTAACATCCTTCTTCCTCAGTTGCCATTATGACTGTTTTTGGTATCAAATAGAAATTTAGTGATGTACATGTACATGCAAAAAAGATGGTAACTAGTCGATTTGACAATTCATAAAACCACAAACAGAAAATTTCTCTCCATTTTAATTGTTGTTTTGTTGTTGTTGTTTATTCATGATCATAAGTGTTCAAAGATCCAATTTTAGCTTTGTTGCCCAAGGGGCAACCTTGAGAAATTCCCCGTAATTTGCATAGATATAACAGTAACTGTTGGTTGAAAGATTATGCAGCTTAAAACAGTTTACTCAAAAATGCGTAAAGAGATTCTACACTGTATTTACGCAATACAGGTACCAATCTCTAACAGTGTCGTTTACATTTTTTAATGATCCTGTGCTAACATACGAGCGGTGCGATGTGAGATAATGATAACTTTTAAATCTACATGTACATGTACTTCAGGGTTTTATCGGGCACAGAATCCACTTTAATTGTCACATTTTGCAGTGTGAGGTCAGTTTTAGGTAATACAGATCTTAAAGTGAAACTCAAATAGTCATCATGATAGTTCACAAAATTCGACATTAATTGTTCTGGTGATCAAACGTAAAAAATATTGCAGCAAGAAAATATCAGTGATTGCTTTGAACATCTTTCTAAATACCTAATCCCATTCTTTGTGTACTGATAATGAACTGATATATTTAAAACCTATATTATGACCTGTACATTGTCGTTATCAACTTTGACCTTACCTAACTATCCATTTGTGACTTCCAATTCTACATTGAAACAGAACTTATCAAGGCTGAGAGGAATACAAGCTCAAAAAAACCTATCATAAATGAACACTAAATGAAGTAAATGTATATATCAAATTAAGTAAAAATGAACTTTTGCAAGTACTTTCACTCTGTAACACCTTGTGACTATATTAACCAGAAATTTATATAAAACATGGCATAAATGGATTGTGCACACCCCAATCCACTAATTTAAACCGCATATAAAAATTCATAACAGTTCACCTCCATATCATTGTCTACACATAACCATTCTGAACTTCACTGATCTTTGATATCTTAACATAATTTCAAAATGTGAAAATGTGATTGAATATGGATTCCTTGCCCTGAAAAATTCCACTAGAAGAGATAGTGATTACGATATAACCTCCCTCGTATCACAAGACCAGTACACAAAAAGATAAAACCACGCTGTTATTTAGATTGGTATTATGTTGCAGTAAGTAGCCCCCTTTTACCCAATTTGCCTTTAAACTGTCTTAGGCCTGTAACCCAGCTGTCACTTTGAATTTACACAAATTATGCCCCTTGGACAACAAGCTGAAATTGTTCATGAATTGTGAATTTCTAAACAAAGATGGGAACCCTAAATTTCTTCAGTAATACAGTATTCCAAGGAGTTTGTACTGTTTAAACTCGAAACTGGCTTAGACTTTTGGAACCTCACACCATGAAACTTAGAGCACATCATATTTGAAGAGACACATGCAATTCTTTTCACCATAAAGATCAATTAACTGCCAGAAACCTACCCTTCGGTTAGAATCCTCCTCTTGTCGTTTCTCATAGTGGCTGAAATCATCAAAGATGGAGGTGCTGTGCTTGAAATTGTGAATGATCTTCATCACCTGCCTGGCTTTGTCCAATAACACTTCCTGAGTGTCACGCGAGTTGGTCACAGGCTTGTTATCATTGTTCTCCAGCCGTATGTGCCGCAGCTGGCTGTTCGGAACATCCTTCACATACACCCACCGCACGTCAAAACGACCCCTTCCACTTGTCCTGAGCCCACACTCCAGTGTTGGCATTATAGTCCACCTCGGACATCATTTCCGCCACCCCGCAGGAAGTGGCCACTACCGTTCACACTGTAGATAAGGTACACAGGACCTTTGCTATGGCGTTCACGCATTGCAGCATCCAAGCGCTTGTTGCCATGCTCGGTGCTGCACCAGATGCCATACTTGATGGAGCGATGGATATCATCTTCTGAGTAGCTCTTGATGATGAAGATTCGAGCGTTCTTTAGGTCAAGCGTAAATTCAGAAGGGTTATAGTCATTGATAGATCTTAATTTCTCCAGCACGGGTGATCCGTATCATTTTTCTGGCCCGGCACACCAGTTATGGGTGCCAGACCAGCGGTACTGCTTTGGTTGTTAGATCTCTGTCCATAGCCGCGATTCTGTCCATTTGAGTCCCAGACTCTTGGTTGCTGGGGCTGGGGTTGCACAACAGCCTGAGGTCCCCTTCGTGGAACATCGCTTGTCGGCAGCACCGGCTTTTGCTGGGACACAGTCTGAGCCGCAGTGAGAGGAGGCTGAGAAACCTCAATCTTGGCAACTGGCTGAGGCTGGACATGTTGCACTTGCGGTTGAGGGTGAACAGGGATCTGCTGCTGAGGGGGTTGCCTGGGGGGCTGTTGGGGCGGCACTGGGCATGCTGCTGAGGAGGGATGGCAGCAGGAGGTTGGGGTTGGGCTTGGTTTTGAGAAGGAGAGGGCATAGTGGTGGCAGTGCCGGCTGGCTTGGGAGGAGTACCAGTCTTGTCGCCATTGTTCCAAGTTCCAATAGTCATTGGGGGCTTCATTGTAGGAAGCTGGGTCGGGACTGGAGCATGGGAGCCAGTCTTTGTTGTCTTCTTGGGCTGTGGCTTTGCAGGCTTACTAACGATAGCTGCCCAAGATGTTTGCTTTGGCACTGCTGTGTTTCTGAGGAGGAGGCTGTGCAGTTCCTCCTGCCCCAGCCACAGCCTGAGAGAAGCTGGGCCCTTGGGCTTTGGAGGTATCACATCCTGTTTAAGTATTTCCCGTCCAGCAACATTCATAGCAGTCTTATCCATGGGAGCACCGATGTTCAGTCCAGACATTCCCAATTCCATTGCCTTCATCCCATGGGCTTTCCCATCCTGCGCGTCAAGTCCATTCAAACCCTGGCTGTAGTTCCGCTGACTGGTCATTGAGTTTGGACCAGCCGGATACCGAGTGTAATCATAGTAAGATGCAGTTGGAGCTTGGGCTTGGGGCTGGGTGCGAGCTGTTCCCTGGGGCTGGGCTGCTGGGGCAGAGTTATTACCCCAGGTCCCTGGCATAAAGTCTGCATTGGGAGGGAAAAAATTGAAGGTCTGGTTCAAGTAGGGAGGAGTGGTGCCAGGTTGGTTGTAGTAATCTGGAGCAGCGTAGGACTCATAGCTCGTATAGTTAAAATTGTTGAAGGTGTCACCACCTGTCGACCAGGTTGTTTCAGTTCCAGGGATAGAGTACGATGGGAGGGAGTAAGGTGACTGGTAGTACGTTGCTGGTATGTAGGAATCCTGGGCAGCCATACTGGGTGCTGCTGATGAGTACCCCTGCAAAGAACAAATTTAGAGAAATACAGTAAAAGATACCATTGACTGGGCTGTGTCACCAAATTTGAGCATATTCAAGCTATTTTGTAACAGTGGTAATGTATGGGACAACAAATGACAAATACCATGGCCTTGCCCAATTTTCTATGTATTCCACGTTACATGATTTTACAAAATCTTCAAGACTTCCCATAGTGCATGGAACATTTACAAATCGTACATGTAAGGATCAAGAAACATTTCAAAGTACATGCATTAATTTTTTTTTTCTTTTTAAAAGAGAGATTTATGTGACTGCAACTTAACATAAACTACAAATGTACAAATTCTATATGTATCCCTCTAATACAATGTACAAGTATGTGTAAAAATTATTTGGATCATTTTCTAGATAATGTTACTTTTGACCTACACCCTTCAAGGTTTTGAGACAGCACAGAATTAAAATATACAACTTGATTACACTAAAATCAAACAACAAGGATAGGAGAGCATGATTGTACATTGTATTACAAGGAAAATATTTTTTCAAGATTTTTCACACAACTCAATTTGACAATTAAAGATAAACCAAAGAACATCATTTTGGGCTATCCAGTTCCATAAAACATGTTCTAGCAATGACAGACACACACATACAAGTATCATACAAAAAGTCTCCTCATATTTCAAAAAATTTTTATTTTAAAACAGTTCTCTCATCAATCCTGGCCTTATCTCTTTGATTAAAATGAAAGTCCAAGCCATACATGTACACTGCATGTAGTCAGAACACAGATTTTAATCCAAAATAAAAAGTCTATTAGTATTACCTGATTCTCGTGACATTGCTTTTACATGCTATCACATCTACAGATGTTCAAAAAATTTTCAACACAGCTGTACATGTACCATATAAAGTGTCCAAAATGTATGGTAATTACTATTTTCCTAATTTTTCAAAGAAAGATATTAAAGATGTTACCTGATGGGCAGGCTGGTTTGACTGCATGTAGCGTTATAGTTCTCCCTCACCAACATTCTCCTTGGGGTTTATTGGTCCATTTTGTACTGCGGGAAAAGTTAGGGAAGAATAGATATGAACATTACAAAAAATAGCAACAGGAAACTATGACTTCCTTTGCTCACCACACAGTGCCCTTCATAAAAACAAGGCCATATCAATCTACACATGTATATGTAATTCTTGGTAACCACTATAGCCAAAAGTATTTGGATGTAATAAAATTTGGTTCAACTTCGAAAACCACTTACTTCTAGTATTGAATGCACGTGTATGATGTATTGTTTGGGCTTGATAAGATCGCAAAACCTTTCAGTTACCTCAACTCTGAATGCTTCCAAATCACTACCTTTCTTCATCTTAAGTTTCACCAAACTACCACGGATGACGCCGATAAAACTTTAAGAGAATGACTGTCCCTCGGTTGAAGCAGTATCTGTCAGAACGAGGGATTCTATTGCATGGAGAAAGGCGTCATGAGCTGCTACAGTAGCAAAGAAAGCTGCAGGCACATACCAGCCCATGCAACTGGGAAGAGTCAAGGGAGGAAGCGACACTCAGAGTATCGGAAGTGAATGGGTCACAAAAGCTATCCTACGATACACCACGCAGAGCGACAATTTGACATCCGAGCACTTTTTTACAGCGATAGTTGATAGAGAGAATTTACGCTGATATTACATATAGGTTGATTCCTTCCATGAAAGCAGAAGAAAATGAAATGAACTTTTGGTGAAAACCAGAAGAAAACAAAAACAAGAACAAAAATAATCAAAAGGGGCCACAAACCTCCAACCTTGAAATCAATATGCCAGTTGGAAATTTGTAACATACATTAACCTTTTGACTTTGAGCTACTCTCCAATTCTCCATACATGTACTATAAAAAAATTAATAAATTAAAATGCAATCAATCTACATGTAGTATCACATCTGTGTTTTCAAAACCTCGTTACGAAAAAAAAATCTATATTAACAACCAAAGACATTGGTAATATTACATGTATCTACTTTCTTTTTGTTGTTTTCACTTTTACAAACTGTGCAAATACATAAAGAAGCAAACTTCTGGCCAAGCTCTTGCATTGTGAAATTCCTTGCTTGGAAGCAATGGGAAAGTACATGTTCATGAGAACTAGGATACATGTATGTTTTTAGGTTTTGAAATCATCAAACAGGCATTAAAATCCACTATATCTTGTGGAAAGCCACTTGTACATGTACTGTTCACATTAAATGTATGTGTAGGGGGGGGGGGAGGGGAACAAAACATGGATTCAAACTTTTCAGCTACATATGAATCCTTTCAGAGGATATTTCTTTCATGATAGTCTCTTAAAATGACAGAGAGAGAGAGAGAGAGAGAGCAAGAGAAAGTGAATGCTCACAAAACATTTTTCATTTCTATAACTTTTAACTCATTGGACAATTTCCAATAAAGACATTTGCAATTGTATTTACACAAACCACGAGGAAATTCCCCAAATGGCAGGAAAGAAAGACAGATGTACATGTATATAATTCTTAAACAAATGGAATTCACAGAAAAGGAGGTACAGTGTACTATAAAAAGGAAATGAGTGGAGGCATATCTGCCTGTATCTAAAAGGAACCAAGGACTATTGTCAACAGGTATACACAATGGCCGTACAATGTATCGAAAATCTGAAATTATGTCACAGCTTACCTTGACTCCTCTGACTTCTTGGTTTCTGAAACAAAAACAAAAAAAAGGCAAATAGGGAGAAAGAAGAAGTATGACATAAATAAAGTATTGCAAAACAGGTACATGTTGTAGTTTACATGTGTTATTGCATGAGGACTGTGTACATTTTACATTTACTTGTCCATTGTACAGGTACATTATACATGTACATGTTTGATAGCATGCATACATTGCAGATGTGGTGATGTGGGCCAATCTTTATCAAGTGAAACAAACAGGTACATGTACACACAGAGAACTACATGTATTTGATTTTGCCTCATTGCCAGAAAATCAGGTTACCTCTTGACTTCTTACATGACAAAGGTTTTCCTTTCTTTAAAAAGAAAGAAAAAAAAACAAACATGCAATCCATAGGATGTTTACAGAGACATTTCACATGATTCAAAGTGTGACTGTCTTTCCAGCAGGTAAGCAGAATTTACCTCCCCCCCCCCCCCCCCCCCCAATCAACAGCCCTTTGGCAGGTTGAATGTATGTGTACAGTACTACATGTACACAGACAACTTCAGTATCCAATGGGATCATGGTTGGTAACTGAAATAATAATTCAGTAATTCAGTTCCTGGTCAGTTCACATTATCCTCAATTTCTCATCACGGTACATGCACATACATTTACATGTACAATAGGCCTAGTATATCTAGTTTTGATACAAGCACATGAAGATGTACATATGTGTGAGCACTGTAGTACTGGCAAGAACACTGTACACACATATGCACATGATTTACAAATGTTATTGCAGATGCTCAAGATTCAGAGGTACATGTACAGGTGAACATTACATGTAGACTGGACCCTGTAGAGCATGTAGACCGAGTCATGGCCTAACATTACATGTAAGTTTGACCAACGCATATGACTGCAGGGTGCCATTGCATAAAAACTTGTTATTATAGTAACTTTGCCATCAATGGTAACTACCATGGTAACGTTGCTCAACAGCCAATCAAAATCCAGCATTCCATGAAAGTTACCATTGATCGTAAAGTTACTATAACAGCAAGTTTTATGCAACGGAACCCAGGCCTTGAATTTCATCAAATTTAGGTCACAGCCACTTTTCTGGAGGGCACATAATCCTCTCAGAGGAGCATCAAGGACAAAACAGAACCTGAGCGCTGTTTCATGAATGTTGTTGGCACTGACATTCTGACAAGTTGTCAAATGTTCTCTGACAATTTTAGTAAAATCCTTCCTTGGTTTTGATTGGTTGAGAAGCACTGGTCACTAGTGCTGTAACCAAACCACCGAACTGAACGGAAGTTCGCCGAACATGGCACTTCCTTACCAACTGAACCAAACTCAAAAGGCCTGGTTCGGGTGATCAGCACTTATAAAGTGTAAACACAGGATCATTAATTCCGCCCCTCAGTGAGGACCTCTTCTTTATTAACAACATGCAGAATCGAGGTACACTCTGATTTTATTTGAAAATTAATACCTGTTTTATTGGCGAGAGATTTCATGAAATTCATGTTTTAAAAGTAAAAACAAAAAAAAGGAAACGACTAAATAAAGCTTGTGTCTCATCTCTACATGTACTTTAATTCTTATTACATGTTATTTCATAATGTTTACCACCACAAATTGTAGCTGTTTTACAAAAAATAATGTTAGAAGCTTGAAAATGTGCCCAAAGATACTTATGATTGTAATCGATCATTATAGAAGTATATCGATCGCAACAAGATTGTAATCGATCGTGATCATAATCGATCATATATTTTCATGTAATTCTAAATAAAAAACACTGCTTTTTTATAATTTCTTGTCCTATATTCATTCCTCTCCTTTATTCTAATTTTTGAATTTTTCCTTTTCGATTATTATTTACAATGTAGTATTAAAAAAATTTAACATTTTTGTTCAGAAAAGAAAATACAAATGTAAATAACAAAGAGTCATCAAATGAATTCAGTAACTGTTTTTTGTCATACAAAATAATTTTAATGTACAGTGAATCGAATTTTAAACAGTAAGGGTTCTAGCGATCGCCCAATACTGATACTTGGCCCTTTTTTTTCAAGCCTTTCTAAAATATTACTGAACCCCGAACCGAACCCAAATATGGCACTTGACTTACAGCACTACTGGTCACTGACTGTTACTATGGTAATTGTCAGAAAATGACAACTTGTCAGTGCTGACAACTTTCATGAAACGGTGCCCCAGTCACCTTGCGCAACAGCGCAAACAAGTAAATGCCTTGCCCATGGTTCCTGCTTCTCCATTATAAATAGATACAGTGCCAGTATTTTAGGGGTTGAGTGGTCTAATTGAATTAAATCTATTACATTTAAATCAATTCATTGATTCCATTTAAATTAATTCATTAATTCATCTGGATTGAGAACACTTTAGAAATATAAATTCTTTTCTTTTCACATAAACATGGAGAAAGCTAGACATTTGAAAACAAGAAGAGGTGCTGTATGAAAAGGCTGGCCTTGCGATTCCATCTAATTCAAAATCAGATTTTGAACAGAGTTTAATATCATCATAAAGTATTTATTGCTTTACAAAAGTTTCATTTCTTTCTTTCATGCCTTTCTTTTTCTTAAGAAAATGGTAATTGTTGAAGGCTTTGTTATTGTTATCAGAATATGCTGGTGAAGGTTTAATTATTTTGGTTTGGGGAGTGAATGCAAGAAAAGAAAAGCTTATATAGCCTCAGAGCCAATACATAGAGAAGAAAATGTCCTCTTTAATCTTTCATTGAATTTGTTGTTGTTATTGTCATTGGATAAACTTAAGCAATTCTTAAAAATGAATATCAATTGAAGAAAGTAATATTAGCATCCCATGTAAACCAAGAAATCAAATGGTTTGCATGTCAGAGTCATAGTCATCATCATAAGTACACATAATGTACTTTCTGCACCCTAACCAAAACAAATTGATTTGAAAATGCAGAACCTCACAGAATTAAAGCCTCATCTTTTCACTTTCGGGGTTCTAAACGTTATAAAGAAGTATCAGCTATCTTTGAAAAAATATGTTACAAGTAATGTTTTAATCAAATATCAACCCTACTAAAAAAAAAAGAAAAAGTAAACTGTTACGATGACTGAAAAAAAATGAAATCAGCAGCCCAGTGAGGCAGTTACATGTACATGTACATGTATATGGAGGATTCCTACCCCAGAGATCAGGGAGCTATTGCCTCTCAGACAAGCATGGTGAACATTTTGGCAAATAAAATCCACAAATTTCAATTATATCAATATTTTATTTAAAATATTGGCATTCAAGACTAAAATTAACCTTGATAATCAATGGATAATCAGAGGTCAGGTCAGGAACTACTAAAGCGCTACATGTGTGTACATGTACTGTAGGTCTTTCATACATGTACTGTAGGTCTTTCATACATGTACATGTATAGAAGGCCATCCCTGCCATTAACGCCAGCTAGCTGACGTATGCTCCAGCAACCTTACGTAAGCTAATTCTAAACCTTACGTGAGCTAATTGACCAATCAGCGAGCTCGATTCGGGTGTTAAGCACGTGTACATGCTAATATCACACGTCAGGTTATAGCATACGCATGGTATTCTACCATACGTAAGGTTATTTACCAATTTAGCATAGCATGCTCAACTCCCGAAGTACCATACGTATGCTACAAGCCGACATATGATAATAGCATACGCGTGCTTAGCACCTAAATCGAGCGCAGTGATTGGTCAAATAAGCTCAAGTAAGGTTAAACTAAGCTCACGTAAGGTCGTTCAAGCGTACGTAAGGTTGCTGGAGCGTACGTAAGGTTGCTTGAGCATATGTAAGGTTGCTTGAGCATACATCAGCTAGCTGGCGTTAATGATAGGGATGGCCTTCCATACTTTCACTGCGTGAAACTCCAAGTACATGTACATAAACCTGGTACATCGTCTAACACAGGTGGGACCAAAGATCAAAAAGTGCTTTGAGTGTCGGACTGAACAGTTATCGGTACTGTATCACATTGTAAACTTGGTTTTAATGTTAAGGGTGCTGATGTCCCGTTGCTGGACGAAACTGCATTCTGTGTTATTGATAATAATTTTGTCAGAAAATAATCAGAAAATGTTTTGGATTTTATTTTTTTCTTAATGTAATATTTTGGGTTTCTTCTATTGGAAGGCATCGCAGCCACTTATAAAACGTGATTTAGAGAGGGGCATCAAGGCAAGGGAGTAGGGCATGGCGGCAATTTGCCGATGGCCGGTGGGTATTTCAAGCGCTATCCTAACACAAACCTTAACCACAACCAGGAGTCAACTTAAGTTCTTAAATATTTAGCTTCCATTTTACAACCCCATATATATTTTTGTTTTCATTTTATGCAGTTGTCTCAAAAGGAAGTCTTGCCTAATGTACTAAAAGTATGTAGCAAGGCTTTTAAAAGCCTTTGCTAATCAACTTCTTTATCAATGTTACAATGAAGTTAGCAGTCACTGTATTCATGGTACAGCCTGCATATATACACAAGCATATACATGTAAGTTCATCAAGAATTTATAAATGTCAACATTTTCTGATTAAAAAAACAAACTGTAACCATGTTATAAATTCAAAATATGAAGTGGTTTTAAATTTGATTTCTGACTGAATGAAGAGCCTAGATCTACACTCCTGGTATACAAGAGGAGGAGAGATGATGCCATTACAGTGTTCAGAATTCTGAAAGGCATGGTAAGGTTGGACGCAAGCCACTTCTTTGCTCTATCCAACAATGCCCAAACCCAAGAGCACTCCTTGAAGATTTTTAAGGACAGATTTCATTTAGACTTCAGTGGTGTGTGACTGGAACAGTCTCCCACAAGACATAATCGACTCAAACTCCATCGGAACCTGTGAAACTAGACAGGACAAATATTGGTGGTCCGAATGCTTTTATCTCACGTGATCAAGCCATCCACTGCCCTGGGAATGTGTAAAGTGACCAGTTAAGACATTAAATTCCCACCGATTGGAGATTGCCGCAGAACTACATGTAAACCATATTTGAAGTGACCAAGAATTGCAGACAGGATCTACAATGTACATGTAATTGTACCTCTCTCTCCTTGTATAGATTTATGCAAATCCAAATAATGTTGATAAAACAAAAATTGTCCTACATGTAAACAACAAATTGGCAGCATGAAATATTGATTAAATTTTAATGAAATGACAATTTTTAATGTAGTGAGAGTCTGACTCTGGTATCAATAAACATAGAGTATGTGCTCCTGTGGGCAGCCGTCCCCTGTGAACGGTCAGTGGTGAATAAAAGCAAAAAATTAAAATATTTTTTATATCCCTTCAAAAATTAACTTGGACAGTCTCAGGTACACATGTAGGTTCTAGTGCACCCAAAACACACAGTGTACTCAGCTAAAGCAGTTAGCATAAATGAGCCTTACTCAACATCATTCGAAATCAACACCATTAGTCAAAGACGGAAAAATGGCAGTTTCTTAACTTTTAAGTTAAGAAATTTTTACATACTTAAGCCAATACATGTACATACATGTACATGTAAGCTTTATTTGTTCAATTTGATAACTGATTTGATTTTTATTTAAGAGAATGAAAACAATGGTCCATATTTTGCTGCAGAAATTCTTATTTACACCTCCAGAGGAAAAGTTGCATGGGGGTGGCCGCTCACCACAGCCATTTTTCTAGATGGGCCTGGTGAGCGGCCACCCTATGTAAAACGTGTACAAAATGCAGGTTTTGTAGGAGATTGTACTCTGCCTTCAATTTTTTGACATGGCATTTGATAAGATCATCACTTTTGACAGATTTTATGGGTTTCTGCAGAATATTATTACTTTTCATAAAGTATTGGTGTGTAAAGTATGAAATTTAATATTGATTTTGTTTACTTAGTCACAAATATGGCGCTAAATGCTCGCCAAATGATAGGCCGCTGCCCACAGGACCCCTAACACCGTTTTGAAAAATGGACACTACTGACCACATAATTGGTCAATAATTTTTAGTTTGCCTTCTATTTAATTAGCAAGTATTTGGACTCTGCATTGATGGTATGCGTCTTTGATTGATAAATATAATCAGCAAATTCCCTTTAAGTGGCTGTACACCAGAGCCTGTACTCTAGCTCTCATAAAATACTTTACAAGTACTAATTTTTGTATTAAAACAATCTAAAAAAAAAAAATACTAATGAAGAAAAAAGTATTTTCATTCGTCATCATCACTTGTCTCCTCTCCCACACACTAAGTCCAGTACATGTATGCAGAGACAGATGAGTTATAAATTACCCTTACCATACATCTGCTTTTGTATACCCTGCTAATGCTATATAATAAGATTTGTAATAACTGACTGATTACCACTGCAACAAAAACCAACAAGAGTCACATGTGATTTTCAGAGTAAAATGAATTAGATCCAGTAACAAGATTGTCTGTTTTCAAATGGTTTTTCGTCTAGTGTAACACAAACTGACCATGGCTATGCAGAAATCTGACAATTTGATGAGCTCTTTAATCTAGATCTATATTTTATCTCTGAGATACAATATAAAAGTCCTATTATGTAAGTTGTAACGACTGTTTTCGCTCCATTTGTGACTGCACAGCAATTGCAAGTCAAGAGCAACTGATCATTGAGATTGAGAAGTGCACACAAGGATGGGATTGATGAGTCGAATTGGCTGAAAGCCTGCCGTTAAAAGATACTAGATTACCAAATATTACATGCAATAAAAGAAATCATAAATTTCAAGGATTCAAATAATCACTAATCCAGAGTAAAATATTGTTCATTTTCACTGAAAGGGCGGTTACATTTGGTCCCGATCATCGCTTGGCATGATAAAATACACGGCTGTCATGTACGCATTTGTTACATACAGGCATGTCAACACAGAGCCTACATAACGTTCGTACACTGTGTGATGCGGAGCTCCCATTCCTCACACACACAGATACACACACCGCGAAAGCAATACTCCACAACGTAAAACCTTTGGGCACATAGAGGTGTACATGGCCGGCGAGTGTGCCATGTCATGTACGTACACATCAATGCATAATTTGGTGATAGAGAAACAGACGGTGAAACGAACCTGTTCAACTCCTGCCGCCGCAGACATTGCCTTATAAATCCAATAATAACCCCTGATTCCACCAAAATACAGTCTTCACTGACAGTCCAAATGTCCACGGATAAATATGATTTTTCACACGATCGTATTTCCTTCCTCTCGACGGAAAAATCGTCCACAAAACAACGCTAATTTACGTCCGCCGATCCCAATAACAATGGTGGATTCCCAAGAAGTACATGTGCCTTGCAGAAAGACCTAGCGCTCGCTCGTAGTCGCGCTTTCATGTCACGTGACTGCAACGTCAGCACGCTCGGCATATCTCCGATTATAATAGCGAGGATGATAATAACCCTTCAAAACTATATAAAGCGGAACTATGTTACTAAATTTGAAAGTTCGCTCTATAAAACCTATTTGAAATTATCAAAAGAGATACGAAACTAAAAACGAAACAGAGTATAACGTACGTCATCATACTTTCCACTAAACCATAATATCTCAAGATGAAGGGAGTTTGTGCTTTGCCATTGGCGGAAGCGGAAAGTTATAATATAGTATCTTTTTAGCATGTTTGAAAACGCAATTTGGACAACATAAACAAAGCTTTTCTTGTTGTTGGTGTAGGTTGTTGAAGTTATAATTACTATTTTATCATATGGGAATTTTAAAATCAGTAATGTCACTATCATGTAGAGTTGAACAACTCTTCCATTTGTTCCTGTCACGGACGGCAACACAGAAAAACATAGAATAAGGATGAAAACCTTGTTTTACAACTAAAGTAAGCCTATATTGCAGTGCTTTTTAAATTTCTTTACTGCACAAACAAATGCTTTCTTTAAAATAGACATAATGCAAATGAGCCTAATGAGAAAGTGGCGGGTAAGAAAAGGGTGCACATTATATATTTTGGTCTTTGTTCTGACTTCTCTTGGAATCATTCAATTTTTCAATGAAAGGTGCAACCATGCATGCATGAAGTTTAGGGAAGGGTATCATGTGCGTCAATCGGGGGAGGGGGCAGGGCCACTACCCCCAAAATTTTAAGGGTGGGAGACACAACAGAGTATGTCATCCCCAAAGAAATTAAGCTGGGGACCTTTTTTTAGAGGGTCCCCAAAAATATAAAATGGATTAACGCCCCGTAGGGTATTGCATCATTAAGAACAGAATATGCTGAAAGCAGCAATGGCTGAGAAAATAAGCATCACCATTCATCGCATTGGACAAAAATTATACATGCCGTCATTTTTGTGTAATGAGGATATTTTTTTTCTCGTATATACTTTTTGCTGTATGTATATTTTGCATTGTTTGTAGTGATATTGTTTAGCACATCGTTTGAGTAGCCTCTACCATACCCTTTGTGGTGTGTATAAACTCTATGTTGTGAACATGATCATTGTAGCCTGTAAATCACTCTGCATAAATATATGAACGAATAAAATGAATATTATTCATCCACATATATAGGCTTGTGCCCACTTTTTTTCATTTCTGTATAGACTTTTCTTACATTCTTTCTATTCTATTTATTTTTTTACAGTTACATTCTTTTGAATTTTTATTTCATTAATATACATTATTTTCTCTTTTAAGACATCAGTACAAAACAAAAAATAAATGACAATATATTTAGAAAAGCAAAATAATCAACATTGGAAAAGAGAAATCCACAAGAAAGCAAAGCTTGTAATTACATATGGATTCCTCAAGAATTTCATGTATCAATACCTTTTGATTTTGTCATTTTAGAAAAATTGTACTTCTCTTTTTTTCATTGTGTCTTGCTACAGCTCTAAACATTTATTTATTTTTTATTTTTTTTTTTTTGGGGGGGGGGGTCTTTCTCTTTCCTCAGCTACCTCTCCACCTGTAGAGAGGCTCCCTGTTCCCCCCCCCCTCTCTCTCCTATAATTATATAGCTCTCTCTCTCTCTCTCTCTTCTCTCTCTCTCTCTCTCTCTCTCTCTCTCTCTCCTCTCTCCTCTCTCTCTCTCACGCTCTCTCTCTCTCTCTCTCTCTCTCTCTCTCTCTCTCTCTCTCTCTCTCTCTCTCTCTCTCTCTCTCTAAGTCCTCTCTCCACTCGCTGTCCTATAAACAGTGGTGAACCCCTGCAGAATTCTCTGGTTACTGCATTTCATTTGTAAAGCAACTTGTCTTTCTTCCTTCTTTGATTTCTCTTCAGATTTTATCGAGTAGCCTATGTCTAAAACTTGTATTTTATGAAACTTGCAGTGTGGCAAATCCCAGTGATCCATGCAGTTCCTTTGGCTTCGGATCATCCCCATGCAGCAGGACTGTAGTCTCCCACATTGCAATCCTCCTGCTGTACCCAAAGTGGCTTACATTTTAGAGCCCATACCAATACCCATGGTATTGCAATTCAATTTCAATGTTTACCTTTTTTTTCTTAATTTCCTTTTTATTTTTCTCTCAGATATTCATCCAGTTCGTTTCTTTCCAATGCAACCTACACAGTGCTGCACATCGCCAAGTATTTAGCTTGGAGCCTTGGACCACAGACTCCATCCACCTACACGGTCTTCCAAACCGTAACATCCGCTGTACCGGAAGTGTCATTCTGCCCGCCCCTTAAAAATCCTTGAATATTCTCTTGGTTTTGCAATGCTTTTTGATATTTGATTACTTCATGAAACTTGCATTTATTTTCAGATATCGATCGTAATGCAACTTGCATAGTGTTGCCCACCCCCCCCCCCCCGAAAAAAATCAAACTGTCTTATTCATCCCTATCTGGACCCTTTTCCCTATAGAGTGCATTCTGCCTGTGGTTCCGTATGGGTATAACCCTGCATGCAGGTCCATCTTGCAGGAGCGGAATTTATTTCTCCTTTAGCAGGTTTAGAGTTCAGGAAATTGCAGGACACTCCTATCACTTGCCCAGTGGCGTATCTAGGGATTATGGCGCCCGGGGCCTTGCCCGGGGCAAACAATAAGTTGCGCCCCCCCCCCCCCCCACTAAGTGCCCAAACCTAACTTGTAATCGAGGGAGCGAAGCTACCGTCGAGCGGCAATTTTTTGCATTTTGACCGTAAACACAATTTTTTACGTACCCAGGAAATTTTGCAACTTACCACTGCAATTGAATGGTTGAGAAGTATGAAGTTTGTCTATAAACGGTTTTTCATTCTAAAACTGGGAGTAAAATAAAACAAAAACCCTTGATAAATAGGCTTAATGGAGGAATTCGGCAAGTCCACTAAAATTTGAGATTCCATGTAAAATAATGTTGAATTTTTCAAATGCTGCTTTATGCACTTTATCCTTCTTTGGGGGAGCAATACTGAGAGGAGAGGAAACTTCCATGAAAGCGAGCAAAGCAACTTAACAACAATACACGTAGCTCAAATTTTGAACCCTTTAAAAACCGTATTTAAGAACAATACGGTATACTGGGGGAGCGAAATTACGAGATCCTGAAAGAATTACGAGGAAGCCGAGCGACCGAGCTTTAGAAATTTTTCGCATTCTAAACCCTCAAAAACTGTACTTCTAGTGCATTTACCCTGCCGATGGTGGGGGGGGGGGCGCATAATTGAAAGTTGAGATTTCTTTTAAATGTTGAACCTCTGCAAATGCCGTTTTATGCAACGACAAATAAATCTTTATTTTTCAAATTCGGAACCCTTAAAAAAAGCTGTCATTAAAGAACTACATACTGGGGCGCCAAATTACGAGATCCTAAAAGAAAATAATTATGCGAGGGAGCAAAGCGACCGAGCTGAAGAAATGTTTTGCATCTCAAACCATCAAAAACTGAATTTGTACTACATTTACACTGCCATAATCCTTAAGGATTGTTTTTTCCTCATTCTCCTCTTTCTTTTCTTTCTCTCTTTTCTTTTTTTTTTGCTCCCCCTTCAAGTGCCGTCCGGGGCACTTGCCCCCCTTGCACCCCCCTAGATACGCCACTGCACTTGCCTGTAAAGCTCTTTTGATGGAAGATTCACAGGGTACCGTGGGAATTTCAACTTTCATTTTTTTTGGGGGGGGGGGGGATGGTGGTCCCCATGGAAGAGCAGGTTTCTTTTTCTTTTTTTTTTTATATACGCGATTCAGTATAGAATAATTTCTTGCCTCTTCATTCACTCAATTCCCGCATTAATAATACCAATATGGTTACGTAATACCAGCTAATTTTTGATTAGCTATAACCATTCTACCTTTGCTTGTCGGGGATATTTGTGACGTAAGTCCCTCAATAATTTGAGTTGTATTCGCCACTAGATACTTTTCATATTCTTTCATGATTTTGATATTTTCCATGCTTAATCATATCGCTGTTTTCTCATAAATTTCCTAAGGGTCTGAGGGGCAATTTTTCTCAGAGTCACTTACTGCATAATGCCACATGTTGTCTATTGCAAGTGTCGTTTGCATGGTATTACTTCAGACCTTTGGCAAGTCAAACATTGTTCTTGAACCCCTAAAGGTCTGCCTCTTCGGTCTCCGCCTCCCCACCGCCACCCTAGCCTCTGTCATGCATGGTTTTATGTGTTCGGGGATGGCACAGCATTGAGTCCATAAATAGGATGTCCTCCAAACGCCCTTTCAATCAAAGGCTTCATCTTGGCCACGCAGATTCTCCTGACAACAAGACCAGTCGAGGTTTGCCTGAAACACATCTTAGTTTCAAGCCTGATCTTCAATGCAAGTTTGCCACCAGTCTTGTGCCTGCGTCCTGGCATCTCTCGGGCTCGTCTCCAACCATCGTAACGACCGGCGTAACGAATACGGAACGGATGCCTTCCACCTTGGTCTCGAGTCCCCGCACGATCTTCGTAAGGACTGGTTATCTTTGGTTAGGAGCTCTTGACGACTGGTAGAGGTATTGTTTGCGATCTGCTTCATTTCCAGTTTTACTTCGCCCCTGTGCTCAACGAAGCTCTTTTGTCACTGTATGGCCTGCTGCGCTTAAACGGTTTATCATTGATAGCATCCAGTCCTTCTGGGCCTCGAATAGTCCTGCATCAATCATGTCAATGTTTCTCGGCAACGTACTATAGACGCGAGCACGGATTTCTCCGAAGTAATTGCCTATATAGAAGCATGCCCTTTCTTCAGTGTGCGGATCGTCGGAATATCTTGCGTTTTATCAGATGATGAGGTAATACGTTTTTTTTTTTTTAAATTTTTTTTTTATTTATTTTTTTTTATTAGTATAGGGGCCTAGAAGAGCGATCTCTGCAAAGAAATTCTTGCAGGTTTACACAACGCTGGACAGTGCCGTTCCTGGGATATGATGTTATGTCAGAAGAGTCCAAATTGATGGGGCACTGTCCTCAAAACCTCTGTAGTTCCCTTTCCTGCTGAATGTTTCTTCCAAACTGGAAGCAATGTCCTCTGAAGCTGATGAAGCCTGTTTGGTGAAGCTGAAGCCTTCTCTTGATGCTCTTCCCGATGATGGAATAGAAAGCAGAACAGAGCAATGTCAGGATGTAGGCAAAACCTCTCACGACCGGCTTCTTGGCTGCATGCTTTCTTTTCCTCCACCCGTGTCTTGTTGCTGATATTCCGGTCACTGTCTGAGTCCATTTTCTCAGTTCTAGTTTCTATCAAGCATCTGTTATCCTCATTGATTCGACCGTGCATTCGCGCCCATCTTGGTTTGGTAGCTGATGGAGCGATTGTGGATTGCTTGCACCTTCCTGTGCATCGCCGAGCTCCTAGTCCCGCTCTAGATCCCGCATCCTCGGTCTGATGTGACTTGAAGTATTTCTCTGTATGCAGTGCTACACACCAGTAAAGACACCATCGAGCTATCCGACATTTCGCATCATGCGACACCGTGCTCTCA